>CAWUFW010012754.1:0-521274 GCA_963921515.1 Calotriton arnoldi
CCACCACCTACCACCCTTAGCCAGGGGGCAGGAAGCCTACCACTACTACCACCCTCACCCACGGGGGGCAGGATGCCTACCACTACTACCACCCTTAGCCAGGGGGGCAGGATGCCCACCACTACTACCACCCTCACCCAGGGGGGCAGGATGCCCACCACTACTACCACCCTCACCCAGGGGGGCAGGATGCCCACCACTACTACCACCCTTAGCCAGGGGGCAGGATGCCTACCACTACTACCACCCTTAGCCAGGGTGGCAGGATGCCTACCACTACTACCACCCTTAGCCAGGGGGCAGGATGCCTACCACTACTACCACCCTTAGCCAGGGGGCAGGATGCCTACCACTACTACCACCCTTAGCCAGGGTGGCAGGATGCCTACCACTACTACCACCCTTAGCCAGGGGGCAGGATGCCCACCACTACTACCACCCTCACCCAGGGGGGCAGGATGCCCACCACTACTACCACCCTCACCCAGGGGGGCAGGATGCCTACCACTACTACCACCCTTAGCCAGGGTGGCAGGATGCCTACCACTACTACCACCCTTAGCCAGGGGGCAGGAAGCCTACCACTACTACCACCCTCACCCACGGGGGCAGGATGCCTACCACTACTACCACCCTTAGCCAGGGGGGCAGGATGCCCACCACTACTACCACCCTCACCCAGGGGGGCAGGATGCCCACCACTACTACCACCCTCACCCAGGGGGGCAGGATGCCCACCACTACTACCACCCTTAGCCAGGGGGCAGGATGCCCACCACTACTACCACCCTTAGCCAGGGGGGCAGGATGCCCACCACTACTACCACCCTCACCCAGGGGGGCAGGATGCCCACCACTACTACCACCCTCACCCAGGGGGGCAGGATGCCTACCACTACTACCACCCTTAGCCAGGGTGGCAGGATGCCTACCACTACTACCACCCTTAGCCAGGGGGCAGGATGCCCACCACTACTACCACCCTTAGCCAGGGGGCAGGAAGCCTACCACTACTACCACCCTCACCCACGGGGGGCAGGATGCCTACCACTACTACCACCCTTAGCCAGGGGGCAGGAAGCCTACCACTACTACCACCCTTAGCCAGGGTGGCAGGATGCCTACCACTACTACCACCCTTAGCCAGGGGGCAGGATGCCTACCACTACTACCACCCTTAGCCAGGGGGCAGGAAGCCTACCACTACTACCACCCTTAGCCAGGGGGCAGGATGCCTACCACTACTACCACCCTTAGCCAGGGGGCAGGATGCCTACCACTACTACCACCCTTAGCCAGGGTGGCAGGATGCCTACCACTACTACCACCCTTAGCCAGGGGGCAGGATGCCCACCACTACTACCACCCTTAGCCAGGGGGCAGGAAGCCTACCACTACTACCACCCTCACCCACGGGGGGCAGGATGCCTACCACTACTACCACCCTTAGCCAGGGGGGGCAGGATGCCCATCACTACTACCACCCTCACCCAGGGGGGGCAGGATGCCCACCACTACTACCACCCTCACCCAGGGGGGGCAGGATGCCCACCACTACTACCACCCTTCGCCAGGGGGGCAGGATGCCTACCACTACTACCACCCTTAGCCAGGGTGGCAGGATGCCTACCACTACTACCACCCTTAGCCAGGGGGCAGGATGCCTACCACTACTACCACCCTTAGCCAGGGGGCAGGATGCCTACCACTACTACCACCCTTAGCCAGGGTGGCAGGATGCCTACCACTACTACCACCCTTAGCCAGGGGGCAGGATGCCCACCACTACTACCACCCTCACCCAGGGGGGCAGGATGCCCACCACTACTACCACCCTCACCCAGGGGGGCAGGATGCCTACCACTACTACCACCCTTAGCCAGGGGGCAGGAAGCCTACCACTACTACCACCCTCACCCACGGGGGGCAGGATGCCTACCACTACTACCACCCTTAGCCAGGGGGCAGGATGCCCACCACTACTACCACCCTCACCCAGGGGGGCAGGATGCCCACCACTACTACCACCCTCACCCAGGGGGCAGGATGCCCACCACTACTACCACCCTCACCCAGGGGGGCAGGATGCCCACCACTACTACCACCCTTAGCCAGGGGGGCAGGATGCCCACCACTACTACCACCCTTAGCCAGGGGGCAGGATGCCTACCACTACTACCACCCTTAGCCAGGGGGGCAGGATGCCCACCACTACTACCACCCTTAGCCAGGGTGGCAGGATGCCCACCACTACTACCACCCTCACCCAGGGGGCAGGATGCCCACCACTACTACCACCCTTAGCCAGGGGGCAGGATGCCCACCACTACTACCACCCTTAGCCAGGGGGCAGGATGCCCACCACTACTACCACCCTTAGCCAGGGGGCTGGATGCCTACCACTACTACCACCCCCACTCATAGGATGGACAATGCATGACACAACAAGCACACCACAACCTAGGGAATGCAAGATTAAGACATCCCCCCACCACCATGACAAGCGTGTGAGCAGGCTGTGTCAAATGCCTACAACACCGAACATGACTTTGAACATACAATGTGACCCCCTAGCACATGTGCCACACATATATGCGTGTGGCACCCACAATGCAAGCAGCCCATGACCATTGTGGCAATGGGGCCTAAACCCCCATCATCACAGTGACCAAAAGGTAAGTGTGGGGTCCATAGCTGAAGCACATTTTGACCATTGTGGCAATGGGGTCTAAACCCCCATCATCACAGTGACCAAAAGGCAAGTGTGGGGTCCATAGCTGAAGCACATTTTGACCATTGTGGCAATGGGGTCTAAACCCCCATCATCACAGTGACCAAAAGGCAAGTGTGGGGTCCATAGCTGAAGCACATTTTGACCATTGTGGCAATGGGGACTAAACCCCCATCATCACAGTGACCAAAAGGCAAGTGTGGGGTCCATAGCTGAAGCACATTTTGACCATTGTGGCAATGGGGTCTACACCCTCATCATCACAGTGACCAAAAGGTAATTGTTGACAAAGAAAGAGCTGCAACTGCCAAACTGCATGGATCATTCCTGGTCACAGAACCAAAAACTCATCTGTGGCAAAGTAGTGTATGTGTCCCATTGCAACATAAATTGGGGGAGCCAAATACTGCAGTGCAAATGAAACATTCCTTTGGCCATGTGCAGACAAACAACACCCATGGGGGCTGAGACCGTCAACAGTCATCAATGACACAATGACAGAAGTGACCATCAGAATGCAGAACCACATATTTGCACCAATGGGCACACAAATGCAGATACCCTGTGGAGACAGCAGATGTGAGGTGAACAGATACCATACCATGGCAGCAATGGGACACACAAACCATGATCACTGTGCTGACCGATGACCTAGGAGTCCCAGGGACAGCAGGGGAAACACACCAAACAACATACAGCCAATGGCACACCCAAGATATGCCAATGCAGTGGTGCAGATGCACAAACACAAACAGGCAGACCAACACTGTCATCATACACAGCAGGTGAGGGGTGGGGGTGCCAGTGTCCCCAGGCAACAACACAACACATGAGGAGAGCTGAATACCAATCATACAGATGTGCATACACTGCCACACTAAGGTAACTCATGGATCCAAATCCCCTATGTGGGCAAGCAGGCATTGACAGGTGAGAGGGAGCACAAAACACACATGTCACACAGGCACGTAGGAACAACAACTGACACAGCAAGTCACAGACACACCACAGCACCACCCCCAGGGCCCCCACAATGTGGTGACCCTGGGCTGAATAAAAATACCACTGTGATGACAAAGCTAAATGTCGTTCACACTGTGAACCACAGTCAGGTGTCCTGAGCAACAAACTACCATCACACCTACACAAGCACAAATCAATCAGCATGGCCAGTAAGCCAAGGCCAACATGGAGGCAGGGGCCTAGCCGGGCAACAACTCTCATCTGCACACACTCAAGACCACACCCCTCGACCTCCAACAATGTGCAGCAGTGAAGTACACATGCAGTGGTGACATTGCACATGCACCCATGACTATTCCAGGGTGGTGGGTGGGAACCAAGGTGTAGAAACACATCACACATGGACACTCAACAAGACTCCTGAATGTCTGACACACTGCACACTACGCTGTACATGGACATGACGGCAATACCACACCGACCAATGGGATCCCAGCCACAGTCACACACCAATGAAGAAGCCAAGGTCACCCACAAAGAACACACATAGACAACAACCAACATTGCAGCCCGGACCCTAAGGAGTGCCAGCAGTCACACACACAACGTGTCACAATCACTGAAAGATAACACAAACTGGAAATCACATGACAGGGGCAAACAACAAGTGCCAAAGGGAAACCTGACTGTGACCCATCTGCGTCTGCACACAAACTCTGCCCTGACAGCAAACACACCTATGGGTGACACCCTGATGACCAGTAATGTGCCATGCACCCACATCACAGAGAACACAGGGAGAAGACTTTGGGGGAACATAGCTCAAGTCAGCAAGCATCACAAACAGGTACAACACTAGGGATCACAGCATGCGCAGATGAATGGAAGTGAACACACAGACATGCACATACAACACACACCTTGGGCGCAGGCAATGTCACACGTGTACACACTGCCATGAGGGGACTCCACTCCTGTGTGAGGAAAGCTGTGCCATATGTTGCCTCAGTAGGGCCCCATCATGTCAGCTGAGCACTTGGTCACACAATCAACAATTAGCACCAAATGAGGGCTCCCATCACATCAGCCTGGTCATGGATGTGCCAACGGAATCATCAGCACAGATCCAACACACTTGTATAGCAATGTTGCACTGACTACACGGATGAGTCCCTCCCCATTGATGCCCAAACCTGCATGTCCACTGGAGATGGCAACACGGTCAGGGAAGTAGACAAATGCAACGATGGCAGGCACAACAGATGTGCAGGGGTGGAAGCCACAGATATGAAATTGCCAATGTAAGTAGGAAACCCATTGCCAAATACTGAACACATGACACCCTCAGATGCTGCTATTGATGACATGGATACACCACATGATAGGACACATTCCCCCTGGACCACATGGGTTCCTGCACAGTAACACTTCATAATCATGAGACCAGATATCACCATCACTGCAGCAAGGGCATGGTTAGCTGCACCAACAACATGTACATCTGAAGCATGAGCACTAGAGAAAAGAAAGTTGCTTTATTCAGCATATGTGTTGTTTGATAACGACGTCCAGAAGAAATTAGAGCAAAGGCCAATGGCCAGTCCATTGTCAAAGTTCAAACAGGGTGACACTGGCAGATGTCACCCTACGCATGCCTGCACAATACCAGGGACAATCCACTAGGAGGGGCAACCGGGGGGCAGGCCAGGCACCGCAGGGACAGGATCAGGGCTCACCAGGGGGAGTCAGGGAAGGGGTGGTGGGTGCTGGAGAGCCACTGACAACTGCAGTGGAGGTGTCTGACATGGTGTGTGCCGGCACAACTGGGGGCATGACACAGATGTCGTGGGTGCCGGCACAACTGCAGTGGACCCTGCAGATGGGGTGGATAGGTCCGCCACTGCAGTGCCCAAGTCAGACAGGGCGGTAGTGGACTCCACTGCAGTGCCTACCTCCAGGGGAGGAGAATGGGGAACAGGCAAGGTGGGTTGGACAGAGGGGGAGGACACCCTCACCACATCAGTGGCACAGACAAGCGCAGCGGGGGTGTGGTGCTGGGAGAGCAAGTGGCAGGGGGAGAAGGCCGGAGCATCTTGGGGATGGTATATCTGTGGGTGGGGGAACCTGGGGCAGGGTGTGGTGGGGGCACCTGTGCAGTGGGGGCCTGAGGGATGGAGGACGGAGACCTTGTGCCTGAGCTGCAGGGCGGTGGCGGGGTCTTGCTCTTAGCACTCCGGGGGACTTGCGGGTGGGGGCCTCAGTCCGTCTGCGCCTGGGGGAGGGTGTCCGGGGGCGAGGGCACTCTGCTCCGTGTGGGTGGGCTTCCTCTTCCCCCGGGATGCTGGAGCAGCTTCATCGGTGGGGAAGAGGCCGAGGTCACAGAGGAAGAGCTGCTGTGACTTTGGGGTTGCAGGTGAGGCAAGGGAGGGTGCTTTGGAGGGAGAGGGAACTGAGGACTGCGCAGTGCATGTGGATGCGTGTGTGTGTTCCAGGGCCCCATCCCCTGTGAGTCTGGCTTCAGTCCCCTGAATGTGCGTGCGTGTGCGTTTTGTCATTGGCGTGTGTGTCAGTGTGCTGGATGTGTGTGTGCTGGTGTGTGCCTGTGCCGGTGTGTGTGTGCCTGGGATGGGTAAGGTGCTGGGGAGTGTGGATGGAGCAGAGGCAGGAGGGGTGAGGGACCGTTTGAGGAGGGACACTGCTGCCGTCAGGGAGGAGTCTATGGACCTATTGCCCCTCTGTAGGTCAGACATGCCCGATGAGATGGCCACCATGAACGACACCAGCTGAGTCAACAGCGCGGTGTGCGCATGGAGGACACTCAGCATGGCTGTCTGCCCTACATGGAGCTGGCGAAGGAGGTACACAGACTCCTCACTCAGGGCAGCAGGGGACACAGGGGCAGGGGGTGCGGTGCCTGGCCCAAAGGAGACACGCTCCCGGACATGGGAGCCTCCACGGACCTGGGGAATGGGAGCCGATGGGAGGGCGGTGGTGGTGCTGGTGGTGGCGGGGACAGCAACACTAGCTGGGGTGTGGTGGCTGCTGACACCCGCCTCCACAAGGGAGTCATCCTCCGAGTTGCTCTGGTCCTCAGCTGAGGTGGATGCTGCTGAGGACTCCTCGGTGTGGCTCCCCTCGCCCTCCGTGCCACTGGGTCCCTCCGACCACTCCTCGGCTGCTGACCCAGTCTGGCTCTCCGGCTCCTCCTGGTCCGTGGAGCTGTCCCCTTCCGTGGCCGTGGATGTATCTGCAAACAATGGGGAAACAGACAGACATCAGTCACCTGCACATAACGCACACACCACTGTGAGCACAGCACATCACAGAGCAAGCCCTGGCATCATTAGTTGTACATTGCTAAAAGTGCACTAATTGAACAGGAGAAGTCAATTGTCAGTCTGATGCCAAGCATGGCACTCACATCCCACATGGCCTTGCACCCATCTGTCTGGTGTCTGTTGGATTGCAACACCCCAGTGTTGACACATGCACCAAGTACACAGTAGTTGGACAGTGCAGAGGACACGGTGTGGACACATCACAGCTCTTGCCACTGAGTCAGTACAGGTTTCCGGATGTAAGGGATGCCCAGAGTCAAATAGGAAATGCATGTGATGCATACCAGCGACAGACACCATGATGCACCCATGTCCTGATAGCCAGCGCCACTATGGTGTGCATGTAGCACATGTCACTCCCCTGCAGGCTCACCAATCAGTAGACACATGCCATGGCGGAGGCATGACTGCAAAGTCATACATCACTGGCTCAGTGATGTATGACTTTGCAGCCAGACAACAACACTCTGCACTGTGTCACAATAGTAGGTCATGGGGAATGCAAGTCCTGGAGCTGCACAAGTGCACATGTACATCCCCCCCACAACACATCTTCTTAACCCTCATCTGTCCAGGTCATACCTATTGGACATATGGGAGACCTGTGACACTACCCTCTGAACCTGAGCCCCTCACACTCTGCTGTGCATGGGGAACAGCTGCCTGAACTTCACATTTACATGCCCCAGTCTGCATGGGCAGCTGATCAGACACCTATGTGTCACACAAGTATCGTCTCCTATGGTCACATCTCCAGTGGCATGCTGAGCCCCTACCAAGAAACTCCACAGCAGTCCTGGCGACTAATCCACAGCACACTGACACAGAGGCAGACACCTGAGGGGTCAAATCACTGTGCACAATGTGTCCGCTGATACACGGGAGTGGGAGTACAGAGTGTATTGTATGGCCTGGAGTAGGCATGACTGTCCAGCCCCACATGAATGAGGGATGAGCCCTGGACTGTAGGCAGCTGGCTAAGTATGTGTGACACACGTCATATACATACTCCTGGGGCCCAAACATTGTTCCCACCCGCAGCATGGGTGTGTGCCAGGTACCCCAGCCACATGTGGTGGATCAGCTCAGCAATTGGACCACAGATCAAAGTAACACGCTGAATACATGTCAGAATACAGGCATTGTGTAAGCAATGGACCCACCCATGATGCCCACCACAGAGTCAGGGAAACAGATGCTGTCTCCCACCTTGAGTCAAGCAAACTGCAAGGACACAGTCCTAAGTGACAGAATTCCCTGCATGTAAGGGCCACACCTGGGTATCAGATGAGGAGTGGGCAGTGCACAATAGAGGGACATGGCTCCTGGACAACATGACTGCTGTACTGTGGCAGTTTAACCAGGCCCGAGGAGGGCACATAGCATGTTAGACAGAGTACACAGTGCAGTCTTTGACTCACCCCCTCCTTGCTGCTCTCTGGCCTTCAGCTGCCCATCCAGGTCTGGAAAGACCACCGCCAGGATCCTGAGCATGTGGGGGGTCAGGGTCCGTGTTCCGCCCTCCTGCGAGGAGGCGACAGCTTCAGCTGGACCCGTGCAATCCTCCGGGTCCAGCCCCGAAGGTCCTGCCACCTCTTTTGGCAGTTGCGGATCCGGCGCTTGTAGACCCCCACGGACCGGACAGCCCGGACGATGTCCTTCCATATCTCATGCTTCCGATGGGCAGAAGCCTGTCAGGATGACAAAGTGATAAGGCCATTACTACACATGCAACATATCCGTGCATGACACAGTTGCATATACATGTCGCAATCACAGGGGCACATGGTGTACACAGGCAGTGCACGGCTGCCCATGGACAGTTTTCCAGAAGTCACTACATGGTATCATTGCATGGGGAGTAAAACCCTGTTCAGAAGCACTGTCACTGCACCATACCTGTCCAGTGCAAGTCACTACACACTATGGGGGTGACAACTACTCAGTGAGCCTGCTAGCCAGTGGTGTGCTGACTCTCAGCCTTGCTAGTCAGACAAAATGCACATTCAGAAAGGCAGTGCACAGAACACTCACCTGCTCCCCTGGTGTCCCATACAGCTTGCTGTTCTGTGGAAGTAGGCTGTCCAGCAGGGCCTGGTTCTCCTCAAGGCTGAAGGCTGGGGCTCTCTCCACAGTACGTGCCATTGCAGGGTCCAGAGGGGCAGAGACAGCAGCAGTGCAGTGGCAGATGTCGTCCTGGAGCATGTAGTGCAGGCAAGTGGGCTCTCAGGGGAACAGGCAGCAATATATATGTGCTGGAGAGGCAGATACTGTCCCTTGTGTCCAAAGTGATAGGTCCAAGTCATTTGCATCTTCTGAATCTGGCCAATCCATGGAATAGCAGCACCAAAACACGCCCACAGCATCCTTCAAAACTTCAACTTCATGACATACATGAATTTGCAACATTGTTGTGGGTGACCAACTGATTTTCCAGCAACCGACTCGCTCGAAATTCGAAAACGCGTCCGTTGCCAGGCAAGCCCATTGTCAATGGGTGCGCACCGATCGGTCCATTGAGGTACAACGCGCACAGGGGTACAACGCGTACCCGCACACATTGAAAGCAATGGGCCGGCCGGAGGCACCGATCGGTCCATTGCTGTTCAACGCATCACTGTATATGTGACTGGCATAGGTCAGCATGCCTGTCTCAGATGGACATGTGCCAGCCACAGATAGCTCCCAGGGAGTGAGGGGCACACCTACATCACGACAGCCTGTCCAAACCTTATCATAAGGCATGTAAGGCTGCATTTCCTATTGTGTGTATGTTGGTGTACATGTTGTCCTGTGGGTGTCACCTGTGGGCAGCCACCCCCAGGCTGTGCATGTGTTCATGGGGACAGGATCATGGGTGTTACGTGTACGTGACCACTGTGATGTGCAACTGTTCATATCTGTGCATGTGTCATGGTCACATTTCACAGTGGTGTTTGTGTATGTCATGTCACATACCCCGTGAGTCCCATGTGGGACGGTATGTTTGAGCCAGGGTGTCCCAGTGGCACAATAGTGATGGCCCTCCACAGTCTTTGTGCATGTAGTGTTTACAATGTCTCTGATTTCATGTGCACAATGGGAGACAGTCTCCACATCCACGTTGTGTGTGCATGGACTCTGATGTTGTGCGTGTGTGTCACAGACGTCCATGGCTCTCCTGCCATGGCAAGTGTGGCCACTACCTGTGGGGGTCATGTTTGTTTTGTTGTGGTGTACACATGATACTCCAGGTGATGCCAGTGTCCATGTGGCATTACAGGGTCCCTGGGAATGTGCCTGTCGTTGAGCTGTGGTGCCTGGGGCACATCTGTCCTCACATGTCACTGGGGGGTGACTGTGACACAGCATCATGATATCCAATGGGCCAACCTGGGACAAATTGATGCCACCTGTAGGACCGTGTTGACAGATGTTGGCCATGTATGTACCATACATGTCGTTCCGGTACTGCACACTTCATGTAGTTGTGCCTCATGATGATGTATGTTGGGATCTTGAGTGTGTTCAATGCCGCATATGTGGGGTGACTGACGATCTTGCTTACTTCTCCTCTGCACTGCAGGGCTCCTGCTGTCCATCGGCCATTCCCAGACCTGGCAACGATGGTGGAACGGGACAGCATCCGACGGTACCGCTTCACCAGGCAGCTGATTGAGGATTTTGCAGTGCAGTTGTCCCCACATTTGCAGCCTGGCCGGCCGTATCCTACAGCGCTGACCCCCAAGGTGAAGGTGATGGCAGCCCTACACTTCTTTGCCACCGGTACCTTCCAACATACTGTGGCGTCTGCTGGTGGGATGTCACAGACCATGTTCAGCCGTGTGCTCCGCGATTTCTTGGCGGCAATGTTGCTCTTCCTGAACCGGTACATCTATTTCCCTAGACTGCGACGACTCACTGACGTGAAGAGTGACTTTTATGCCCTGGGGAGGATGCCGCATGTCATTGGCTCCATTGATGGGACACATGTGGCTTTGGTACCACCACAGGCCCAGGAGCAGGCCTACAGGAACCGCAAGCACTACCACTCGGTCAATGCACTGGTGGTGTGTCTTGCAGACATGACCATCACACACCTGTGTGCCCGTTTCCCTGGTTCAGCACACGATGCCTTTGTGATGAGGAGTAGTCGCATCCCCAGGTTGATGGCACAGATGCAGAACCAGCGTGCCTGGCTTGTCGGTGTGTACTGACTTTGTGCCATTGTGTGTGATCTGATCTGTAGTATTCCGCCCACTTTTCCAAGTCAGCTGATGTGCACTTGTCTGTCCGTAGGTGACTCGGGATACCCCAACATGCCGTGGTTGCTGACACCCCTCAGGAACCCTGTGACACCTGCCCAGATGTGCTACAATGAGGCACATGGTCGGACCAGGAGAGTGATTGAGCGGACCTTTGGTCTCCTGAAGAGCCGCTTCCGCTGCCTGGACAAGACCGGAGGGTCCCTCCCATATGCCCCTGCGAAAGTGTGCAAGATTATCATCGTCTGCTGCATGCTCCACAACCTGGCAGTGCGGAAGGAGTTGCCTCTCATCCAGGATGACGATGACCAACATCCGCCACCTGTGGAGGATCCTGGCCTGGACCACGATGCCAGTGACGATGATGATGATGATGGTGATGGTGATGTCCGCACACAGCTCATCACCAACTTCTTTAGCTGAATGTGAGTATCCTGAGGTGTCATGTGAATGATGTGAGTTGGCATGATGTGTGGGTGGTGCTCTGGTGCTGTTGGAGTGTGTCCATGGGCTACTTGACAGGATGTGTGTTGCGATGTGTGGTGACAGGTGGGCTGTACTCCCCAACAGTGTTGACATGCTAACTTGGTTCTGGGTGGGTATCTTGTAACATGTATTGTGCATGAGTTTTGCTGTTCTGTCCTGTACTGCATTGCTTTTGACTGTGTGTCATTTCTGTCCTTCACAGGGTACTTTCAGATTCGTTTGGTCAACTGTGTCCACCGACGACGTGATTGCACATCCAGGCTGGTAGCTGTTGTGTCCCTACAGGTGATGTGCGCCACACCCATGGACTTCCTTCTGTCTACAGTTGTTGACTGTGTGCCCGCTACCAGGTGGGGTTACCTTGCATCTGTAGTGGTTACGGCATGTTGCTACTGTGTAATAAACCTGTGCTTCACTTAGTGATGTGCGTTGTCTGTGGTCACACATTTGACTGCCATTTGCTTACTGCACCTGTGGGCTACTTGACTACAACTGGGAATGGGTGTGGTGTCTGTGCATTGCACCGTCTTCCCTGGCAACATCAGTGTAGGCAATGAGTCAGATGGCCTAGGTGTGTATGTGTTGTGTAGCCCTGGTGGTGTGTCTCCCTCATATGTGTCACGTTGCCTGTACTCACATGCCTGTGTTGTCCTTGCTGTTGCAGTTCGCATACACAGTGTAATTTTGCAGTTCATCATCCCCATAACAGCACCCACGTTGGAATCACGACAGAGGCAAGTATGGTGTATTAGTGTGTTTATTGTGATACATCTGTGATAATAGTGCATAGGATGGATTGTGCTGTACATGAATCTTGCAATCCCAAGTTCCTAGATGAATAGAAAGTCCAGGTAGACAGGATCCCCAGTATCGGGGCCACAGTTGTCTGACACATTGTTCCAACTTGTACTCCCCATGCAATGTGTGGGAGTAGTGTTGCCATCAACAGGGTGAACAGTCTGTGCACAAAGGCGAAAATCCAGAACAGGTTCAGGCTTCCTGGGAGTTGCGCTTGGCCATCAGCCTCTCACTTTCCCCTCCTCGGACGACCCCTCTTCTTGGGGGGGCCCTCAAGTGCAGGCTGCTGCGGTGCAGGGGACTCTCCGCCAGAGTCCTCCTCCCTCCCTGTGGCAGTTGCAGTTTGTTTGGTACCAGATGTTGTTGGCACACAGGGAGGTGTGGACTGGTTGCTGTTCATCTGGCGGAGGCATTGTAAAATGTCCCTGTGCACCGCCGTCATCTCATGTAGTACATCCCACTTGGACTCCACGCGGGACATGTGGGAGTCCAAGCGGGCATGATGGGCAGCCTGCTGCTGTTTGATGTCTCTGAGGAGCCCCACTACATGGCTGAGCTCTCCGGTGCTGGACTGGTACGCATCAGCAATGCGTACCAGTTGTGGGTCTTCATGCACACCAGCAACGTCTGCAAGCAGCGACCTCTGTCTCCCACCCCTCCCACCACCCCTGCTGACATGTGCAGTGTGTGCAGTTGCACGCACAGATAACCCTGGTCCACCTTGGGGGGTGGTGGTGGTGGTGGTGTCCATGGCCCCAGGTTGGTCCAGGGTCACTGCGCTGGTGTTGTTCCTTATTCTGTCCATGTCGGCAGGGATGGTATTCGTGGTGACAGTCGTTGGAGGGGTGGGTGCAGGGGGTGCAGCTGGTGGACCTGCTGGTGCTGCAGCTGGTGGTCCTGCTGGTGCAGCATGTTGACTTGCACCGGATGTGCCAGGTTGTTCATCGTCCGAGGAGGACAGAGGCTGTACGACGCCAGTGAGCTCGGCATCCTCTTGAGCCTGGGACTGGGACTCCTCAGCGTCTGCTGCTGTGTCCCTATCATCACCTGTTTTTGGGAGACACAAACAATGTATGTCATGTTTCTGCAGGCATCAGTGGTTGACACACCTGACAGTTGTGACTGTGCCTCGGGGTGCGGGCCTGTACATTGTATTGTCCTAAGTCGTCACAGTCAGGGGTTGATATTGGTGTGGCACATTGTCCTGCATTATTTGGGCATTTCTATGTATTCTCTGAGGTGTGAACATGGTCTGCATTGATTGTGTTTGGTTGACAGCCAGACCTCCTTCCCACCCACCCACCCACCCAGTCAGTTATCCCACCATGGAACGTGCTTGCATTGCAGGGAGTGTAAGTTGTCTCTCAGGATGTCAGTCAGTGGTGTCCTGCTGTTTGTTGGTGCACAGTTGGCAGCAGGGCCTTGTGCTCCCCACAGCAGTAGCCAGTGTCAGCCATCTTGTGAGTCCTTCTCCACTCCCTGTGATGTGAGCATGGTTCAGGGTGGTGTTGATGGGCCAGTTGTGAGGCTGAGCAATGTCTGTGACTACGACTCCCATCATGCTATTGCCTCCACCCCCTTCCCAGCATGCCCATGCTTCCTTCCTTTTGACTCTGCTTCCCTGTGGGGTGGGCTGGCTGTGCTGACAGGATGGCTGGGAGTGTTGTCCTGGCAGTTGTTTGGCTAAGAGTCCCAAGAGTGTCCCTGTGCTTCACACAACATAACCCAGGGTGGTGGTGCTTTGTGGGATCTTGTGTTAGGATGGAGGGCATTGCATTCTACCAGGTGGGTACTGTGGAGTTTGTGTTGGGGGGGTGTGAGGGGAGGTGCTGGTGACTATGGTCAGTGCTGCAAGTCCCCCTTCCCACCCAGCCAGCCAGATATCCCACCATGGAACGTGCTTGCATTGCAGGGAGTGTAAGTTGTCTCTCAGGATGTCAGTCAGTGGTGTCCTGCTGTTTGTTGGTGCACAGTTGGCAGCAGGGCCTTGTGCTCCCCACAGCAGTAGCCAGTGTCAGCCATCTTGTGAGTCCTTCTCCACTCCCTGTGATGTGAGCATGGTTCAGGGTGGTGTTGATGGGCCAGTTGTGAGGCTGAGCAATGTCTGTGACTACGACTCCCATCATGCTATTGCCTCCACCCCCTTCCCAGCATGCCCATGCTTCCTTCCTTTTGACTCTGCTTCCCTGTGGGGTGGGCTGGCTGTGCTGACAGGATGGCTGGGAGTGTTGTCCTGGCAGTTGTTTGGCTAAGAGTCCCAAGAGTGTCCCTGTGCTTCACACAACATAACCCAGGGTGGTGGTGCTTTGTGGGATCTTGTGTTAGGATGGAGGGCATTGCATTCTACCAGGTGGGTACTGTGGAGTTTGTGTTGGGGGGTGTGAGGGGAGGTGCTGGTGACTATGGTCAGTGCTGCAAGTCCCCCTTCCCACCCAGCCAGCCAGATATCCCACCATGGAACGTGCTTGCATTGCAGGGAGTGTAAGTTGTCTCTCAGGATGTCAGTCAGTGGTGTCCTGCTGTTTGTTGGTGCACAGTTGGCAGCAGGGCCTTGTGCTCCCCACAGCAGTAGCCAGTGTCAGCCATCTTGTGAGTCCTTCTCCACTCCCTGTGATGTGAGCATGGTTCAGGGTGGTGTTGATGGGCCAGTTGTGAGGCTGAGCAATGTCTGTGACTACGACTCCCATCATGCTATTGCCTCCACCCCCTTCCCAGCATGCCCATGCTTCCTTCCTTTTGACTCTGCTTCCCTGTGGGGTGGGCTGGCTGTGCTGACAGGATGGCTGGGAGTGTTGTCCTGGCAGTTGTTTGGCTAAGAGTCCCAAGAGTGTCCCTGTGCTTCACACAACATAACCCAGGGTGGTGGTGCTTTGTGGGATCTTGTGTTAGGATGGAG
Source organism: Calotriton arnoldi (assembly GCA_963921515.1). Taxonomy (NCBI): domain Eukaryota; kingdom Metazoa; phylum Chordata; class Amphibia; order Caudata; family Salamandridae; genus Calotriton; species Calotriton arnoldi. The sequence continues at coordinate 15,457 of CAWUFW010012754.1, forward strand.
GGCATTGCATTCTACCAGGTGGGTACTGTGGAGTTTGTGTTGGGGGGGATGTGAGGGGAGGTGCTGGTGACTATGGTCAGTGCTGCAAGTCCCCCTTCCCACCCAGCCAGCCAGATATCCCACCATGGAACGTGCTTGCATTGCAGGGAGTGTAAGTTGTCTCTCAGGATGTCAGTCAGTGGTGTCCTGCTGTTTGTTGGTGCACAGTTGGCAGCAGGGCCTTGTGCTCCCCACAGCAGTAGCCAGTGTCAGCCATCTTGTGAGTCCTTCTCCACTCCCTGTGATGTGAGCATGGTTCAGGGTGGTGTTGATGGGCCAGTTGTGAGGCTGAGCAATGTCTGTGACTACGACTCCCATCATGCTATTGCCTCCACCCCCTTCCCAGCATGCCCATGCTTCCTTCCTTTTGACTCTGCTTCCCTGTGGGGTGGGCTGGCTGTGCTGACAGGATGGCTGGGAGTGTTGTCCTGGCAGTGGTTTGGCTAAGAGTCCCAAGAGTGTCCCTGTGCTTCACACAACATAACCCAGGGTGGTGGTGCTTTGTGGGATCTTGTGTTAGGATGGAGGGCATTGCATTCTACCAGGTGGGTACTGTGGAGTTTGTGTTGGGGGGTGTGAGGGGAGGTGCTGGTGACTATGGTCAGTGCTGCAAGTCCCCCTTCCCACCCAGCCAGCCAGATATCCCACCATGGAACGTGCTTGCATTGCAGGGAGTGTAAGTTGTCTCTCAGGATGTCAGTCAGTGGTGTCCTGCTGTTTGTTGGTGCACAGTTGGCAGCAGGGCCTTGTGCTCCCCACAGCAGTAGCCAGTGTCAGCCATCTTGTGAGTCCTTCTCCACTCCCTGTGATGTGAGCATGGTTCAGGGTGGTGTTGATGGGCCAGTTGTGAGGCTGAGCAATGTCTGTGACTACGACTCCCATCATGCTATTGCCTCCACCCCCTTCCCAGCATGCCCATGCTTCCTTCCTTTGACTCTGCTTCCCTGTGGGGTGGGCTGGCTGTGCTGACAGGATGGCTGGGAGTGTTGTCCTGGCAGTTGTTTGGCTAAGAGTCCCAAGAGTGTCCCTGTGCTTCACACAACATAACCCAGGGTGGTGGTGCTTTGTGGGATCTTGTGTTAGGATGGAGGGCATTGCATTCTACCAGGTGGGTACTGTGGAGTTTGTGTTGGGGGGTGTGAGGGGAGGTGCTGGTGACTATGGTCAGTGCTGCAAGTCCCCCTTCCCACCCAGCCAGCCAGATATCCCACCATGGAACGTGCTTGCATTGCAGGGAGTGTAAGTTGTCTCTCAGGATGTCAGTCAGTGGTGTCCTGCTGTTTGTTGGTGCACAGTTGGCAGCAGGGCCTTGTGCTCCCCACAGCAGTAGCCAGTGTCAGCCATCTTGTGAGTCCTTCTCCACTCCCTGTGATGTGAGCATGGTTCAGGGTGGTGTTGATGGGACAGTTGTGGGGGGGGGCAATATGTGTGACTGCGACTCCCATGATGCTATTGGCTACACTGACTTGGCCAGCATACACAGAATTCCTTCCTTTGAGTGGTCTTCACTGTGTGTTGGTGTTGTTGTGGTGGCTACATGTGTGGATGTGTGTGTTAGTTCTATTTGTGCCACTGCCTAGCTGTAGTTGTGGTTGTGTTTGTACATGTGTTGGCACAGTTGGATGTGACTTTTTTGATGGCATGTGTTGTGTTTATCTGACTGACATACACATTATGGGATGATTCTGTTCTAGTTGCTGTGTAATTGCTATGTGTGCATGGTTTGACTCTCCCCTTGACAGTGATGTGTGTGTTTTGTGGCAGTTTATTGTGTACATTTGTTGTGTACTCACCAGGCTCTGGGATGTTCTCTAGTCCATATACGCTCACTGGCGGAAGGATGGCCCGCACCTTCTCCTCCCAGGGCCTGAGGTATATTGGCTTGGCAGGAGGGCCACTGCCGGTATGTTGGCTGTTGATGTAGTCTATCTTCAGCAGGTCCCGTACCCTCCTGCGCACGTCATACCACCTGTTCTGGATGTCCGTCTTTGTGCGCCGACATGGTGATTGGGCGTTCACCCTGTTGATGATCCTCTCCCACATCTTGGTTTTCTGCGACATGGGGGTCTGTTGGACCAGAGTGCCAAACAGCTGTGGCTCCACCCTGAGGATCTCGTCTACCAGGACTTCCAATTCACAATCTAGGAACTTGAGATTCTTCTTGGGGGGCATGGTGATGGGTGGTGATGGTGAGTGATGTGTGTGTTGGTGTGCAGGTGAGGGTGTGTGAGTGTGTGTTTTGCTGGGTGTGTGTGAGGTAGGTATTTGTTGGTGTGCTGATGGTGTGTGGCTTGTGTGAGGGGTGAGCTGTGGGTGTGTGGTTGCTTTCTCTTGGGTGCTGGCAGTGGAATGGCATTTGCAAAGGCTCATGGTAGTGATTTGTGTCCTTTATATAGGTGGAGTTGTGGGTGTGTCTTTGTTCTCTGTCCCCACCCCCCCAGTATTTATTGGCTTGCTAATTGCTTGTTTGGCCTTTTTTTGGGTGATTTTTCCTTTGTGCTGTTTGTGTATGTTGGAAACGTTCTTGTGACCGAGTCGGACCCTGCATTGGTCTCGTACGGTGTTCTCCGTTTCGTTCACGCTGTGTTTGTGCAGTTTTGTATGCTGCGTACGCGTCGGTCGCGGTGTATTGTGTTGCTTCGGCTCGGTTTTGTATGCGTGTCGGTCGTACGGCTTGTCCTCCGTCCGACTCGGTCGGGTTTTTCGCGCCTTGCATCGTACTTTGCGGGTTGGAGTTGGCGGGTACGATTCGGTCGGATTTGTTCCGGGTGCGTGTCGGTCGGTTGGATTCGCGTGTTTTTCCGGCCGGATTGCTATTTTCCGAGCGGCTCGGTCGGTCGGCTTGGTTTCCTGACGTGTCGGTCGGATTTATCGCGGCTTGCATCGTACTTGGCGTGTCGGGCGCCACTGGTACGTGTCGGTCGGTAATTTTTCCGGCTCCGAGTCGGTCGGTGCTTTTTCCGGCCCGAATCGGAATCGACCCCTGAGTGTGAGGGTGAAAATGGAGAGCCCGGTAGGGACCCGTCTTGGCACCTGCTTTTACGAACTGCTGGTGCTGAGCACTGGCAGGACCCGGCCCACTTAAAGCCCTGCTATTATGGCATTCGGGGATCGAGGGTGGAGGAAATAAATAATGTGCTGATCCTGCAACAAACTTCCAGTCTTATGATTAGGGTTGCCAGCTTATTATTTTGATGTCCCAAAAGGTACAAAAATAAGCAGTCACCTAAAGCCGTATTTTCAGCACTTATCTGTGCATACTTCAAAGAGCAAATATAAATAGGAAGCACTCTTAATTGTGTTGTAGGGAACAATGACAGAGAAGTCGCATTACAAACGAATGCATACTTTTTCATTTATAACCCTATTTAGTGTCAAGATGAGGTTTTTGCAGGCTCTTTAAACAACACATGACTGGCATTTTTCTTTTGGTAACCCTACTTCATATTCCTTTTCGTGAAATGCATTCTCACACTCCGGCAGTGAAAGTAAAATACGTATGTAAGGAATAGGTAGAGTGGGGGCCCAGAGGGTACTAGAACCAGAAAAAAAAAAACTATGCCTTGGTAACCAGTTTACAAAGGTATGTAAATATGCAAATGGTCTTTAAAGACCTGTGAAAAACTCAGGCGTGCAGGAGATAAGACTCCAGACACTGCCCAGCCGAGCTCACAGCTGCAGCAGCCCGGGCTGAGACACACAAAGGGGGGGGGGGGCTGAAGCCCATTCAGCCCAATGGGCGTTGTGCGCCTGATCTAGCCTATCATTTAAACAGCTAGCCTCCTCGCACCAAATTGCACTATAAGGAGCTGTTTAAACCTATTGTCAGAAGTGGCTTCAACATTTGATGTACCTTCTTTCTCCTCCTTGGGCTGTTTAGGGCCTGGAGTCTGAGTAGATGAAGGTGACGATTTAGATGTTGGGGGAGAGGGAGCTCTATCGCAGCAGTGACGGAGTTCCTTCCCCCCAGTACAGTGATCCGCCCGCCCGCCGAGTTAAATGCGGGCAGACCATACGTTTGGCTTCGGCATTGACTACTCTATCACTGCTGTAGCCAAAGTTCTCTGATGGCCCGACGAGAATTTGCTATATGTCCGTCCGCCTGATTAGGATGGCCACTATGCGGGCACATTCATTCATTCATTAATGCATCCATTCAAACTATTTTTATGACAGCAATTTGCAAGTATGCCAGCTCTACTGCATTTTACAAGACAGGCTTGTGCTCGGTTAATTAAGATGTTGTTAGCTGATCTGGCCGGTGGCGACAGCGGATTAATATCTATCCTAACCTTGCCTCAAGTCTTGAAAAAGAACGATTGATTTCAGATGAAGTTCTCTTTAACGCTGGACTCGGGTGCACTCGCAAGGTTTCTGCAGGGCATCAATCTTCACAATGACTGCTAGAGCCAACTCACTGCTCCTCGTTCTGGATCTGAAGCTACATAACAACTCTGACTACACAAGTCCACACGGCACGCAGTGCAAATTAAGTGTGAGCTAAGTTACCAGCCTAGGGCTAGGTGTTAGTGGTGTGCACAATTGTAATAATTTGCTTCCACAAAATTCATGAAATTCCGTTCGATCATTGACAACCTTCATTAAGTTACAAAGTTCTTCAATCTGAAAATGTCCTACGCCTAATGGCTTTAAAATATCAAAATAGGCATATGTTGCATTTAGCAGGATAAATGGTGCAGCAGAAGGTGTACTTATTCAAACAGCAGGCGTGAACATTTATGCACGAACAGCATTTGTAAGCTGTTTTTTTTCTAACCGGAATTTTATTTTGCTGTTTTAGTTTATTCACAGAAATATATATGAATCATCCATCTTTAAACACAAATAGAAGTGTTTTCTCAAAAATCAAACTGAGTTAAACTAATGTTAGGATTTCAGCTAGGTCTGTTGAGGAAGAATGTGAGGGAGGAATTCTGTTGGGCAGTTGAGCCTAGGGTTAAAATATAATTTAGTAGAAGTATAAAAATGATTGGAATATGGTGAGAAAGACTTAACATTTACTTTGACGGCTCCCCTGTAAGTGCATTCCAGTTCCTGTTGTCTAAAGGATGTCTGTGACTTCTTCCTCTGATCAGTGGGAAATGCAGATATCTGTAAATTGCCCCAGTCAGTAGTCTGTGGGTTCTTTGCATCAGGTTTACATTCATTTGTCATGTAGGACAGGATTTTCCTGATGCACAACTATATTTAGAAGCAAGTGAGGCTAAATATGATGCCCAAGTTGCAAGTTACATTGTTTCTTAGCAGTGCTTAATTTTAGCCAGTGGTTTCCGGTGCTCGGCACCAGCACTTAATTGTCAGCACCGGTGCTTGTGACAGTCTGCCACAAGGTGGTGCTGTCTGGCCAATTTAGAGATGACCACAGCAATAGTTAATTATTAATTCAACATCCATCAAATATGACTGTTGACTGCCGTCCAAGTCATTCTTATAGCTTTGTGGGCCTGAAATAGTCAAAATTGTCACACTTGTAGAAGTGTGATGGTAAGTAGTTGTGTTGTTGCAATCGTTGGCAGAGCTGGCAGGGGCAATTGTGGTGCAAGCTGCAGTAGCCTCCTGACGAGAGCCCAGGCACTTAATGTTTTTTACAAATTAAGCAGTCTCTCATAGGCAGTTCATCTAATGCCTGGAGACATTTTGTGATGTGTTTTATTTTCTGCAAGCTTGTGCCCGGTCTTGCTGCTCAATTGTGCACTTGCTGAACTTGATTTAATGCATTATTTAGGAGTCTTTACATTCTGTCACAACAGTTTAGACATGACAATACTAGTGCATGGACGAGGGTGACGTTGTGCTGAAGCTAAACATAGGGTGATGGTAATAAGCATATGAAGAAAGTGATGTATGCTTTTCCTTACAGTTAATAATTGGGGAGTGAAAGAAAGGGTTTGGTCAAAGATGACTCCCTGCCTACTTCCTTTGCCTCCTGCGGTTTTAGGATAACTCATGATTGGCGATCAGTGGAAAGATAGCTGGTTTGGAATTTGTTCACTAAAGAGAAATATCTCTGTGTTTAATCTACTGAGACGTGATAGTCATATAGATATGCCCATGCCCTTACAGCTGCCTTCCCTCAGTATGTTATGATCTGTGTGCTATTTGCACTGGGTTGATGTAGCATCTTTAATTTATTGGTAATGTGTGCTAGACGGAATATGTATGTATTAAATACCAAGGGCCATATTTATCATTTTTTTGCGCAACGCAACACAGCAAAAAGACATTGTGTCAACGCAGGCACCATTGCACCATGGTGTAAGGGTGCCTGAATTTTAGGAAGGGCGATTTTTGTGCCTAAAGGTACACCTTCTGCAAAAAAACAATCCTTTGAGGCTTTTTCCTCTCTCCACGTGTACTGCAGAATGCAGCACATGTAGAAAGAGGAAAACAATAAGGAGGAGTAGTGAAATTTCTTCTCGTTACACCTCCCCTGGGAAGGCATAGCATTTTGATGAACTCCCAGGCATACCACTCATGGGAAATCTGGGAATGGGACAAAATCCATGGGTGGATGCATAGGAACACCCACGCTTCACCCATGGAACGCATCACAGGGGCAGAGTTACAGAAGGCGGTGATTTGCGCTGTGTTGTGTTAATCCGGATTTACCAAGCACCGCAGGGCCACGCAAGGTGGCCTTGTGTGGCTTAGTACATCTCATCTAGGTTTTGCGTTGCGCTTGAGTTATTGTATGTGGCACAAGAGCGACGCAAAACTTTGATAAATATGCCCCAAGTAACATATAGGATATCCTTCTACCACACTGCATGATATTCCTTGGATTACTGAAGAAAAACAGTTCAATTGTGTTGTCTTGAAGGAATGGCCTGATCTATGATAAGGACTATTCGAATTATGTGATTGTGCAGCTGTGGAGATTTTTACATAATTATATATTTGCTGCATCTGCCACATAATCCATCATCTGCAACACAGTCTGCAGATTTCAACAAAAAGTATATTTTTTCTAGATCAAACAGTTCAAAATTAACTAAAAATGCAGCAACACGGTTGCCTCACAGTGCAAGACCCTTTGCAAAGGTTGACAGGTCACCTTTCTGTTGCTCATTGCTATATTTGGTTGTTAAACTGGTCGTAATGAGGTAGACCAATGCCTAGACAGTGTTAACAAGTATTAAAATGACAAAATAATTAAGTAATACTATTACAAAATGTGTCACATTATGCAGCATAATTTGCCATTTCTTGATGCATAATTTACTCAATCCTGCCACATAATTTGACCCTCTCCTGCCGCATAATTCCAGTGGCCCTGATGATTGCTCAGTAATGAAAGTATAGTTCTGGTCGCAAAAGAATAGGATGGAATGACCAATAGTTTCATAAGCTGACATGAAGTGTAAATTAGGTGTTGGCTTTCCTCAAAGGCTCTTAGTATGTCCTCACCAGCGGCAGCTCCTTCGCCATGGAGGAGAAGAGTCGCCCCCTCTGCCAGCAGCATTAAAAAAATAAAAAGATAATTAACTCCAGTTTATTATTGTTTTATTGTGTTTCCAGGCTGAGTCTTGGGGGCGGGGCTAGTGGGACGATAGGCAGAAGGGAGTGGTGGGCACTGCTATCAGTGCGCATGATGGTTTGGCCGGCCGTCTCAGGCCGGCCAAACTGTTATGTTCACTGAGGCTCTCTCCAACCCAGCTGTGTTGCTGGGTTGGAGACAGCAAAGCATAGGCTGCCAGTCTCTGGGAGCGCAAATCCTCGGCACTCAGGCCAATCCTGAAGCTGCTCTCATTTGAGAGCAGCTTCAGGATTGGCCGCAGGGGAGGCTGGGAGCCTGTGCCTGCAGTGGAGCCACGAGAGGAGGAGAAGACTGGGCATGCCGCAGGCTGCAGACAGCAGGTACATTTTTTTCTTTTTTGTCTCTTTTTTGTTGTCGTCGTGTATTCTCTCCCCTCCCCCCAGCCCCTCTCCTGTAATACCGGCCACTACTGCTCCTTACATATGTCATGAATATTTATTCTGTACCTGTAGGTGTTCTAAGGCATCAATTAAAATTATATAGAAGGGATTGTTCTCACAACTGTCTTTTTGCCCCTTTGTCTTTTAGCTTTGCTTAAATTGTTACTTTCAGGTGTTGTTGATAGCTAGAACTGCCATACATGTCTGCAATGAATTTTCCTTTAAAACCACGATTAGCACTTTTTTCCAGCAGGCCAATGATCGCTTCATGATGAATTGAAAAGTTAGGAATGTCAGTCGGTGTTGGGACAGGAGTGGTATTCTGGGCCTTGATGCTGCTGGCTTGGAATCACAGTGTAAACAAATGCATAATTTTCACAAAACTACACGTATTATGCAAAGAATATTTCGATAGCATCTCGAGTAACTTTGCTTCACATTGCACAAAAACTCAGGTGAGACACTGGGATGGATCTGGTTCAAGGTCAAGGTCAAGGTCAAGAGGAAAAATATTTCTATGACATGCCACATTGTCTACACAAACCAGACTTAAGAGAGCAAAAATCCTACAAAATGTTATCCTATGTATATCTGAAAATACAGGAAATATGTGAAACATTTGCACTAGCCTAATTGCTGTAGTGTATGGGCGAATGATTTTTTGTTTGATAATTCCACTTTGTTGGCAAAGAATGAAAGTAGATCATCAGCAGAGCCGTACAAAACTTGACAACATTAAATTTGCGAAATTTCATAAAATGTATTTGAAACTATGCAAATGTTGAGAAATTAAATTTTGTGGCAGCTCGCAAAAAATGAACATTTGTGGACATATCTTATTTTTGAAAGTCATTTGAGGTACCAGAAAGAGGGACTGCTCTAAAAGAAGATGGGCCATATTATCAACAACCGGTGATAAATATCGCTAAGCGCACTTAGCGCTAGGATATTTATCGCCGGCTATCGATGAATTTTATTGCTGAGATAGCGTGCTATTAGCAACGCTTATCTCAGACTCGATAAAATTCCTGGCGCAAGCTGGCAAATGTCCGATTATCGCTGGAAATCCAGCGATAATCGCACGACATTTGGCGATAGCTTGTGGATAGGGCTGGGCATACTTAACCATGATATCCACCTTCCATTGGATATCATGGCTAAGTCGAACTAAAAGCATGCGTTAGGAAAGTAGCGTTAACCAAGGTTAGCGCTACTTTTCTTATCGCTATGCTTGTTAGCGATTCCCTTGATAATTGGAGAAATGTCGGTTAACGACATTTCTCCAGTTATTTTGGGACGGAACGCTCACTTTGCATCTCATTAGAGATGCAAAGGTGGGCGTTATGGAAAAGGGCGATAGGGCAAGGATTCACGCGATAGCCTGACCTTGCTAATACAGCGATAAAATTATCGCCGCTTTTCGTCCGGAAACAGACGCTAAAGCGGCGATAATTTTTTATCGCCGGCTTGATAATATGCCCCGATGACTATAGCATTTTCTCTTCCTCTGAGTTATTTTCTACTTGAAACGTAGGCCTAGATTTGCTAAGCCCTTGCAGCAGCCACTGCGTCACACAAGGCGACGCAAGGCAATGCAAGGGCTCAAGCCATGCACAGCCATCATGCGTGGATCTGTGTGGTTTAGTAAACCCAGAGTAACACCGGGCAATGCAAATCACTGCCTTAACTTACTCTGCATTGGGAAGGAGTTCCATGGTTCGAGTGTGGGTGTTCCCACGCATCAACCCATGTACTTTGGCACATTTCCAGATATACTAAGGGTAGTACAACAGCACAAGTGTGCACATGGGGCTAGGCAGCACTCAGTGTGCCAGGACAGTGAGAGAGCAGGAATGCCCCATATCTTTGTAAATATTCCACATTCCTGCTCCCTCCATTTGATGCTGCTCAGCACAGCAAGTTGTCTTGCTGCTTTGCATCAAATGTTAGTAAATCTGGCACTTACTCTCATGAAATACACAATTGCTTGAAAGTTCTCGCCTAAGTTTTTTCGTAGAATTTAAAGTAATACAAAATGAATTCATGAAGTTCTCGATTGTAACGAAAATCTCTCATAATTTTGCACAATTTTGATCAAGTCTAGTCATCACTCAGCTTCTGTATTTGAAGTTCACATAATTTGCTTCGGCTAAAATGTGATTTTTGGGAAAATTTCCAGCAAATATTTTATTTCTTATCTCTGGTAGAAGTCTATTTTGCAGGTTTTCTCTTGGTAGACCACTGCTTTCTCTGGAATCCCTTCCAATAGTTTTTTCCCAATGTGTTGTTCTACTCCATGGAAGATCTGCACTTAGCTATTTATCTACCACCTAAAGATTGATTTTGATTTTCCTTCCCTTGAACAGGCTGCCGTCTGTACAGTTCTTAAGTGTTTCTTCTTGGAAACAGACCTGGATCTAGCTTCTGGTGGCGATTATGGCTGTGGGTGGAATTCTGCACGAAAGACAGAGAAAAAGCAAATGAGAGGGAGAAAAGGTGACAGAGACCAACAGAAGAGAGAGAGAGATGAAAAAGATAAAGATAGGTACAGAGAGAGAGAGAGACACTGAGGGTAGCACCAGGGAGCGGGGAAGAGAGAGAAAAAGAGAGAGAGCACAAGAGAGGGTGAAATTGAGAGAGAGAGGGAGACAGAGAGAGGGTGACAGAGAGAGTGCAGCACAGGAGAGTGAAATTGAGAGAGAGAAGACAGCATCAAAGATAGACAGTGCGACAGAGAGGTGAGAAAGAGAGAGATACATATATAGCACATATTCACTTTTATTTTCTGGCAAAATAACTTCCATCTTTACCATCACATAAGTGTTTTCATCCTTTGGCTGCAGACTGCGCTCGTGTTATATCCCAATTTGCAGCAGTGTTAATTTGCTGTCATCCATTACTCTTGTCTTTATTAGAAATTAACTCTGTCTGCTTGTTGTTTGATTACACAAATTGGCTTTTAATTCTACTTTCATGGTTCACTATGTCACGCAAATACCTCATCCATTCTTCCTGACTAAGAAAGTACAAAACTGGGAACAACATGATCTAACAAACAGTGACAAGCAGAGCTGTCTGTAATAAAGTGTAAATAATCGCTTCTCCGCAAGCACATAAAATATAAATAAAAAATCTGAGGGATGCTACATCTAATCATGTCAGAAAGTCTATTTAGTGTTTAATATTGTGGGTATTGTTGAAGCTTCCAATTATTTCAGTATTGATGGTTGAATTTCCCTTAGAGGGCCCAGTTCTTAAAAAGAGTCATACAACTCCTCCTGCAGCCTTCCTGGCTCATGTGGGGGCAGATTTCTTACTTTTTGGAAACAACTTTTTAGGTTATAACTGGAAACCTGCACGAGTTACAACTTTCTGGGTGTACTCCTGAAAAGTTTTGTGATTTCCTTTTTGCATCAATGATATGCATGTGTAGATTTTCACTTGTAAAAAAACAGGCCAAGAGTCCTGCTTCATAATCCAATGGGGCTCAAGTCCAGGGGCGTACCTTGGCTAGTAAGATTTGGGGGGGGGGGTGAGCTTCATATTTTCCGACAATCAGCTGGCATATAATGTTTAAATGCATTATACCACAAGCAGGGTGCATGAGATGGCCTTAAGGGGCAATGGGAAGGGAGATGAATGCAGATTGGTAGGGGTACTAAGAGAGAAAACACAATATTTTCTAAAACAACCAACATTTTGAGTACTTTCAAAACAGAGTGGGAGAGAGTATGTGTGTATTTTTGTCTGTGTGTATGTATCCGAATTACATCTCACAATACCCTACTGAAAGCACCAGGACCAAACTATTTTTCCAAAAATATGTTTATTAAGGGGGGTGTTACACCCCAAACACCCTCCCTGAAGCTACGCCCCTGCTCAAGTCCTGCCAATCTCGCAATTCCCCTGCCCCATTTAGGAGTGGATGAAACGACAGGCCATATGGCCCACTTGTTGGTACCCCCGCCCTACTTGGGATGAAGCTAATACTACTGAATTTGCCTTTCCGGACCTGCCATGGTGTTCTGGGAAATGGAAATAGAAAAATATGCTTAAGATGCAGAAAGTAAACTCTGTGTACATTATGGCATTTGTATTTATGTTCAGCATAATGAACCCTCTGCTTTGGGTGTTTAATTGTGCAGAACAAAAAAGAATACCAACCAGGGGTCCTATTATGTAAAGGGCGCACTTTACCTGTTTGCGCCCGGCTCACTTTAAAACAGGTGCGCTAGGTGCAAACAGGGAAAGTGCACCCTATTACATGGAATGATCTGCCCCCAGGGTAGCCGCGAACTCACGCTGCCCTGGGGGCAGCGCATTCATGTGAAAAACGTGTTTCACAGTGCAGGAGGCATCCTGCCTGCACTTTTAAGTGGGATTAGAGATCCTCTTGCAGGCGGGTGCAGTGAGTGACTGCACTCGCAGCAAGGGGATGTGTGGGGGGTCCATGGGACACCCTTCACCCCCTCCAGAGGGCTGCATCAGGTAGTGCACTGATAAAGCACCACCTTTGAGGTGGCACAATGTCAGTGCACCTTCTGACAGCATCTTTGCCTCTGCACCCGCATCTATAAATAGGTGCGGGGGCAGCTGCAAAGGAATTCCCTCATTTGCATGGAGCCATGCCCCCATGGAAATTAGGGAACAACCTCTGAAAATAGCGCTGGAGTTTTGTGTGCGCCAGCACTACCGGTATTACAGAAGGGGACGCACAAGCGTCTACAGCCCTTTCTGTAATACCAGAGTGCCCTGGGGGCACGCAAAGTAGGTGCAAACGCCTGTTTGTTCCATATTACGGCCCCAGGTCACTTCAACAAAGTGGTTCACTGGTCATTCAACACTATATTATTTTCATCTGCCTCAGTGCCTACTCCAATTAAGGTATGTGAGATCCCAGTCAGGAAGGTAGGGATCACATAATATGGGAGAGAGTTCTTTACTGGCGTGGCAAAGGCCAGGTCCTTCTCTGACCTGAATGTATGGCGGGCCACTTGCCAAATTAAAAGTGGAGCCCAAAGTTAATTTAATATTGTGTTTGTGATAGCTGATTACTTAAAAACAAGGAACAAGTGGGAATATTTACAAGCCCCTTATGCCGCCGGTGCGTCACTTTTAAAATGGGACAAAGTGACATACCGGCAGTGCAAGGGGCTTGTAAATATGCCCCAAGGTCTTTCAGGACAGAAATCAAGGAAACCCTGATTTAAAATTGAAAGGTAAACATTCAGTAGCTTGTTACTGCTCAGTTACGTTGATGCCTCTGTCCTGCTGGTTACAGAAAGACTCATGGTTTAAACCGAGTTCCAAACCCAAAAACCAGCATGAAAATGCACATTGGAGGTGTGGTTACACTCTCATGCCATCCATTTACAAATATGGGGGCACTTTACAAGCCCATTGTGCTGCCAGTGCATCACATTTTGTGACGCAACGGCGGCGCAGTGTGGTGCTCCATATTTACAAGGACACATAAAGCCACCCTGCGTGGCTTTTCGTGTCCTTGTAGTTGCGGCCCCTTTTCACGAAGCACTTTGCATGAAAGGCTGTTGCATGGGTGTTGCTGTGGGTGTTCCCACGCAACACCCATGGATGCTGAAGCATTCCCAGATTTACAACATTTCATAAACCTGGGAATGCGTCAGAATCCTATGCCTCCCCAGGGGAGGCGTAGGGAGGTGCAACAAGGAGAAATACTTTTATTTCTCCTCGTTTTTTCCTCTTTCTATGCGTGCTGCATTCTGCAGCATGCATAAAAAGAGGAAAACACCTCTCGTGATTGATTTTGTGCAGAAGGGTGTCCATTCATGCACAAAAACAAACATCCTGGCAATGCAGGCACCCTTGCACCGTGCAAGGGTGCCGGCGTTGGCGCATGGCAGCCAATTGTGCATGAGCGCAGGGGAGAGCTCAGGAGTACGTCATGTTGTTGTATATATGACGCATCCCTTTGCTTCGGACGTAACGCAGCACAGCGCAGCCAAAAGATCCTTTAAATATGGCCCATGGATTGTACTATTGAATATCAACCCCCAAAATATTGTCATTTAGGACTATTGAAGACAGACTATCAAGGGACAAAATATAGAAAGGTAAGTGCAAATTGGGAAGTATGGATTTACTACTCCAGCTTTACGTCTAGGTACCTTGAAGATATATGTACCACGTAGGTCCATATATGTGGAGTTAGATATAGAAAATCTAGACTTGCTTACCTGTCGATATTTGTATTTCAATTTTCTGCCCTTGATATTCTGTCCCCTCGATATTCTGAGGTCGATATTCAGGGTGTACACCCAAATATGTACATTCAAGCCATTTATGTTACCATCTAGCAAGCTCCCCTCGCCCAAGCTGGCTGCACGTGATTCCTAAAGATGTCCCTTCATACACCTTTGAATGGGAGCTAACTTGTCTTCAAAGGAGACTGTGCAGCACAATTATTGCCTTTCTTTCCGCCTCCTTTAGCTGCGTCTGTCAGCAGTTTTCACTAGCCACCCTCCTTTTGTGCTGCTCTCCTTCCATGTGCAGTCCTGTCTGGAGCACAATCCACTGGGCAAAGGTCTGGAGGAGTGAAAGGTTTTGGGGGGCAACAACAATGACAGCATAAGGAACTGTAGTATAAGATATCCTCAGACAGACTTAGGACAGCAGAGACAGTCTGAGAATGGGCATCACTTTGGAAAGTCTGAGTACAAAACAAACAGCATCATTACAAGCTTCCCATCCTTGGACAAATCAAGAATAGCACAAGCTGCAAGAAGACAGCAAGCTCCTCCTTGAAAAATATCATAACGAAAAAAGCAGATCAAGCTTCCCTCACAAACCGAGCAAATGCCGGACAGATAGAGACACTGCTATCTTCCCTCACATACAACATATACAGCTCAGACGTCAGCAGTGCAAACCTCACATCAGACAGTACAGCAAAAACGGGAGCAGTGTAGGCGCCCTTCGAACACAGAGCAGATGCTGTGTTTCCTTCTTTGACAGAAGGAAGAAAGTACAGTCAGCATTAGCACAAGAGTCTCCCCAGGAAGCAGCAGGAGTGCAGGTCTGATGTATGTGAATTAATAGAAAACCGACACCTGAGAATCCATAATGAAGGAAAACAAATCATAGAAAAACATTTTAAGGAAAACAATCTTAAGCAAACACAAAAAGTTGAAAAAGAAAGGTTTGTTTTTTTAAAAAGGAAAGCTAATTTATTTGAAAGAAATCCAAAATTGCATTAAAATTGGGTTGACTTAGGGGGTAGTGAGGATTTTTTGGGTTCCAGGATTGGTTATGTTTAGGGATGATGAGGAGATTTTGAGGGTCATGGATAGGCGAGTTCTGGCATAGAAGTGAGTTTTTAGGGATCAGGAATGGGTGTGCTTTAAGACTGGTGAGGGCTTAACAGAGTTTGCGGATGAGTGGGATTTAGGGGCGGTGAGATGTTTTAAGGTTCGGTAATAGGCAGAGTTTTACTGGTGGTAAAAGGTTTAGGGTTCACGAATGGTTTAGGGGTGGTGAAATCTCTAGGGTTCAGGAACATGTGGAGTTTAGGGTGATAATGGATTTTAAGGGGCCTGGGTTGGATGGTTTTTAGAGGGGATGAGTTTTTAGGGATCTGGGATGGGTGTTGTTTAGGGGTGTGAGTTCTTCTCTCCTGGACTGGTGAGAGCTGGGGGTATGCGGGTGGAAAGCCTGAGAATGGCACCTGGACATCAGGCCTGACTGGAGGCCCTGAGACAGACACAGTGGAAGCAGGTGAGGTGCGGTGGAGGTGGCTGCAGGCGCTGAGAGTGGCTGTTTACTGGGGAGCATGGCTGGGGCCACCTAAACACTCTAACGATCTGAAGACCCCTCTGCCCACGAGGGGGTGCTCCAGTATAGTTCACAGCCCTGGCCTGCGAAAAGGTGCCAGGCTCTACCCCGTCTTCTCTTATCCTACACTGGGCCTGCTCATGCCCCCAACCTGTTACAGATGCTGTTGGGGGCAAGGTGGGGCCCTAGGGAGACAACGGAAGACTGCAGAGCCTGCTGGTCACATATAGCTAGCCCATTAAGACACAGTGGAAGCTTACAGTTGCACTGTGAGGAAGTCTGGGTATATCCTCATCCCACTTGCTCACCTCTCTAACGTGGTCTCAAACTGCTGCTCCTACTCGGGCTCCCAGTACACGTGGAGTGTTGAGTCGGGAGGCGACTGCCTATAGCATGTATCTCCTCTCTTTCACATGTGCATCATGGGGAAGCTTGAAGCATGGCATTCTAGAGGAAATGCCAAGTGTGCCAAACGCTCCAAACGAACCGCGACAGAGGCACTGACCCCACCTTGGAATCAACCCAGAACGACAACGTACAGGACCTAGACATCAAGGAGATGCTGGTGGACATAAAGAATAGTCTCTGCATCATTGGCACCAAAATAGATCTCTTAACCAGTCACCTGGACCACATAAAGGAGAGAGTAGATAGGCATGATGACCGCCTAGACCAACTAGAGACTCGCACATCAGACATGGAGAACACGCAGGCTACCTTAGGCGAGCACCTCCTCCGAATGGACAACATTCTGGAAGTTATCAAGCAGAAGAATGAGGATCTAGAGGCGCGCTCCAGGCGCAACAAACTTCACATTACCGGGGTACCGGTCTACATTGTGGAACAAGTTCACTGGTTGCTGGCCCCCGCCCACCCCCAGGCATGCCGGCATGACCCATAGTTGCAAGACTCCTCAATTATATAGACCGCGACACCCCACATATATGGCATGCATGGCCCCCCAGACACTGGATCACTGCCATATGGTGCCTGACCTAGAACACCCGCAGTCTAAATGACAGGTGGAAAACCAGGCTGGTCCTTGCATACATCAGTAGACACCGCACAGACATCTGCTTCCTTCAGGAACTACACTTAACCCTAGCCACTGCTCCCCACCTCCGCTATGGGTGGATTGCTGAAACCCATGTGACCCTATACTCCTGCTATGTTTGGGGAACAGCCATACTCATTTGCAAAGGGTTACCCAGGCACACGTGATAACGCTGATTCTTATCTTATCACTTTAAGAATCTTCAGGTCGCCAGGATCTTTTTACCTGCTGAATAGTGTAAAGGGAAGAAATGCTTTTCGGTTATGCAACTTAAGTTTGAATCTAGTTTATCTCAAAGACCACTGACTCCGAGTTCAATTTTGGGGTTTTATTACAGCCAAGAATAATTGCACATGCAAGCACCTCAGCACGAGGTTAAAGAAATAGATGGGCACTAATACAAATAGCATCCTACGCAGGAGTCTAATCCGACTCAGGATAAGAAGAATCGTTAGCTCCAAAAGTATTAGACAAGCAATGACAGCTCCAATCTTTTGTCACGCCTCTTTGGCCAGGTCTTCTTTCTTGTACTTTTCCATCGAAACTCTTACTTCATCCAGGACGGTTGTGATGACCTTGGGTCTCAGGCACCTTCTCCGCTGAAAGTATCATCCCTAAATTCCATTGCACTCCCATTTCCATGCCTCCCATCGCTCTAACTTGTGAAACAAAGAGCCAGTCTTTAACTAACGAGGCATGTGTCCTTGCACCTGCAACAGAAGATATGTTCAACAGAAACCTTCCACTGTGCTAATTAATTCTACTGTTGGTGCCCAGAGAGCCTTTCCAAGAGAACCTTCTCTGCCTACATAATAAGCTAACATAAGAACAAACAGGCCTTTCCTTTGAGTATGTTCAGTCAGGCCTTTACACGACTTAAACACTATTCTTAATCACTTCTATAAGCATTAGTTCATTACACTTCATATGCGAAAAGTGAACTATACGTGCAACTTAATATGATACACGTTGATGTTGGATTAAACCCAGATCAGTTGACTGGGGGTGAGTGTTTGATTTGCTCAAGCGCTCCGTCCATCATCCCCTTTGGTATCGCTTTGTTCGCCCTAAGTTGGCAGGGTATGCCCAGACGTGGGCCCCTTGCTCACTTTGCCACTGGATTCAAGCTAGCCTGGCTGATGACGGCTGAATAGCCAGAAACCGGTCCCAGGATGCTTGTTTCCGGTCCAGGGAAGACATGGCTTGGCAGTTCGGGCTGGACTGTTCCCATGAGGCACAGGGTCAGACTGATTTGCATATGGCCATGTCTGAACTGGGGTGGTGGAGTGAGCTAAAGAATGATGATGGATTAAATCCAGATCAGTTGACTGGGGGTGAGTGTTTGATTTGCTCAAGCGCTCCGTCCATCATCCCCTTTGGTATCGCTTTGTTCGCCCTAAGTTGGCAGGGTATGCCCAGACGTGGGTCCCTTGCTCACTTTGCCACTGGATTCAAGCTAGCCTGGCTGATGACGGCTGAATAGCCAGAAACCGGTCCCAGGATGCTTGTTTCCGGTCCAGGGAAGACATGGCTTGGCAGTTCGGGCTGGACTGTTCCCATGAGGCACAGGGTCAGACTGATTTGCATATGGCCATGTCTGAACTGGGGTGGTGGAGTGAGCTAAAGAATGATGATGGATTAAACCCAGATCAGTTGACTGGGGGTGAGTGTTTGATTTGCTCAAGCGCTCCGTCCATCATCCCCTTTGGTATCGCTTTGTTCGCCCTAAGTTGGCAGGGTATGCCCAGACGTGGGTCCCTTGCTCACTTTGCCACTGGATTCAAGCTAGCCTGGCTGATGACGGCTGAATAGCCAGAAACCGGTCCCAGGATGCTTGTTTCCGGTCCAGGGAAGACATGGCTTGGCAGTTCGGGCTGGACTGTTCCCATGAGGCACAGGGTCAGACTGATTTGCATATGGCCATGTCTGAACTGGGGTGGTGGAGTGAGCTAAAGAATGATGATGGATTAAACCCAGATCAGTTGACTGGGGGTGAGTGTTTGATTTGCTCAAGCGCTCCGTCCATCATCCCCTTTGGTATCGCTTTGTTCGCCCTAAGTTGGCAGGGTATGCCCAGACGTGGGTCCCTTGCTCACTTTGCCACTGGATTCAAGCTAGCCTGGCTGATGACGGCTGAATAGCCAGAAACCGGTCCCAGGATGCTTGTTTCCGGTCCAGGGAAGACATGGCTTGGCAGTTCGGGCTGGACTGTTCCCATGAGGCACAGGGTCAGACTGATTTGCATATGGCCATGTCTGAACTGGGGTGGTGGAGTGAGCTAAAGAATGATGATGGATTAAACCCAGATCAGTTGACTGGGGGTGAGTGTTTGATTTGCTCAAGCGCTCCGTCCATCAACCCCTTTGGTATCGCTTTATTCGCCCTAAGTTGGCAGGGTATGCCCAGACGTGGGTCCCTTGCTCACTTTGCCACTGGATTCAAGCTAGCCTGGCTGATGACGGCTGAATAGCCAGAAACCGGTCCCAGGATGCTTGTTTCCAGTCCAGGGAAGACATGGCTTTGCAGTTCGGGCTGGACTGTTCCCATGAGGCACAGGGTCAGACTGATTTGCATATGGCCATGTCTGAACTGGGGTGGTGGAGTGACCTAAAGAATGATGATGGATTAAACTCAGATCAGTTGACTGGGGGTGAGTGTTTGATTTGCTCAAGCGCTCCGTCCATCATCCCCTTTGGTAACGTACAGGACCTAGACATCAAGGAGATGCTGGTGGACATAAAGAATAGTCTCTGCATCATTGGCACCAAAATAGATCTCTTAACCAGTCACCTGGACCACATAAAGGAGAGAGTAGATAGGCATGATGACCGCCTAGACCAACTAGAGACTCGCACATCAGACATGGAGAACACGCAGGCTACCTTAGGCGAGCACCTCCTCCGAATGGACAACATTCTGGAAGTTATCAAGCAGAAGAATGAGGCTCTAGAGGCGCGCTCCAGGCGCAACAAACTTCACATTACCGGGGTACCGGTCTACATTGTGGAACAAGTTCACTGGTTGCTGGCCCCCGCCCACCCCCAGGCATGCCGGCATGACCCATAGTTGCAAGACTCCTCAATTATATAGACCGCGACACCCCACATATTTGGCTTCATGGCCCCCCAGACACTGGATCACTGCCATATGGTGCCTGACCTAGAACACCCGCAGTCTAAATGACAGGTGGAAAACCAGGCTGGTCCTTGCATACATCAGTAGACACCGCACAGACATCTGCTTCCTTCAGGAACTACACTTAACCCTAGCCACTGCTCCCCACCTCCGCTATGGGTGGATTGCTGAAACCCATGTGACCCTATACTCCTGCTATGTTTGGGGAACAGCCATACTCATTTGCAAAGGGTTACCCAGGCACACGTGATAACGCTGATTCTTATCTTATCACTTTAAGAATCTTCAGGTCGCCAGGATCTTTTTACCTGCTGAATAGTGTAAAGGGAAGAAATCCTTTTCGGTTATGCAACTTAAGTTTGAATCTAGTTTACCTCAAAGACCACTGACTCCGAGTTCAATTTTGGGGTTTTATTACAGCCAAGAATAATTGCACATGCAAGCACCTCAGCACGAGGTTAAAGAAATAGATGGGCACTAATACAAATAGCATCCTACGCAGGAGTCTCATCCGACTCAGGATAAGAAGAATCGTTAGCTCCAAAAGTATTAGACAAGCAATGACAGCTCCAATCTCTACGTTATTCCTCATTTATCTAAACAAGCATAAACCCATTGGCTGTCCCTACTCTACTACTAAGTGACATACCTACTTAGCGAATTTCCCAGTCAAGAGTAAAAGAAAAGGTGTCAGCTGTGAAGACTTCCTAAGAAGTGCACTCACATAGCACTTGAGCTCGATTTCTAAGATGCTCCTTCACCAAATCCCTCTCTGTCCTCTTCTCTGCTCTCCCCTACCTCTTCTCTGCACTCTTCCCTCGGGGCACTATCCCTAATACAAAACCCAATACAATTAAACACGCCTTTTGTCACGCCTCTTTGGCCAGGTCTTCTTTCTTGTACTTTTCCATCGAAACTCTTACTTCATCCAGGACGGTTGTGATGACCTTGGGTCCCAGGCACCTTCTCCGCTGAAAGTATCATCCCTAAATTCCATTGCACTCCCATTTCCATGCCTCCCATCGCTCTAACTTGTGAAACAAAGAGCCAGTCTTTAACTAACAAGGCATGTGTCCTTGCACCTGCAACAGAAGATACGTTCAACAGAAACCTTCCACTGTGCTAATTAATTCTACTGTTGGTGCCCAGAGAGCCTTTCCAAGAGAACCTTCTCTGCCTACATAATAAGCTAACATAAGAACAAACAGGCCTTTCCTTTGAGTATGTTCAGTCAGGCCTTTACACGATTTAAACACTATTCTTAATCACTTCTATAAGCATTAGTTCATTACACTTCATATGCGAAAAGTGAACTATACGTGCAACTTAATATGATACACGTTTAAACTACTGCATCTCGATTACACATGGCCTAACACATTAATGCATCATTTTGAACACTTTTCAGTTAATCATTACAATTGCAGGATTATAATAGCACAATTACTCTTTGATTCACTCTAATAATGCAACCGAAGCTACATTTTACTAGCCGATCACTGATATATAACTGGATATATGCGGGTGCAGACTAACGGTGATTATGATTCACCCCTACAATTTCTACGAGAACTTAGCGCTCTATCAGTTCCCCCCTTTGATGACTCCGGTCATCACATCTTATTCAACTCCCTTGGAGAAAGAACCGACCTAAACAGAACTTGTTGCCATTCCTCCTGGTCTATAATTCTCCAATCTCTTAAGTCTTTGATATTGACTGTCCTGCAGTCTGGCATTCTCATCACATTTCTCTCAGAGCTCTCTCAACTCTGCCTGCTCGATACCATTTGTATGCTTTGATCAGACCCCACAGACAAACCACACAGACTACCACAATAAGGAGTGGTCTCAGGATATAGCCAAGGAATCCCTTCCCCAAATTCGCAAACCAGCTCTCCACTTGACCAAATCCTTTGCCAACTTTCTCCCATGCTCCCTCTTCAGTCAAGTCCGCTATCTTCGTGTGAATGGAAGTGATGTTACTTATATATTTCTCCAGATCCTTGCTGTGGTCTGGTATATAAGTACAGCACTCTTGAACCTTCAATAATTTACAGACTCCGCCCTCTTTTGCCAATAAGACATCCAAAGCAAGGCGATTTTGTAAAACCATCGTCCGTATCGACAACATCTCTCCCTCCACAAGTACCAACGATTTAGCTGTGTTCATCGATAGCTCGTCTATCACAGTCGCCAGTCTCCGGATCTTCACATCATTCAAGATCACTCCCAAACTTGGTATCATAGCTCCAAAGATATCTCCCACTACGACCCCTGCACTCGCACCTCTTCTCACTCTTGAATGCTTTCCACTTTCCAGAAGCTCCAAATCTTCTGTATGGTAAATCTTTGGAAATATTATCCCCAAGTAACATGTACCATACCAGTTCGCAGGCAACCTCACATAAGCATTCCTTCCACACACGAAATACACCGTAGGTATCACTTGTACAGGGCCTTGGAGAAAATTCTTTGCTGCATCTGCCATGGTGAAAACATGGTCACACGTACTCTGTCCCACTGGAACCTTTCATAGTAGGTCTGATAACGTCTCACACACAGCTTTCCCCTCTGCTCCTTATCCAAAGCTATAGGACCGTAACTTCCTTTTGTTCGGTGCAATTTTTCCTCCTCGGTCCAATCTACGGTAGTATGCCCTGTGTCTGTGTTAGTTTTCTATATCTGTCTTCTACCTGATCTACGAACTTTTTCTCTACATCTGATAATGAGCACGTCAAATTATGACGGTGGGCATATGCTGTGTCCAGTTCCAAAGACGGTATGAAGAACTTCCTAAGTCTATCCTCGGACTTATAATAATCATACTTGTTCAAATGTTTATAAGCTGGGACTTCAGGAAGCACTGCATCGTAATTGGAAAAGAAATACTCGAACTGATCTCTTTCATAGAATATACTAAGCAACAGACTACATGAAATTCCATACGTCAGTGGAAGATGGTGATACCTAATACCCTCATCCACTGACGCAGGCAACTGCATACACACATAACAGTCCTTCGCATCCATTGCATCCACATACTCGTATAGCAGCTTGGCGTAAGCATTAAGCTTAAAATCACTTCTAGACAAATCTACATGCAATCTACGACTTTCTTCTATCAGCGAAGCCTTGTCAGCTCCTATGTTTCCCTCTTTTTGGCTAGGTGTGGTAGGTGTAGGAGTCCCTGGCACCCCCTGCACTGCTAGCTCATGTGGAACTGTATATGAGACTATAATTACTATGATTATAGAAACTATCACACTCCCTATAAGTATGCCTACAATCAATTTGGATCTACGATTTGGATCTCCAACCTCCATGATCTCGAAAGTTCTCAAAGGTTCTTGGTTGCAGCAATGAACACTCAAAAGTCTCTGTCTTCTTCACACGTGAGTTGCTTAACCAGTTCGAGCAACACTTCGAAACCTCTGAAAATCCCCTTTTCGGCAACAGTCTTATTTACATAGTCCAGAAAAAGACTTCCCTAAGCTCTAGTTCCTCTTCGGTGGAAAGTCCCTAAGTTTATTCTTCTTCCACTCGGATCTAGTTTATCTTCTTCTTTAACTTTTTATTTACAACAGGTTACATTTCGTCCGTGATAAGATCATTTGCAAGCGCTTCTAAAACGTGATACAAAAGTTCAAGACGAAGAATTACCATTTCATGTGAATACGGCTCAAATCCAAAAGACGGAAATTCGAGTCGATGCAGAACCAATTCTCGGACTTTACTCAGAAGCGGGGGATTCGGAACAGTGAGGGTCAGTATTCCTTCGACTTCGAGCCCCGGCAACAGCAGCACCACCTTCAGTACCACATTCGGGCTCTTGCTGACCACCTGCAACGACCTCAGCCTCCCCGTACTCACTACTCCCTGCATTAGTCACTATATAAGTCCACTCAGGGGTAGAATATCTCTTGCAAGGTACCCTTGTTCTCCTCGACCTCCTCCGACCCTCTTGAGTCTGCTCTTCATCGCTTGCTTCGGTCTCAGACGTTTCAGACACTGGAGCAAGATCTCTTTCGGGTGCCAACCTCAGGTTCAGTCGCCTCTGTCTTTCAGGCCAACCCTCCTCGATTCTGGTCGTTCTTCCGCCTTCCCCTGCTATACCCAGTGCACCACTTCCTCCTTCTGCTGAATCTGACTCTACTCCACCCACTGCACCATCTCTGTCATCTGAGTCAGAGTCGAGATTCGGGTTGTCGGAACCCCCTTCAGCTTGCTCTGGTGCACCACCAGCTGCATCAGCGACCCTTACAGCTTGACTTGTCCTCTCATGTGGCCCTGCCACATCAGCTGGATTTTCATTTACGAGAGGAGCTGTTTCTTCCAAGGGTGCTGGAACTCTGCAGGTATGGGAGGCATGCACCCAGTTCGGCAATCCTCCACACTTCACTGCTGTGTTCTTTACCAGTATCACCTGGTACGGGCCTCGCCACCGCACATCCAAACAACTCTTCCTCACGTGCTTTCGGACAAGCACCCAGTCACCCGGACACAGGTCGTGGCACAGATCACTCGAGGCTGGAACAGCTGCAGCTTGGACCTGCTGGGACACAGAACGGACCACATCAGATAGTCCTTTACAGTAATCGAGAATCAAGTCATCAGTGATGTTTATCAAAGCTGTAGCTGGTACTGCTGGCAACCGCATTGCCCTTCCCATTAAAATTTCATGAGGGGACAACCCAGTTCTCCTATCTGGGACACTTCTCTTGCTCATCAGCACGAGTGGCAGTGCATCCGGCCACTTCAAAGACGTTGACGAACACATTTTTGCCATCCGGGCTTTCAAAGTCCCATTAACCTGTTCCACCATCCCAGAAGCCTCTGGTCGATAACTACAATGGAGTCTCTGATCAACGTTCAATGCAGCGCAGAGTAACTTCATGATTTCACTGTGGAAGGGTTTTCCTCTATCTGATTCCAAAGAGGTAGGAATCCCGAATCTCGGGATGGGTTCCCTCAGCAACAACTTAGCCACTGTGAGAGTGTCACATCTACGGGTTGGGTAAGCCTCCACCCACCGTGAGAATACACATATCAGCACCAGAATGTATCTCAACCCATTGCACTTAGGCATTTCTATGAAGTCTAACTGTATTCTATTAAAAGGCCCTCCTGACCTCCCAATATGACTCAAGGTGACTACTGTTTTCTTTCCGGCATTCATCTGCTGACACGTAACGCACCTCTGACACACTGCTTCAGCAATCGCACGAAACCGTGGGTTATACCACGTTTGTCTAAACACACGCATCATGGCATCTCTACCAAGGTGTACCGATCCATGTATCAATCTCGCCATTGGGCTCAGCAAATTTTCTGGCAACACAGCTCTCCCATCACTGGAGACCCAAACATCTACTTCCCCTCTTTCACATCCTGCTTTGACCCATCCGTTCCATTCCTGATCTGTGACTTCATCCTGCAGTCGCTTGAGCTCCTCCCACGTGTCTGCCATGGCCAACATCATGTTGAGCTCGGTTCTTTCTTGGCTCTCTCCAGTGTAACCCTCTGTAAATATGCATCCTTGTTCAGCACAGAAGCGGGCGACTTCGTCCGCATAATTATTTCCCAAAGACACAAAATCCTCCCCCTTCACATGTGCCGTGCACTTGACAACTGCGATTTCTTTCGGATATTGCAATGCATCCAACAGCTGTCTTACATGTTCTCCATTCCTAATGGGTGAGCCAGATGATGTCAAAAATCCCCTCTGAGACCATAACTGTCCGAAGTCATGAACCACACCAAACCCATATTGGCTATCCGTGTAAATCGTGATTCGAATTTGATCAGCGGCCAAACAGGCACGAGTCAAGGCAATGATCTCAGCTACCTGCGCGGAGCGTACTCCTTCTAAGCAAGCAGCCTC
The DNA here is from genome assembly GCA_963921515.1 of Calotriton arnoldi. Lineage (NCBI taxonomy): Eukaryota > Metazoa > Chordata > Amphibia > Caudata > Salamandridae > Calotriton > Calotriton arnoldi. The sequence goes on from CAWUFW010012754.1 coordinate 41,313, forward strand.
AACCACCCCAGAAATGGTACATACAGCGAACGCTGCTCTTAGTTGACCAACACTGTCTCTTAGGCATGAACCATCGACAAAGAAAATTTCATCTGGGTCAGTCAGTGGTTCATCGACAATGTCAGGTCTTGGTTTGGTGCATAGTTCGGTCACATCAAGACAATCATGGTCCTCACAATCTTCATCATCTGCATTCGGTGTGGGCATTAATGTCGCAGGGTTTAAGACGGAGCACCTCTTCAGAGTCACATTCTCTGCAGCAAGTATGACTTGCTCATACCTCGTTAACCTGTTATTCGTTAGGTGCTGGGTCTTTGTCCTGGTCATTAATAATTCAACAGAGTGTGGTACATAAACCGTTAGAGGGTGACCCATCACAATGCTTTCATATCTTTCAATGCTGACACCTGTTGCAGCAACGGATCTGAGACATCCGGGCAACGCAGAAGCTACTGGATCTAAAGTAGCTGAAAAACAGGCAACTGGTCTACGGACACCTCCATGGTTCTGAGCTAGAACTGCTAATGCACAACCTTCTCTCTCGCAACAGAACAGTGAGAAAGCCTTATTATAATCAGGCATTCCCAAAGCAGGTGCAGAACACAACTCTTCTCTCAGTTTCAGGAATGACATCAAACACTCCTCATCCCATGGTACCGGATCACTCACATCCTTGTGCGTAAGCCTCTGCAAAGGCTTTGCTCTCAAAGAAAAGTTGGGAATCCACTGCCGACAATAGCCGACCATTCCCAAAAACATCCTGACCTCTCTCTGAGTGGTGGGCACTGCCATGCTCATTATCGCCTCAATTCGATCTGGTGACACCTTCCTCTTGCCTTTTTCTAATCTGTGTCCCAAGTACTGTACCTCATTTAGGCAGTACTGCAACTTGTTGGGAGACACCTTGTGCCCGTTCTCGGCTAAATGGTTCAATAAGGCTACTGTGTCTATCCTGCAAGCATCTTCCGTTTCTGAGGCGACAAGCAGATCGTCTATGTACTGCACGAGAACTGAGTTCTGCGGCAATACGAGACTCTCGAGATTCTTTTTCAGGATCTGATTAAAGATTGATGGACTTTCTGTATACCCTTGAGGGATACGACACCATGTTAACACACGGTTTTCCAGCCTGAACGCAAAAAGAAATTGGCTTTCCTCATGGAGCGGTATCGAAAAGAATGCTTGACACAAATCAATGACAGTAAACCACTCGGCTTCGCATGGAATCTGAAACAGTATCACTGATGGATTCGGTACCACTGGACAACAAGGGACAACTATCGTGTTGACCTTTCGCAGGTCTTGCACGATCCTGAACTTCCCGCTTGGCTTCTATAGTCCCATAATAGGTGAATTACATGGGCTACCTCTAATCTCCTTCAGAATGCCTTGCTCGATGAAAGCCTCAATTGCAGGCTTGATTCCTGCTATCGTTTCGGGCGACAGATTGTATTGAGGCGTTCTAGGGAAATCGGCATTCTGCTTAACCTGAATCTGCACAGGTTCAACCCCCTTGATCAATCCTATCTCCTTTCCTGTAAAATCCCACACCTCTGGTGACACAGTGTCTCTCAAGTCAGGTGGAAGTTCTTCCACAGTCACCACTGGATACAAGTCTACACACAGATGCTGATTAGCAACTTTAAAGGTAGCATCATCATCCCTTGTCTGAACCTCCACTCCCCTTGGTGTGCAATAGATAGTACAGTTTAATTTACACAATAGGTCTCTTCCTAACAAGCAAACTGGACTGGTATCGCACACCACAAACTGGTGTTTAGCTTGGAAGGAGCCTATCCTCACTGGAATCGGTTCGGTCAATGGGCTAGTTATCTTTTTGTTTGCCACTCCAACAACTTGGATTGATTGTCCCGAGAGGGGTAGGTTGGGGACCACTGCTGATCTTACAGTAGACTGGGTAGCACCAGTGTCAACCAAAAGTGTGGTAGGATGACCATCAATGTCTGCCTCCACAAAAGGTCCTCTCTGGTCTACCTCCAAGACTGATCCAAGAGTGCAGTCTTCCTCCCCCCTCAGGCACCGTCAGGATAACAGATCTGGACTGTATTCATCATACCCTTCGAAAAGGGGCATCTGCAGGTAAGTCCGTATTCCCTGCGAGATTCTTGGTGGCTGTGGGACTTGTACTTGTGGGTTATACGTTCCCCCTTTCATTGATCTGGGCTTCATCACCGTGTTGACTACCTCCGGCGCAGGTGCCTGAACCCCTTCTACCTCCTGCTGCACCTGGTTGGCTGGGTTCAAAGGGCACTCGCGTTTCCAATGTCCAACCTGGTGACAAAGATGACACGCAGTGGTCTTCTTCAGTGTCGCCACATCCACCCCCGTCTTGGGATCTATGGGTTTCCCCTTTCCCTGGCCTTGCCCATTCTGATTCCCTTGGTAATTTCCTTGTCTTCTTCCCAGCGTCCCTCCACTAGGCTGGATCTGAGCTGTCTGCATTTGAACGAGCATCAGCTTGTCTTTTAGCTTCTGGTGTTTCAAGTCTACTTCATCGCTACAGTACCTCGCGTACCGCAAGATTTCATCTACCGGCTTGTTCTGCCAACAGATCAAATGGTGCTGTATCATGAGGCTGACCTCCGGCCTCAATCCCAAAACAAACTTTGAGATAAACTGTCCCATATCTTTGGGGTCTAGGGCATCTAATCCACTATACTGTTTAAATGCTTGCAAGAGCCTTTCATAATATTCATGCACTGTCTCCTTAGGTTCCTGCACCGTTCGATCTATCTTAACCCAATCAATATCTTGAGGCGAAATTTTCAGCTTCAACCATGTAATCACTTGCTCAAATTTCTTCATAACAATGGGTGACGGACCATTCGTAACAGCATCCCTTTCGGGTTCAGAGGTCGGCCATTTAACTGCGATTTTACAAGCTGACCACAAATCTCCTGGTACCACTATATCAAACAAAGTGTTCAAATCAGTCCATAGTACCTTCGAGATTTTGACAAACCGCTCAACTTGTTTATACCACTCTACGGGTTTTTCCCTCAGCCGAGGAAAATCATTTGTAAACGCAGCCAAGTCACCTCTACTCCACGGCACATGCACGTACCCTCCGTTCTGTACTTCCCGTAAAGGATAGTTCCCAACGCCCGTCGCCCCCCCCCCGGGGACGGCGTTTCTCCTACACTTTTCCTTGCTAAATGTTTCTTTGACCACCTTTCTTCCCATTTGTCCAACAAATTCCATATACGCATCCCTACAATCAGATCTTTAGTATGCGTTCTTAATCCTGTGATCCTTTTCTCCTCCAATTCCTGATCACTATATTGTAACCTATGCGGTTCTTGTAACGTCTTTGTTTTATTCAGGTCCACCTCATATCTCCTAGCCAATGCTGTCAATTTCTCATGTGCGATCCTTGCTTTACGAGTCACATCTTTTGCTATGAAAAGCAGCTCGTCTGGCCCATAAATCTCTATTTAAAGGCAGGCTCCCACTAATCATTTCGTCTACCTCTGCTTTTAATCTTACTACGTCCAGCAACCTTGCCTGTACTGCACTCTTTAGTATTTCATGACAAGCTGCGCCATTTCGCTCATCATAGTCACCACTTTGTTCTTGTGACTTGTTTTCTTCTATCGTATTCCTGTAACTTGGTCTGGTTTCTGAAATTTCTCGTTCCCTATCGCCTGGCATTCTATCACTTTGGTTTCTTACTGATGGTGTCCACATCCTCAAATCTGACTTGGACTCAAATAAGGACCTTGGTCTGACTGGTCTCTCATCCTCCTGTCTAAAAGAGGAATCTGCTGTGGCTGGTAACGGCGTGCTTGTTTCCAAGGGCTTCGGGAAGTGAATCACCTGTATTCCTAAGCCATTCCCTCCAGCACTAGTTCCCTCTCCTCCTGTCATTTGCATTACGCTTCCCTCGCTTATTCGATCTGGGTCATATACCGATACTATAGGACCAATGGTAACCGGTACTGTCAGGGAGTCTGGTAACCGCATATTCCAAGTGGAAGGCTGTGTTCCCGATCCCTCTGTTCCTGTGGAAATTCTTCCCACTACCCTCATGTTAATCTGATTCTGCGTCTCGCCAGTTTCTACTGCTGAAGTTGATTTTCCCTCTTCTGAATCTGGATTAAATGGAGGTGGTCTCTCTGCTAGCAACCTGTCTAACAGGCTGTCATCTGTATCACTGTCGTCCTCATCAATCCTTGTTATTTTCCCATCTTTTATTAGCAGTGGGTACAACCTATCTCCTTCGATCGTTTCCACCCTCCACCTTTTCTCCAATGCATCCCACCTCGCATCTTGGAAGGCCCTGATCGATTTCTTCAACCTTTTTTGACTCTTGTCTCTTTTCCTATCATACGCTGCCCTAATCCATGCATGTAGCGCCTCAAACTGTGTCGGTCTAGGCAGCGGTCGTAAAGAAGCCATTATAGTTTTCAGCTGGTACAGCGCTTCCAACCTGAAAGTGCCATAACGTGGGAAAGTCAATTCTCCTTCTCCTTCTGTCATTTTATGCCAATTCTCAAGCCAAATTATAGTATGCAATCCTACATTTTTAGCCATATAATGTGCTGGCGTATCCTCGGGAGGGGCTTCCTCTCCACCCCGAGTAACCACATGTCTATCACCTCTACACAGTTCTCGTAAAACTTTAAAACATTTCATGATGACACAAATTTCCGTTCACGCGCAAGTTTTCGTTTCACTTCCTAATTTCCGTCCACCAATGCCAGCGTGGCTCACACCAACCGACCTATCGCAGCGCGGCACTGTCTGACGTCACTCTTCCTCCGCTCGCAGCAGTTCCCCTCCTTCTCAATTCACCCTTTCTCGCTCACATGTGTCCCAATCACACTCTGAAGCAATTATCCGTCACCGACCAATTGCCTCTCTGACTGTCGGTTCACCAATGACCGATCAGCCTCTCGAAATTGTTGACCTCAATCTGGCAACTGGCTGTCCGCGAACGACCGGACAATCACCTATGACACAATTGATAGGCTTCAAACGCTCAATGTTCTACACACAACAACCTACGACCGGCGTCGGTTATTCACACTCTCACACGTGTTCCCTATCTTCAGTGGGTTATCAACGACGTCTCATGACCCCCACAATCTCTGGTCAACGATCTCAATTCTGGGTGTCTTCTACACCACAATATCTCTCGGCCCCGCGCGCGCTGACGGTCCGATCCTCAATCACACAACTCTCATTCCAACTCCGCAAGACATCACACAACAATTAAACACCGCAATCTAACAATCGTCACCCTGTTCATACTCACTCTACCCCGAACTGCTACTTCCGCCGCACGATCACTCTCCGTCAGTTTTCAGCGACCGCCGATGTCCTCCTCCCACGATCCACTGGATCACCATCACTCGGGCTCTATTTGGTAAATAATCTCTTATCCTAATCTAGATCTCCCCTTACTATCAGAGATAACCATCCTCTGCTACCAACTGATAACGCTGATTCTTATCTTATCACTTTAAGAATCTTCAGGTCGCCAGGATCTTTTTACCTGCTGAATAGTGTAAAGGGAAGAAATCCTTTTCGGTTATGCAACTTAAGTTTGAATCTAGTTTACCTCAAAGACCACTGACTCCGAGTTCAATTTTGGGGTTTTATTACAGCCAAGAATAATTGCACATGCAAGCACCTCAGCACGAGGTTAAAGAAATAGATGGGCACTAATACAAATAGCATCCTACGCAGGAGTCTCATCCGACTCAGGATAAGAAGAATCGTTAGCTCCAAAAGTATTAGACAAGCAATGACAGCTCCAATCTCTACGTTATTCCTCATTTATCTAAACAAGCATAAACCCATTGGCTGTCCCTACTCTACTACTAAGTGACATACCTACTTAGCGAATTTCCCAGTCAAGAGTAAAAGAAAAGGTGTCAGCTGTGAAGACTTCCTAAGAAGTGCACTCACATAGCACTTGAGCTCGATTTCTAAGATGCTCCTTCACCAAATCCCTCTCTGTCCTCTTCTCTGCTCTCCCCTACCTCTTCTCTGCACTCTTCCCTCGGGGCACTATCCCTAATACAAAACCCAATACAATTAAACACGCCTTTTGTCACGCCTCTTTGGCCAGGTCTTCTTTCTTGTACTTTTCCATCGAAACTCTTACTTCATCCAGGACGATTGTGATGACCTTGGGTCCCAGGCACCTTCTCCGCTGAAAGTATCATCCCTAAATTCCATTGCACTCCCATTTCCATGCCTCCCATCGCTCTAACTTGTGAAACAAAGAGCCAGTCTTTAACTAATGAGGCATGTGTCCTTGCACCTGCAACAGAAGATATGTTCAACAGAAACCTTCCACTGTGCTAATTAATTCTACTGTTGGTGCCCAGAGAGCCTTTCCAAGAGAACCTTCTCTGCCTACATAATAAGCGAACATAAGAACAAACAGGCCTTTCCTTTGAGTATGTTCAGTCAGGCCTTTACACGATTTAAACACTATTCTTAATCACTTCTATAAGCATTAGTTAATTACACTTCATATGCGAAAAGTGAACTATACGTGCAACTTAATATGATACACGTTTAAACTACTGCATCTCGATTACACATGGCCTAACACATTAATGCATCATTTTGAACACTTTTCAGTTAATCATTACAATTGCAGGATTATAATAGCACAATTACTCTTTGATTCACTCTAATAATGCAACCGAAGCTACATTTTACTAGCCGATCACTGATATATAACTGGATATATGCGGGTGCAGACTAACGGTGATTATGATGCACCCCTACAATTTCTACGAGAACTTAGCGCTCTATCACACGCAACAGACACTAAGGGACAAGGGCGGGTGCTGCGTAATAGCTGCCGGCACCTTACATGCGCATCCAGTCATACTGTTTCCGGTCTATGGACCCAATACAGACAGCCCAACTGCATTACGACCGCTTGTGATACATGGTCAAGAATAGACTCCTGACTGCTCACTCGTGATGCCCTCACCTAGGCCATAAACATGTAGCACTTACCCTGCACCTTATCAGACCATGCCCCTGTCCTGCTAGAGATGATCCCCCCACTGACCGCCCTGCGTGCCTTCACCTTAGCACCTAACGCTCTCTGCGATCCCATCTTCTAAGATGAAGTCCGAACGGTGATCATCAACTACTATTCCCAAACGAAGACTCAGTTGCCTCTTTAGTGACGTTTTGGGAGGCTTTCAAAGTCGTAACCCACAGAGTTTGCATCACGAAGCAATCGGGAATACTCAAAGCGATACAAGAGCAATTAGCCACCCTGGAAAGTGAAATCTGCGCCAATGAATTGGGCTTCTATGCAGCATGCAATGCGCAGGCCCTAGATGCTATGACGGAGAAATTATCGGCAAGGAGGCCCAGAGGGAAACCCGCTTCCTTCACCGAGAAACGACTGCACATAGATATGGTGAGGGCGATCAATCTGGGAAGACACTGGCAGCTATGCTCCGGAATCCCTGGGCTGCTGCCTATGTGGAGGAGCTTGTTGACGATCAGCAGGTAAGCCACATGGCACTTTATGATCTGCTACAGACCATCACATCATTTTATTCTCGCCATTAGAGCGCCACTGTAATACCTGATGCAGCGGCCCTGGCCACTTATCAGGACACGATACAGCTCCTGTGGCTCGACGCAGCTGACTGTCTGTACCTAGATGCCCCCTTCACTGTGGAGGAGGTGACTTAGGTGATTCAGAGCCTCCCAGGGGGCAAAGTGTTGGGGCTAGACGGACTCACCAACTCCTTCTATAATGAATATGCAGCGCTTTTGGCCCCTCACCTACTTGCTGTATGCGAGGATGCCAGGTGTGCTACCACCGTCCCTATGGGAGGCAGTCATTGTAACAATACTAAAACCTGATAAACCCTTCAACTGCTTCGACTCATACCCACTGCTGTCAATGATCAATGTTGTCAACAAAATACTTGCTAAACTCCTGGCCAATAGGCTGCTTCCCCAACTGCTGGATATTGTTCGTCCAGATCAGTCAGGATTCGTGCAGGGTCACTTTAGTGCTCACAACCTTCACCATGGATGCTCAGCTGGCTGCAGTCGCTACCCTTCTTGATGCCACTAAGACATTTGACTCCATGGAATGGCCATACATATTTTACCTTGTGACTCGGATTAGCTCCTGGTTTATGCACCTGACCTGCTTACTCTATACCTCCCCGATGGCACATCGTTGCCTTAATGACAAGATCTCTGCACCATTCACAGTTGCCCGCTGGACTAGGCAGGGATGCCCCTTATCACTTGTTTTATGTGCTATAGCGATGAAGCCACTAGTGGCCAGGCTGCGACAGCACCACGCTCATAGTGGCCTTAACTTTATGGCCAAGAGGATACTAGTCTCCCTGTATACGACCGACATCACACTCCAAAAGTGAGAGAGCCGCAGCATCCCTCAGCCTGTCCACATCACTTTGCACAGGCTGTCTACCCCAATGGATGGCTACGCACCTTTTAGTCAGTATTAATAGCATCGCAGTGAGGCGTCAGACTTTGGGAAGGCGGGTCTTTAACATATCCCAGAAGTCCTACCAGCAGGACCTGTGGCGGCAAGTGCCCGGTAATCCGGACAAGGGCACCATAGATGTCTATCCAATAGCTGGCCACGTGCGGGCACTCCCAAGCAAGGTGTAGGTATGTGGACCGTGGCACGGCGCATCTCAAGCAATGTGCCTCCTCAATCAGACAAATGCGATGTAGGTCTACCGGGGTGCAGTACAGTCTGTTCAGATACTTGAAGTGAATGAGCTGGAGCCTGTAATTGGGTGACAATATTGCAGTCTGACCGCAGCAGTAGAGCCACTGTGCATCTGTGATGGGGGGATTGAGGTCCAGTTCTCATGCGGAGGCACACACTGGCTCGTTGTCCTGCATTGTGGAGTAAAATGACCAATTTTTTGGGGGAACAGTTTTTTTAATAGGTGTTTCAGTGCATATAGTGTGGCGGGAGGAACAGGGAACATGTTGTGGAGCACGCGGCATGTAGCGCAAAGCTGGTGGTAGAGGAGGGTATCTAGTAAAAAGGAGTAGGGGCCTCATCCTCCTCAAGTGGCGGCAGGAATTGATCATCTGGATAGAGGTGGCCAAATCTGAAGAGATCGCACTAGTGGGCTCACCTTCTGGCTGCCTCATCCTGTAGTGGTGGAAGCATGGAATTGCATGCGAGTGGCATAGTGGAAGCAAATAAACAAGGCAGCCGGTCATGTTGGCGAAGGCCAACCCATGCCCAGTGAACACATGCCACTGTATCGATCTCTGCAAGTGGGGGCTTGTAGGGTTGATATAGCACAGTGGCGTGGGGGCAGGGAGCTGCGTGGTCTGCCTTCACCGCAGTATGGGGCTGGAGCTGAGCGGGGTCGACCCAAAAATGTATGTATTGAGCTTGTACACAGTATGCGTATAAGCACATGTCAGGTGCATTCAGGCTGCCTTGCTGGAAGGGCAGAGTGAGTGTTTCCCATGCAATTTGCTGCTGTTTGCCCACCCAGGCCTAGGAAATCAGATTTAAACGCAGTTGTTTCAGAATTTGTGTAGTGAGCAGTAGCCGGAGGTTGAGGAAGAGATAGAGGAATTTGGGCAGGACAACCATTTTAGCAATGGCTATCCTCCCAGCCATGGAGAGGGGTAGTCTGATCCAGGCTGGAGGTTATCCTACAGATGGCACATCATTAAGGTCTCTAATTTTGTAAAGGCTCAAGACTTCCTTTGCTGCTGATTTTCCCATGACACTTGTGTGCCCTGAATAACTTTCCCTGCCCTCCATCCATCCGATGCTCTAAGAGGGAGGCATCAAATATGGCCTTGTGGATCCATCAGTGATGATAGTGGCAGTGACAGGACCCTCAACAGTTGGAATCTTTCCTAGAGATATTAGAAAATTATGAAATGGAGACACAGCCATCTCTTTGTGGGAAAAATACCCTGTCTACAAAACTGCCTTAGCTCCACAGGGCCTCATCACCCAGGCACCAGTATCCTATAACCAAGACAGACCCTTCACCATGACTATTCTCAAACCTTATATATCCTCCTGAGGCACAGAAATATTCAGATCAAGGCTTGATGCCTGACTCAGTGCCTTCACAATAAGATGCTAACCGTCTTCTGAAATTACTCTATTCATGTATCCTGCCACTTGTTCTTCCGTTCTTGACAACTATTTACTTCATTTGTTGGTTCCCTGCACTTGAGTCTTGTAGGTTGGCCTGTGCACTCCTTGAAGTGGTTTTCACCCTTATGCCGAAGCTTGAGGAATAGTACCATACAGGACACATTTGGGAGAAATGTTTTGCCACTCTACAATTTCTTGACAGAAATTACTTCTGAAATACGTATTTACTGCTGATTATTATTTCCGCACATTATGTCAAACTCTTTGTTGAAGGCATATACCCTGATCCACATTCTTGATGATGTCCACAACCAAGGGCGTCTCTCTTTGGTCCTTTAATGTCAACAGTCTCACTGGCTTTGCTAAGAGGAAAAACTTACTCTCTTATCTTAGGTCTAAGAAACAGCACATAGTCCTCCTACAAGAGACACACATAACCACAATGGAAATAGAAAAGCTGAGACAAGATTCGGTAGGTAAAGTAGTCACAACATTTGATATTTGCACCCCAAATGCTCCAACTGCAACAACATCAGAAGCTGCAGGAAGAAAATGGTTGGTATCCCCATTCCAAAGAACTTACCAGCAAGGCTATTAAAAACCGGAGTTTACCTACAGGGACCGCTAAGTTTTCTCCAAAATTGCAATCCACAAGGACAATCATAAGAATTGACTCTGTATATGCCTCAACACCAAAAAGCACTCTCTCTTCGCTAGTGTGAACAGGATCATAATGGAACTTGGTCGCTGATCAGTTGTGGTTGAGGGGGACTGGAATCTTGCACCAGATTCAGTGTTTGATCACTCGGGTGGCAATACACTCAAAACAATAAAGATAGAGGCATGTTTCATGATATAATGTCAGACCATTTTTTTGTGGATCCGCAGGGATTTCTCCACCGCACCAAACAAGATTATACCTTTTCGTCTTGCACATATGGTACAGAATCCAGAGTAGACTACTTTCTGATACACATTTGAATCTTTTGTAAATTACCACCTATTTTATAGGACTTAGCTATGTTTTTCAGATCACACACCGATTAATCTGCAGATCGCTTTCGATCTCACGTTCCCAGCAGACAGATCATGGAGGATGGATGTCCTTAAGTACAAATACCGGGAGGGGAAAAAAAATTCTGATAGACTACTTAAATATCTATCTATGCAAAGTCAGTTAAGTCCTCTCAAATCCTATGGGTAACAGGAAAGTCATGCAAAAATGGTCTCTTGATGCCAGACTCCACTAAGAAGTGCAAAAAACAGATGGGGAAAAACAATTATTTTGGACTAGAAATACACAGACTCAGTTGGCTTTACTGTTCTCATCCCATCACGGAAAATTAGCAAAGATTGACTACTATGAAATGCAAGATGAATACTATCCTTATGCAACAGACCGAGAAAGTCTTTCATCAATTTGAAGAGCGTCACTTTGAGCAAGGGGAAAAAACTGACAGCCTCCTTCTGCTTCATTTGAAGCAAAGAGAGGGTAAATTGACAATCCCGGCAATCTGTGATAACCATGTCAAACTGCTCACCCATCTTCGTGATATTTCTGAAACATTTGGCAATTTCTACTCCTCTATATACGTCAAAGATTTAATTATAGATAATCTACTGATTCCACACCTGCCACCTGAAGTGAGACTAGAATGGGAAACAGAAATATCAGATTAAAAGATTGCAGATGTGATTAAGTTGTTGCCCACAAGAAAGGCCCTTGGGGAGGACTGCTTCCGGGCAGAATGCTATAAAATAACTGCCAAATACTCTGTACCACCTTTAATAAAAATGTTCAGAAAAACCCTGCTTAAGAGAGGTTTACATGCTGAATTTAACTAGACCTATAACTCCTTCATTTCCAAAGCTGGAAGAGTCCTATTGCAGTATGACAATTACCAACCATATTTTTTTAATAAACTATGATGTCAAAACCTGTCTAAAATTCTGGCCCAGGTTGAAAAAATGTATAATCTTGATGGTGGGCAAATTGCAGGTGAGGTTCGTCCCTTGTCGTTCCCACTGCAATCATGTGCAGAACTTCCTGCATTTACAGTGTAGAGCCTGCCATGGAAAGGACATGAAAGTGGCCCTCTCCCTTGACACCAAAAATTCCTTCTACCGGGTGCAGTGTTGCTACCTCTTTTGCACGATGGACAGGATGGCCATTTGCCCAAACTTCATATCTTTGTCCAAGTGGGTATATGTTTTTCCTACATCTATGATGAACAATAATGAATTCATTGCGGATGTCATCACCATTGGAAGAGGCATATGACAGGGATGTCCTCTGTCACCTCTACTTTTCTTATTTGGCACTGGAAACTTTGGCAGTTGACATAGTTGGCATTGATGCCCAGAAAGGGCAACCTCAAAATCATGCTTATGGAGATTACATCCTCCTTACTTTGGTTTCTCCAGAACGCTCAATCCCTGCGCTTATGTCTCTCATATAGTCTTTCTTTCAGTATACTCTTTGCAAACTAAACTGACCTAATAAGAGGCTCTACCAATGACACATTGTACAATGGCTAACTTGATTGGCACCTATCCATTTTGGTGGATGCCTATTAACATGAAATACATGGATATACTGCTTAGTAATAATTTGTATGTCATGATCAGGGACAACTTGACAATACTTACAAATCAAACCTACAGGGACTTTGGAAACTGGAGTCAGCTACAATTGACCCTCTGTGGCCATGTCCAAACAATAAAGATGGTAGTGGTACCACAGTACAATTATATTTTTTAGTATCCTGTAAATTCCGATACAAAAAGCACAGCTCCAATCCATTGACAATCTCATTAAGAAATATGTTTGGCAAGCTGAAAAGCCAAGAATACCATGTAGCCACGTAGCAACTGCTTCTGCTGCGTGGACATCTTCCATACGGCACATCTTCTGCCACAGTCTGCACACCATTTCAACTCAGAAAGTTAGTTAGTTTGTAGATTTATATAGCGCAGGAGGGCATCCAGTCGCTGTCCATGGGCATGGGGAGATTAGGTGATTTTCCCAAAATCACAGGATGTTGCGCTGACGCCGAGACTCAAACCGGATCCCCAGCTCATGGATCGGCAGCTCTGGCCACTGTGCCACATCCTCTCCATGGAGCTACCAGACTGAATGGCCACTGAGAGTCATCAAGAAAAGAATGAGATGGGGCCATCGATGATATATCTGCAACATCTATCATCAAAGGATAAAGAGAAGCCTGTCTTGAACGATCGAGACAGATATGTATTGCCAATAAGCGTGTATGACAAAAAATCCTCTCCTAGGGCTCTCTCAAACTGTTTAGGGAATTCTGTAAAGAACTTCATGTGCTCCCCCATTAGATTTTTAGTGATCTTCAACTGAAACATTGGCTGACAAAAGAAACAGGTAACTATCTGACTGGCATTTCAAACTCCCCCCTCCACTCTTACCTTGAGAGATGGAGCTACTACAAGAAAGTGATCTTAACGCGGTTCTGAGTGAAGAGCTCTTCTCTAAACCAATGGCCCTTCATCTCCAAGGTAAAAGGCAACCTTGTACTCAAACACTGCATACTGACGTGGATAGGGTGAACGTATTAGCCGCTCACGAAAAAGGCCTTTGTGAAGCCAGACTGAAATTTTGTTTTTTTCATATCCTTCATGATTGGCACTGGGTGCCTTAAAGGATGCACAACGCACACTTAATGATAACCCCGACCTGCTGGTGCAGCCAGAATCATGATGGAGACAGGATGCACATCCGTTCGTTGTGCCTGATAATACAGACCTCTTGGACTTCGCTTTACAATAAGTTGTCGATGGCAAATGGCCAAGTACTGAGCCCCTCATTGGAGCTTACATTGCTCCATCGCACACAAGACATAGTAGGGATGTACAACCACTATGGCTTGACCCTGCTTTTTCTGTGGCAACATTATGCACCCTGAGGCACTAGGAATCTACGAGCCCACAGCGCTGTTGGAATGGTCAGAAACAATGCAACGTATGGCCTCGTACGAACTGAGTCCCCCATTTACAATATTTTGCAGTAGGGCAGCGCCGCAAACCTTCCTGCTGCGCTGCCTTATGGCAAAATAATAAGGGCAGGAATGCACCATATCTACCAGATACGGTGCATTCCTGTCCTATTTTCTTGCGCTGGAGCTCAATTGGTTGCCATGCACCAATGCAGGCACCCTTGCACCATGGTGCAAGGTTGTCTGCATTGTAGGGATGATTGTTTTTGTGTAAGAAGGCACAATGGAGGTGATTTCCTCCTTCTATGTGTGCTGCTGAATGGAGCACACATAGAAAGAGGAAAAAACGAGGAGAAAAAATGTTATTTCTCCTAATTGCACCTCCCCTACACCGCCCCTGGAGAAGTGTAGGCTTTTGACATATTACCAGGTTTGCAGTTTGTTGTAAATCTGGGAATGTGTGAAATGCCATGGGTGTCACATGGGAATTCCCACTGTAATGCCCATGGCACACCTCCAGTGAGGCAATGCATCAAATTGCACTGTGCTGCCTCACACCATATCTACGCGGCCATGAAAAGCCACACAAGGTGGCTTTATGTGGCCTTGTAGATATGGCTAAGCCCTGTACACCACCGGAACGTCACAAAAAGTGACATTCTGGCGGCACACAAGGCTTGTAAATGAGCCCCCTGAATGATCAAGCACAGGTTTTTGAAGATAAATCGGGACCATAACTTAGCAAACCTTCCTTGAAACTTATTTATTAATGTGTTAGCACTGAGCACTTTGGATCACTTTGGATCACAGGTCGGATGAGTACCTCTTGATTTCCTATGTGTATACCTCCACTGTGACTTCTTCCTTCTTAAGACTGTTCTATTTCTATTTCTCTTTCTCGCCTTTTATATTTACTGAATTATGTTTGCAATACTGTCGACTGCTTTGGTAACCCAATAAAAAAAATTCAAACAGGGCACCATATATACAAGTTTTGTGGTGCAGGGCAACGCAGCAAGTTACCTTGCAGCGCTGCCCTGCATCACAGGGAAAGGGCAGGAATGCACTGTATTTATCCAATACGCTGCATTCCTGTCCTTTCCCCCTGCGCTGGTGTCGTTTTGGCAGTCTAGTGCCAATGCAGGTGTCCTTACACCATGTTGCAAGGGTACCTATGTTGTAGGCAGGATTGTTTTTGTGCAGGAAGGGGCAACTTGCTGCACAAAAACAATCCTGAGAGACTTTTTCCTCTTTCTATGTGTGCTGCAGATACACACAGAAAGAGGAAAAACAAGGAGAAATAAAGATATTTTTCTATGTTACGGCTCTCGTGGGAAGGTGTAAGATTTTGATGCATTTTCAGGTTTACAAGACCTTGTAAATCTGGGAATGCGTCAAAAACCATGGGAGTTTTGTGGGAAAACCAACTGCAATGCCCATGGAATGCCTCCCTTGCGCAGAGTAAGGCAATGCAGCAATTTGCGCTGCATTGCATTACTCCAGATTTATGAAGCCACTCAGAGCCATGCAAAGTGACTTTGCGTGGCTTCAAAAATCTGACTTGCAGGTTTGCGTCACGCATGTACCACGTTGCATGGTGCAAACATGATGCAAAGCTGTCATAGATATGCCCCTTAGTTTACACATGGGAATATTTTTGTTGTGATGATGACTTCTATTGCATTGACTACACTAGCTAAGTGTGACTGTCTTCCTTCTTCTTTTTATGGTATGCAGCCGAAGTCCAGAGACATGTGCTAAGTGGTGCTGCTTGTGCTGCTGTCAACAGGAAATAAAGAAGATAGCACCTAATAAAGAGGTTTCTGCCAAGAAAGCAGTCAGTGAGAAGAAACAGCTTGCTGCGATCACTAGCATAATTTCCTCATACTTTTTCTGCTAAGGCACACAATGCAGCATACCTGTTGCAGCCTCGTCTTAGCAGTAACATGTTGGGAGGAGGATCACCCATTCATTAACAATGGCAGCACCACTCCAAAAATAAAGCAAATGTTTCCCAGTGCTGTCGTGATTACAGTCATGGATGAAACCAGTGAGCTTGAAATGAAAATAAATGCCCCAGTAAAATTATTGTTCCCTGTAAACTTAACAGAAACAACAGTCTACTATACCTGGGCTTCCTATAACTGCAGCAGAGGAATAATTAGGTCTTGCTGCACAACGGGATGCTGTGGCTGCTCTTAATTTGGACGCATCATCCTCACCACTTTCTTTGAGGAAAAGAAAGATCACTCCCCCATCTTCTTCAAGTCCCCCTTCAGACTAAGGTGACATGAAGTGCCACGGGAGACAAGGAAAAGGAAGTTTCCTTAAAGCTTTGTTTGCAGAGATGAAGATGATCCAGTGATTGTTCATGTCAAAAGTGGCACAGAAGAAGTGTGGATCTCTCCTATTCAATCTACTCCTCTACCAGAGCTTACAAATCCCAAATACAGTACCAACCCTGCTACTGCAGTCATAGCCCACCCTAAAGAAAAGCAAGTTGAATATACGCCACCATTTCTGGCTTTGGCTCTATAAGGAAGCTCTCCTCCATGGTTTGAGAATTCTTATACACTGAGGCCAAATGTAGACCACATTGCAGTCTGCACAGTTTGCCGTAGACTATTGCATCATGGAAAGCCAGGTGGACATTTTGGTTCCAAATGCCAATGGGCCCATGTAACAAAACAATATCCAAACCTGTTGGAACAGCACCTTAAAAAATGGCTGTGTATGACAGAGTGGAACCTGAAGAGATAAATGGAGTGGCTGATGATGAATAAGCTGTAATCACAAGAAGAAGTCCTGCCACTTGTAGTGTGTACTAATTTCCTGCAGTAACCTCAACTTGGAATAAGAAAAAGAGGGATGAATTGGTCAACACAAAGAATCCAAACAGTCTACCTCCACGGAGACCAATTGAGGTGGGATTGTCACAAAAAAACACAAACCCAGCAACAACCCAAAATCGAAGCTATGTTCAACATAGAGTGCCTGTAGCAGTAAACCCACAATCTAGTCCATGAATACAAAGAGAAATTCAACAAAGTCTATCCATCGCACCACAGACAAGTGGACCAGTTGCCAAGCTACAGACTTCATGTCCATCCCTGAATTCTGGCTCTCCTTTGTTAAGCAAAGGCAAGCTGCCGGTGCCACCATTGCTGATGCTTTTCAAGGCATGCAACAGTTACAATATTCTTCATGCTGAAAACACATGCAGCTGCCAACATCCTGGTACAAGTCAGTACAAAAGCTTATGAATGCTTCAATCCAGAGATCTCAGTAATTAATTTGTTGCCACTGGCAATGAGAATAATAATGTAGATGACATGGCAGTTGGAGGATATTTAAGAGTGCTATGTTGAGCTCATTATATCAACCTAATTGTGCAAGGTGTCATTAAAGTAGAAGTAGTCCACATCAAACTGGTCACCTGCAGCAGGATACGTACACATTTCAGTCAGCCATTCCTTCAAGTCCTGGAAGAAGTTGAAGATCATTCAGTGTGCAGATAAATTCCCTTCAGTGGCGGCTGGTGATGTTTGTGAGTGGTAAGGCTGGGCTTGTTTGGGGTGGGGGCATGTTATGTTGGTCACACAGCCTAGCGTTTCCTTATGGCAAGGTAGCCACTTAGTGGTGGTACCAAATTACTACAAAAGGCCCGAAAAGTGCATATTTTTCAGCATATTAGGGCAGCTCCAGAAAGCAAAATGCTCTTTTACAAGTCACACTGAAAGTTCTCCTGTCATTGATGGGCAGTCCTGCCTGCTTTCGAGCCTTAGTGACTAGTATCAGGGTACACACAGACATCAGCAGCGAGCATTTAACTTGCGGTTCACTGAGATATAGCATATTTGAGACAGCAGGCACTAGCTGCAGGCCGTAGTAGCAGTCAGATTGCAGCCCTGAAATAACAGAATTTTAAATGTCACATTAGCACAGAAAGGGAGCCCTCTCAAGGCAGTTGGCTCCAATGCGCCTTAATCCCACTTGTGAGATGGGCTCACCTCGACCACTTGATGAGGCAAGCTCACCCTGACCTCAGATGTGATAGACCACAGCGTACTCGGGCATCTGGCTCTTCAAGATGTACAGAGAGCCTCCCTCCCTCTGGGGGGGGGGGGGGGAATTAATAACCCCCTCTCAGAAAGTCAGAAAAACGCAAGAATTAGAAATTTCTTGTGCTGCCGTTTTGTTACAGACAATGGAATATTGAACACCACATTTATAACAGTTTGCTTCTGTCAGTTAAGAAGGAGGATGCATTTTATTTGTAAGCTTTGTATAAAAAGCAGTTATTTTTCCAAAGGCAAACTTACAGCTTCCTTTTTCTAATTCATTACCGCAAAGTAAAGAAACAAGATTATGGGTTCGGATTCCTAATGGCCCCAATTGCAATGAACTAACCAAATGGACCGGGCACAGCTGGCATTTTTTTACCTCCCCTGCCTGCTCAACTGGAGGGAAGTTCAAGCCAGACCAGGCAACGCCGACTCCTCTTTTTTTCTTTATCTTTTTAATTAAACAAATCATTATTCACAGGCCCAGATACCAGTTACTTCTATGTATTGCGATCTCCCTTCTTAATCTAAACCCAGTGGCGGATGGTGATATTTGAAAGTGGTGGGGCATAAAACAATTGTCATACTGCACTGCGGCGAGCGAGCGTAGGGAGCGAGCCCGAGCCACCTACCGGGGGTTCAGGGGGGTTCTCCCCTCCTAGCAAATTTTGAAAAAAGAGTGGGCAAATTGTGCATTTTCAAGCAAATTTGAGAAAGCAGGAAGGTGTCAACCACCCTGAGGTCTGATGACCCCGTCCAGTCCCCGGCCCGGCCCCTCCACACCCCGTGGGTCCTACTAAGGTCACCCCTGTGATCTCTATTGCATTACACAAATCAAACGTGGGGACATTAAGAGACAGGTAATAACCTCTCTGATCTTGTCCCTGCGGGGTCACCCCCGCCCGTCTGCTCAGGGCGGGCTTTCACCATAAACAGAGGCTTCACTGCCTAGCTTAGCATTGAAATCCCCAGCCAAAATCACATTCAGCCCACACCTCTGTGATTGCAACTCCCCTATAGAGCGGTCAAAAAAATTAAAAAGCAGGGCAAATTTGGGGTTGGAAAATGAAATACATGTGAAAATGTTATTATAAAAATGTATAACACACAGATTAAAACCATCATCCCATACCAAGTGGAAAGCCTGTGTTAAATCTGAATCGGTGTTTATGCAGCAGTGCTACATCCCAGAGATGTTTTGAGTCATGTAGCTAGCCCTGCCCGTGCGTTACCAACCAGCGAGAGAGTAGCCTCTAATGCACTGCACAAGGGAACATCAGAAGGACACCTAAGCTCCCCAAAAAAGAGAACATACCAAGTACAGCATTACCAGAACCTTTCAAGCACTGCACCAACATAATATGTAATAATGCCTGAGGAGATAGCGCTTAGAATGACTGCACAAACAGAACACTAAATGCACCACTTCAAAAGAACATTTAGTTGCACTGAATCAAAGCACATACCAAGCACAGCACCAACAGGACTGTTCAGCACTTTACCAACAGAAACTACAGCACAAACAAAACACTGAACACACTGCACCAATGGAACATACAATCACTGCTCCAGTATATTATCCAATCGCTTTAGAAAATGACGTCAGAGGCTCCAAAATCAGCTCGCCCCGAGTGATTGCAGTATCGAAGCATCAAACGCAAAGGAGACAGACAATAAAATAATGTATTACCCAGCTCTAAAAATAGCAAACATTGGCTCTGACTGAAAGGCGTGACGTTGTTACACTCAGGACAGTTGCCTCTCCTATAGTCAATGCATTACAATTTCTCGTGTTTTTAACTTTCTGCCTCACGGAATATCCCTCAGTTCATCGCAAATCAACAGACAAAAAAAACGTAGGGGGCTTATTTACAAGCCCCTTGCGCCACCGGTGCGTTACTTTTTCAAACGTTAAAATTGACACACCGGTGGCGCAAGCGGCTTGCAAATAAGCCCCATAGTGTTTCAGCAGTAAACCTCCCCGATTGCTGTTACCAAATCGCGCTTGACCTGTACGTGTACTCAAGGGAAACATTTTTTTATACAAATGCGTGGCCCTTTCATGGATAATGCATGGAGTGGTTCAGGCCATGAGCAACAACCTATGATTCAACTTGAACTCGCTTCAGCCAAAATTAGAGGCTGAAAAAACAGAGAGAACAATGCGCGCTGCCTTAACTTTCCCACTAGTGTACAGCTTGCTGTAGGTTGTGTTTACCCTAGGGGTCCCTCAGCTCTCCTGACAGCAGTGTGGACACCCTCCCCCACCCTGCAGGCCGCAGAGGTGCTGATAAGGGAACAATGGGAGCCGGGCCTGGCAGACTGACTGCCTGACAGACTGAGTGCCGGCCAGACAACATTGTGGGCCCATCGTAAAACAGCCCAAACAAGCCCTCGAGGTCTGATAAAAGGCCGGCTGTGTGGTTTTGTTGACTTCAGCAATGGACACGGGTTTGTGGCGCAATGTGTGCAGCGTATTACCAGCGCAGGTACAATACTGCGTGCTTTGGTATACTTTGTTTAGTACAAATGTATCTCGTATGCCCATTACATACAATTTAAGCATACAATGATGGTATAATGTGCGCCAGTTGAACTGTAAACGAAAGACGAGGTAATAATGCTTGGATGTGAAGTGTGTGCTGTGAGGTAAAAAGAGGCCTGTTTTTGTAGCGATCACAAACATGGCGCTGATTTACCCCCAAACATTTCCACTCAGCACCTGCAGCCTTTCACCCTTAAATCAAAGCGCAACCAGAAATCAATCGCGGCTCGCAATACACGGGGGGAGGGGGTAAAACAAAAAAACATAAAATAAATAAAACTTACCTGACCGGGTCCCGCACCGCCTCTGCTCCTCCTTTGCCGGGTCCCACGCCGCCTCTGTTCCTGGACAGGAACAGGCATGCTCCCTCCCCTCCTGTAAGCCACCAATCACAACGCTGCAATGGCAGCGTTGTGATTGGTGCGGAGTCCCGGACGGCGCCCAGCCGGGCACCTGTAGGGAGGCCATTTTCTCTATGTAGGCTGCATGCAGCCTACATAGAGAAAATGTAGAATGCGCATGACTGCTTTGGTCGGCCCCAGGGCCGACCAAACAGTCATGGCACTCAGAGTGGTGCAAGCCACTCCTCCCCGACTCGCCCACCCGCCCGCCCCCAACCAGGCATACCCTCCCGCCCGCCCCCAACTAGGCATACCCCTGCCTTCTGCTTTCTCACAGCGCGAGAAGCAGAAAATAAAATGGTATTTAAAATACCATTTTATTTTCTGCTTCTCGCACTGCGAGAAAGCAGTGGGGCGGCGCTCCGATGCACTAATGGAGCGGCCGCCACTGTCTAAACCTCGACCCTTCATACTACTGTACTGTTTTTGGCACGGACCTCTCTCTTTGTACAACC
Organism: Calotriton arnoldi; assembly: GCA_963921515.1. NCBI lineage: Eukaryota > Metazoa > Chordata > Amphibia > Caudata > Salamandridae > Calotriton > Calotriton arnoldi. Next base: position 62,881 of record CAWUFW010012754.1, read on the forward strand.
CTTTCTAAAATCGCAGATAGGTTTCTGCTTCTTAAATGTCCCTAACAACACAAAATGAAGGGTGGCGTTGTCGATTTTTTTAATCAGCTCTGAGATCCTGTACTAACCCACGTTTGCTGGATGTTCCTGAGGATCTGGTGCCTGTCTTTTAATCATGCATCTGTCAGCTTGAAGCCGTTGCCGCTCTTTCTCACCACCATGATTTCAGCCAGGAAATATCCGTCCAGTGTCAACAACCGGGAATAAAACTCCAAAGGAGTAAGGGTAGCTGTACACCTCACCCAAGCCCTCTGTCCCCCTTACACCCCCACCAAATATAAACACCCACGGGGTTTAGTACAAACACATGCTCTTTTACCCCAAAGAGCATTGAAACTCTGACAGGATCCCAGGCTGTGCGATCAAGCACTTCCCTCCCTGCTCACGCCTCACGCTTCTTCAATCGGCAAGTGATAGCAGCTTATCCCAGTTTCCTTAAGACACAAGACACAAACCTGGCCTGCAGTGTTTTAAACAACACTTCATCCTTCGCTCCACCGCCGTCACCACCAACACAAGTCTAAGCTGGCCTGACACTGGCTGTAAAACATGTGTCACTCTGAACAGACACATGCTGGGCCCAGAGTGAAAATGGCGTCCAGGATTAACTAACACAGTGGGAAGCAAACACCAGAAGTTGAGTCTGCGCAATATCTTAAAGTCCCGCCTGCAGCCTTTACCACACCCTTTCCCAACTCATCACAGGGTGGGTCCCCACGCCACCCTGTGACAAGTTGGGAAAGGTGGGATGAGAATGCTCTCTCCACTCCCTGATTGACGTGGCAGGATTAGCGCTACAGGGCTTGTGACTCCATCGCCCAGGGCTAACTTTACCTCCACGTCATCAGGGGGTGGAGACTGGCCCCTGAGGCTAGGCCTTTGCCAAGCTGATGACCACACACGCCTCAGGGCTGGGAGATTGTCAGCCCGGCAAATACGCCAAAGACTTTGGGCCCTCCTAGGTGGGAAACGTAAGTTTAGGGAAAGGGCATTGACGTAAGTGGCAGTCAGAGCCCTCATTCTAACAAGTTTGTTTGTGTGCATATATGCCTTTTTTAAAAACAAAAAATGCAATTTAGCATTGTATATTGCTTTCTCTTTTATGGTGAAAGTAAAGGGGGTGGAGCCCCGACACCCTTACACAGAAACCGCCGCAGATTCCCTTCCTCATGCAGCTGGTCCTTACCCTCTGGAACTCCACCTACTTTATGCGGAAACATTGGTTTCCTGCAATACAGGTCTATTAATGCTTATGTGTTAAAATGGAGAAGGGATGCACCTGACAAAGCCTTGCAAAGAAGGATGAAAAATGGGGGCTAGTAGAGTGCCTGATCCAAATGCTAGCGCTTTTTGAGATTTTGTCATGGGAAGTCAGCAAAGAGGATTACACCAGGAGCCAAGTCATCTCACTGTTGCACTTGCGGCAGGACCATTTGTGTAAGGTGGAAGAATCGTATACCAATGTCAATAAATAAGCAGATGGTTTGGTAAACAACTTAATCCTTCATCTGAATACAAATCTGAAGCTGCAACAAGAGATTTTTTCCTCTGATAGGTACATTTGTACTGCAATTCTGGATTCATGGTGAAAACAAGGGCAATGCACTTTCTTCCTTTTTTCTTCCAGTACTGCATATCTCTACTTATCACAAAATGAATTGTCAAGAAAGAAAATGAACTGAAAAATTAAAGACTGCATATTCGAGGGCAAAGAAGAACTAAACTGCTGTCTTCATGGGTGTGTGAAATTCATGTAATTCTCCTTTGCATAATTACACAAACGTTCAGTTCAGTGTGCAAGGTACAGACAGCAGCTCAAGGAGAACACAGCCACTTTGGCCTGGTGACTGAATGGTGAGATGACAAAGTAAGAAAATTATTTCATCATTAGGGTCAAGAAGACTTTGCAATGAGCAACGTCCTTCAAGTCTGCTGGGGGCGCCTCCATTTCCTGAAAGAATGGTATGGCTCTACTGCCTACTATATTATTCCCATGCTTTGCTGTCGGTGAAGAATCAACAAACCTCACTGCTAAAGTAGGTGGCTTCCACGGGAAAGGAAATGTATAGACAGATAAATATCACACTTGGAACAGGTATTGTGCATTAATTAATTAATGCCAAAGATGATTGATGTGATGGGTGGGATGGGCTTAGGTAAACCTGGCATTTTTATGTTTAGGTGGTCATTCTGGGTGAACACTTCCTTCAGTCTTTTAGGGTGTTACTTGCTTGGCCTTCTGTTAACAGCACATCACCATCTCTTCATTCTTCTGAGACAATCAGTTTACTGCAATTCCAAGGGCCCAATTTAGAGTTTGACGGACATGGTATTCTGCCATAAACACTATGGAGAACCCTGTCTCCCAAACTATTGGTCTGCCTGTCTCATTTAGAGATGGGTGGGCCATACATTTTCAGCCCCATTGGCTCTGTCGAACAATAGCTTCCTTCGACAGTTCAACTGATTTGTGGCCATCTGAGGAATTACATTACACACCTCACCCTATTCAGCGTGGGCTGTGTTTTTTCTGTCCAGCAGAAAAAACTTGAAGAATGTGAAAGAGAAAAACTATGAATCTCCCACAGCCTGGGAGTAAACTCACAAGGTGTGGTGGTTATTGTGTTTTTTTGCTTTATGAAAAGTTAACTTCCACTTTGGGAATTTGTTTTTGAAAAAACAATATGTTAAAAGTTTGGTGGCCGACTGATAAAACTGAGAGTAGCCTTTCACAAAACTTTCTGTACCTTAAACGGAACTGAAATGACGCAGTTCCTTTCAGCATAAAGAGATGATCGCTGGCCCAAGGATCATCTCTAACTTTAGCAGACGGTAGTCCATTGGAGTGGTGGATGAAATGTCTTCTGCCACCCTGAAAGCTGGAGTACCATCCGCCAATGTCTAAATCAGGCCCTAAATCTCAATTTATTTTCCTTCTCTTGTTTAACAAGTCACTCTCATTTGTGAAGAAAATAAAATCTGCATTTCCTGTCGACAATATGCATGAGAAGGACCCACCCCTATCTACTTTTATCGAAAAAGACTCATAGAGGCCAACCATTATGGACCATGTGGGAAACTGGGTTACTGATTAAGGGGGTTGAAACCCTACTCAAGCAGAAACCACAATTCCTGTCAGGGTGACATAACAGGGAAATCCCAAATTAACCTCTGTTTAACCATTGGAGCTTGACATAAAGCAGTCCAGGTGCTGGGTTCAAGGTGGTTGGAGAGTTTTATGTCCCTGAGGCTATGACCAGGAGCTACAAATAACAAGAGAGGGAGTGGAGAGGTAGTGTCCATGAAGGGCACTGGAGGTGGATACGTCCTCCTTAAAGACTCGTTCAAAAACACTAGGATCCACCTTGAAACGGGTGTCTTTCTAAAAAGAAGGTCTCACAGGTTTGTGTGTCTTTCCTACATTGGTTGGAAGCACACAGTGTTTGCTTAAATACCCCTCACACACCAAAAGGGCCCTTGGTGTCATGCTTCATCATAGGGGTCTTCCCGCCCCGCTGCGGGACGGGGCGTGCTACGACCTACGACTACGTGGGAGCACTGATCTTCAGTACTATGTGTGGCGTAGGATAGGTGAGAAGACGGGTCAAGGGTGAGTGAAAAAAGTGTTTTTTAAAAAGGGCCTGGCTCTTGAGGGCTAGAAACTTTAATATCCCCTTGAGCTGGCACTATTAAAAGAAGTGTGTCGGAGGTACACCGCGTTAATGTGCGGACCCTCCTGTCTGTGTCAACATGTTTCGAAGCGCAAGGCTTCTTATTCAGGACAGAAAGCTGACCCCTTGAGTTCTCACTACCACGGAGCCGCGGGGAGGCGTTTACTTCAGCGAGGCAGTGTCTAGCAGTCAAATGGGATGGTAGACACCCTTCCCACCCGTTCAGAGGCTCATGGGGCATTGTCTCCTACTAAACAAAATTAACATAGGGAATACCTAATGGGTATCGTATGTTGTGCATGATTCTGTGCCTCTTTTTACACAGTAATAACACTTGTATATATTTATTTCACTGGACATTTACCTTGACCTTATCGACATTGTCTCGACAGAGTAGTGAGAACTCAAGGGATCAGCTTTCTGTCCTGAAGAAGAAGCCTTGCGCTTCGAAACATGTTGACACAGACAGGAGGGTCCGCACCTTAACGCGGGGTACCTCCGACACACTTCTTTTAATAGTGCCAGCTCAAGGGGATATTAAAGTTTCTAGCCCTCAAGAGCCAGGCCCTTTTTAAAAAACACTTTTTTCACTCACCCTTGACCCATCTTCTCACCGATCCTACACCACACATAGTACTGAAGATCAGTGCTCCCACGTAGTCGTAGGTCGTAGCACGCCCGTCCCACAGCGGGGCGGGAAGACCCCTATGATGAAGCATGACACCAAGGGCCCTTTTGGTGTGTGAGGGGTATTTAAGCAAACACTGTGTGCTTCCAACCAATGTAGGAAAGACACACAAACCTGTGAGACCTTCTTTTTAGAAAGACACCTGTTTCAAGGTGGATCCTAGTGTTTTTGAACGTGCTATGACCAGGAGGCCAGTCAACTAGCCCTTGGAGTCCCTTTGGTGGTCCTGGGTTCAAGATGCAGGTCCAGTCCTTTTTACTCAGGCAGCAGGGCAGCAGGGCAACAGAATAGCAGTCCTTCTTGCAGAGCAGCACAGCCGTCCTTGGGTCTGAGCATCCACTATTTATATCTGGTGTCCTCTTTCAAGTAGGAGAAGGTTCTGGAAGTTTCCAACCCCAAAGGGGTTGCCTTCTCTGCCTCCCTGCCCTGGCCCCAGCATGACTGGGTAACAAAAGACCAGTGTCAAACCCTTTGTGGCTGTGCTCAGGTAGATGTTTTGTGAAGTGCAAGTGTGGTAGGTGACAGTTCCTCCCCCTCTTCAAGTCAGAGATGGCCCATCCTGCCAACACCTATTTCCCTTTATCTCAGTTTTTTGGTGCAATACACAAAGACCAACTGCCAGTTACACTTAGTCATGTGACCTAGGATAAATGCTGTAGGCACCAAATAGTTAGGACAAGAAAAGTCCATCTTTCTAGATGTGGCATTTTCAGAATTGTGACTTAAAATCAAACTTTACCATTAAAGAAGGTTTTAAATTTCAATTCTTTAGACACCAAACACAATATTCCTATCTGCTCCCAAATGAAAGTTAGCACATATTAAATGGAATAAGGTAACCCAAGGTTATCCTAGGGGAGAGGTAGGCCTTGCAGAGAAACACATTTAAGAACTTTTCACTACCAGGACATACAAAACTTAAAAGTACATGTCGAACTTTTTAGATACACTGCACCCTGCCCTCTGGACTGTTTAGGGCGTACCTTAGTGATGGCGTATGTGCATTAAAAAGGAGGGTTTAGGCCTGGCAAAAGGTTTATTCTGTCAGGTGGAAACAGCAGTTTAAAACTGGACACACAGGCTGCAATGGTCTAAGCCATGTTAAAAAGGACTACATTAGTGGGTAGAACAATCAGTGCAGCAGGCCCACTAGTAGAAATTAATTTACAGGCCCTGGGTACATGTAGTATCACTTTACTAGGGACTTACAAGTAAATTAAATGTGCCAATTTGGTGTAAGCCAATTCTACCATGTTTAAAGGCAAGAGCACAAACACTTTAGCACTGGTTATCACTGGTGAAGTTTGCAAAGTCCAACAAGAAAGGGTTCGGAAAACAGGAGGGCGAAGGCAAAAAGTGTGGGAAAGACCTTGCAGAAACAGCCAAGTCTAGCAGAGCACAAAAAGGTGATTTATTAAGAATAAAGCAGGCTAGTGGCTTAAGTGAAAATCCTATGCAATTAAAGTGAAGACACGATGGGTATAACTAAACATGTCATTGTTTGAGTAAGTAATCTCTCAGGGTACTTGCATCTAGTTATCTGGTTGTCTGAGATTGGTTCCAGAATGGCCATTGTTTAAGGCTGAGCTAACCTATCCACCTCACTCTGACTCCTTGTGCACCTTTTTTTCTCAACTCTCAAATATTGTCATTTCTTTTCTCATTCCACAAGTCCACTCTTCTACAAGGAACATTCACGACTCTTATGCTTTGCAGTTCATCCCTGTTCACAATGGCAAAATGTAATTGCTTCATTTTTATACAGTATCTATTTTAATTACTTGTTATAAATATTTTTGAAATGTGTGTCCTCCCTATTTTGCATTCCAATCTAGATAATTAACTTAAGAGTCTATGGCTTGCTAAAGGGTGTTTGAATATGTTAACTTACTGTCATCTTCCTTCCATAACAGATGTGCCATACTCATAGAGTGACTGAATGCTGTGTCTGTCTCTCACTCCAATTTTCACTAAGTCCCCTTATTCATCCACTAATTGATTCATTAAACTCTTCCCCCAATTATGAGTGCTGTAATCTATTTCCACTATTACCAGATCACGCACTTAGCGGGGCGGATGTTGTGAAGGCAACACTAAATCACAGCAAGAGAAGGAAGGTAAATAAATTGAAAAGTCCCCCACATCATTTCCGTACATTACGCAAAGAAATATCCCAGTCTGAAATGATACTCAATGGTAGGTTAAAGCTTGGTAAAGTGTACATTTGTTTTTATGGCTGACACCCTCACAGAGGGTCTTATTTATAAGTCCCTTGGGCCGCCGGTGTGTCACTTTTTGTGACGCTCCGGTGGCGCAGGAGCCTGCTCCATATTTACCAGCCAGCACTAAGCCACTGTTTTTGGCTTAATGCTGCCTTGTAATTATTGTTCCTTTTAACACAGTTTTCTGTGTTAGAGGGTCATGCAATGGGTGTTGCTGAGGGCGTTCCCAGCAACAACCATGGCTTTTTGACACTGCCCCAGATTTATGAGAAATCATAACTCTGAGGCACAGCCACAAACATACGCCTCCCCAGGGGAGGAATAAAGGAGGCGCAACGAGGAGAAATATCTTTATTTCTCCTCGTTTTTCCTTTTCCTATGTTGCTGCATTCTTGAGATTGTTTTTGTGCAGGAAGGTTTCCCTTCCTGCACAAAAACAATCATTTCCACATCGCAGGCACCCTTGTACCATGGTGCAAGGGTGACTGCGTTGGCGCTAGGCAGTCCATTGTGCACCAGTGCAGGTGAAAAGGACAGGAATGCACCGTATCTGATAGATACAGAGCATTCCTGCCCTTTTCTTTTGCCGTAGGGCAGCGCAATATGAAGACCTGCGGCGCTGCCCTATGGCAAAAATTCATAAATGAGGCAGAGAGAATTTAGTTGTTGAAAAAAAATCTCCTCACTTGATTTTGATTTGATTTAAATATTTGTAAAGCGCGGCTGTCGCTCCGACGGGAGCATTCTGGCGCTACACAGAAGAAGCCAGGATGATTGGGCATGTATGAGAAATGATCCTCCTATACCAGGGAGGACCAGAATGCATCCGTCAGCCCGAATATCCAGGTTTTCAGTAATTGTTTGAATTGGGTCTCTGATTCTTTCACCCTCAGATGAATGAGCATAAGATTCCATGCTCTTGTTCCCAAGACTGCATTGGAATTTTCCTCCTTTGGTTTTATACCTAAAGGTTGGAGGCCTAAGAAGGTGCGCTGTGGAAGATGTGAGAGTCCTAGCCTTGATATAATGGGTGAACGTAGCTGCCAGGTATTTGGGTCCAGAGTTTCTAAAGGCTCTGAAAGTAATTACCAAGATCTTAAATAAAATTCTTTTTTCTGTATGGGCAGCCAATGCAGCGTCTTAAGAGCTAAAGTGGCTGATGATTGACAAGACATTTTCAGCACCAGACAGGCCGCTGCATTCTGTACAATCTGTAGCCTTTTTACTACTTGTTTGTTGGTTCCTGCGAGAAGGCTATTACAGTAGTCTAATCTCGAAAGGATCAGTGCAACTGCCACTGTCTTCCTTGCAGAGTAGGGAATGTAATCGAAGAACTTTTTGAGGGTTGTTATGAGATTAAAACACATTCCTGCCATTGCAAGAGCCTGTGACCGAAAAGAGAGAGAAGCATCAAATTTTACTCCCAAATTCCTGGCGATTTCCACTGTGTTAGATGGAGCAGGTACATCTTCTGGCCACCATTGGATCGGGATAAAGTGATTGTCTTTTCCTATCAATAATATCTCGGTTTTATCCGTGTTACATTTAGGATTGTTTAGTCTCATCCATCAGATGACCTTTGTCATACATTGCTTAAAATTAAGTTCTGTTTTGGTAGTGTCTTTATTCAGTGCCAAGATCAATTGTGTGTCATCTGCATATGAGGTTGTATCGATAATGAAGGTGGATATTAACGAGATCAACGGAGCCATGTAGATATTAAATGTACATACCTGCAGCCATACATTTCCATACTATAACTTATATAACTATTTAAACTGCCTTTGTACTAGTAAGTCATAGGGCACTGGATTTAGGAAACAGCTCTCTTCTTTCATGGTGCAGGATCATTTTGCTAGTTCGCCTGCTCCATTCAAAACAAGAAACCTTGGGGCATATTAGCAAGACTGGCGATAAAATTATCGCCGTTTTAGCGGCAGGAAACTGCCGCTAAAACGGCGATAATTGGCTTGCTAATAAGCGTTATAGAATTCCAATAGAAGCCCAGGTTAGATGTGCAGGACATCTAACCTGGGCTTCTATTGGAATTCTATAACGCTTATTAGCAAGCCCATTATCGCCGTTTTAGCGGCAGTTTCCTGCCGCTAAAACGGCGATAATTTTATCGCCAGTCTTGCTAATATGCCCCCTTATTTCTTGTGGTGTCTTCCCTGAATGGGTTATTAGAGCAGTGAAACCCCCGTCAGCAACAGCTAATGAGATACTGTGTGAGTTATCTGACAAGCTTGTTCAGGTGAGGATGATAAGAAGGATGAGGTTTTGGATTTAGGAGGAGGAGGCACAATGTGGCATCTATTTTATGTGTACTTCTATGGGTTCTATCACTTTTTTCAGAAGGAAGGGTAGTAGACAACTAATATTAATGGACGGTGGCTCAAGTGACAAGTCACAAAGAGGGGGTTGGGCATTGTCAGATTTCCAAAACTGGTTGTGTATGTTGGAGGTCTGGAGCAAGGTTCACATTGTGGCTGGCCTGCAGAGCGTGGTCAGATAGAGAGAGTTAGAGGATGATGGAACTTCTTTGTTGTTTGTGTTGGATCCGGTTTGGATTTATGTCGATAGGCTGGTAGATCCTACCTTCTTAAAGCTGTATGCTCTTGATTATCAAGAAACCATTTTTATAAAATAACAATGTATTTATTTTAAAGAAGTAGAAATCCAAGTGTCCACACCACATGCAACAGGGCCACACCCTTACTCCTCTACCTAAAAATATACTCCACCAGACTGTCCATTCTGTCTTTCAGTTCCTAGGCCAGTGTCTTCATACCCTCAGGGACACTGTGGAGGAGGACCTCAGTGAGTGTTGGGGATGGTGACTGGAATTGGCTGCTTTGCGTGGGGTGGTGTTAGTCACATGGCTCAGCTGCCGGGTGGGAGGATAGCTCACTTATTGCCTCTCCTCTTCCTTCAGGTTCCCAGCCAGGAGGAGCCTCAAGCTTCTGTAAACGAAGATGAGATGCCTTACAACTAGACCTGGGTGAAAATTAAATTTTGCCAACATAACTCAAGCCATTTCGGGAATTTCACATTATGCTTATTAAGAGAAATTATCAAAACGACACTATTCCATTTTAAGTAATTGCAAGCCATTTGCAAATACAACTTTACCATGAAATAGGCCATTTGTATTAAACATGTATTGTGAATATGCACAAACAACAGAACACGAGTGGCTTAATCACAAATATTTTGGGCAATTTGCCAAACTTTTTCGTGATTATGCAACAGCAAATTACCTAAACTTCACACACCCTTTCTTACGACATGGGTCATTCAGAGAGAAGAAGAAAAAACAAAAACGATACTAACCGCAAAAGTAAAAGTTTGCATACTTGAGGAACAAGGTTAAGGATTCTACTAACTAGGGCAACTAAAATTTTGCAATTCTAAGTTGCTGTGATTTTTTAGGCATAGCAACTTAAACAGATGAAAAACTTTAAAAAATGAATTGATGAGGTTGATCTTTTACTAGACAGTTTTAACCAATGTTTAAAAAAATTATGCTGCTACAGAAAAATCTAGCAACATTAATGTATGCGTCTCAATTTATTTGAATTTTCAATCATGCAACATAATTGAGTGCACCTGCGGCATGATTGACACATAATAATATTTCCAGTGGCCTTGACCTTCCTCCTTCCTAATTTTAAACCACACCCCACTCTCCTACTAATTAATTATTCTTACAACAAATAGTACTCATGGGTTAGGGAGTGAAGGGTACAAGGTAAAGTTTGACTTTAGGCCATACCTCAGTTTTGGCTTGGTTTGGTTATGGGCAGTTGAGGTTATTGCCAGGAAGGCAAAAGACAGACCTGTGTAAGGGATGGCATACTAAGAAACTTAGGCAGAAGGATTGGGAGACGAGTGGCACCTGGCATAATGGGAGATAGTGGGAATGAATGGAAATCAAACTCTCTGATAGCTATTAATTGGAGAAAAGCAGCGATACAAACATAGTGTTGGTTAAAAGGGTTGAGGACAAAGCTTAGAGGAATGAAGGAATATAATTTTAAGATGAACAAATGCAAAAGGTGTCATTAACCCCTTCACTACTAGGCCTCCCCCAATGCTAAGCCTTTTTTGGCTATTTTGGGTAGTCTGCACTTAGGACACCATAACGTTTTGTCCACATAAGATACTCACGCCCAATTTGCGTCCTTTTTTTCCAACAACGTGTACGGTCTAAAGGTATCCAGGGTTTGTGGATTCCCCCTGGAGAGGACTGAGAAATAAGCCAAAAAATAGCTTCTTTTTTTTTTAAATGGGAAAAAAGTGCTGCAGAAGAAAGCGTCTGTATTTTTCCCTGCATGGGGCATCAAACTTTGGTGTAACACTACAGTCAACACTGAGGGGAGCGCAAATTATGGACTGCATGTACCATGATGCAAAGGAGCAAACCTTTCTGGGATGTGATGTAGTGTCTGGCCACACCCTTTTCCCTGCCCAATCTGATTTTCATGATCTCCTCTACCATTTATCTCATGTTCCTAACGTTCCTTTTTGTAAAAATTGTATTCCGGCCCATTGATTACACTTCATCCGGCCTGAGCCGGAGATTCTGGTCCGGGTACGGAGAGCACAACCTGAGCCGGAGAGTATGGCCCGAGCCGGAGATTCCGGCCCGACTGCAGACGTAAAGATATGACATTTGTGAATACCAAAAGTAGTAAAGTTAGACTTTTGTCTCAGATTGCCTTTGTCTATAGGGCCCAATGTTTTTTTTCTGCAGTGTGAGTAGCTGTGGATTTTGGGCCCCTGCTCAGCCGGCACCTAGGGAAACCTACCAAACCAGCACATTTTTAAAACTAGACACCTGGGTTTCTTAGCCAGAATCCTTTACAAATCTTAAACTTTGCCTACAAAACACATTTTCCTTGCATTTCTGTGAGGAAAAGTCCTGAAATGTGGGAGCAGCCACAGGTTTCATACCACCCAGTGTTCCTCCAGGTCCCCCGAGAACAATTTGCCTCACTTGTGTGGGTGGGACAAGTTCCCCTACAGAGAAGGTCCAAAAAAGTATTGTGGAGACATCAAAATTATCTATTACAAAACGACCTGGAAGGGCCCAAAACGTTTTGAGGTGATAATGATAACTATGGTAGGTGTATTAATTAGTTCTGGGGTCGGCAGCCATGTAGGGAAACCTATCAAACCCAGATGTTTCTGAAGTCCAGTCCACGCACACCGCCAGCCAAGCGCCTGTCAACACACACCACGAGTGAAGCACCAGTCCACACACACACCGCCAGCCAAACTCCAACCCACACACACCGCCAGTTTACGCACACAGCCAGACAAGCACTAGTCAATACACACCGCCAGCAAGCACCAGTCTACACACACCACCAGCCAAGCACCAGTCTACACACACTGCCAGCCAAGCGCCAGTCCACACATACCACCAGCCAATTGTCAGTACACACACAGCCAGCCAAACAGCAGTACATGCAGACCGTCAGACAAACTCCAGTTCACACACACAAACTTTCCCGGAGTCTAGTGGTTTTCTGCCCCCCTAGGGGGCAGATGGGCCAAAAAATATGGCTGGCCTGCACCAGGAGACCGAAAACAGCTAAAACCTTGCCCCACTATAGGGGGAGACCCTTGCCCAAGGGTCCACTCCCCAACATGCACATAAAAGTATCCCTGGTGTCTAGAGGCTTTCTAGTGACCCAAAGGGTTGCACCCACAGCAACAAACAAGCCCTGGTGGTCTAGTGGACCTCTGGCTCCCCAGAGGGCTCATTAGCCTAAAAACAGCCAGTCTGCCTTCTGGGGGGCTTAGGGGGGATGAAATTCCCAAAAACATTAGCCCCCAAGGGGAGCAACCCTTACCCAATGGGTTACTCCCCGTTATTGTGCAGATAAAATAATTACTAGCATCTAGTGGGTTTTGACCCCCTCACCCCTGAGGGGCCCATCGGCTGGAAAAAACAGTCAAACCAGCACCCAAGGGGGGCTGGAACACGGATACTAAGGGGCCGATTCCGATCTCGGCCGGTAGTGCTCCGAATCGGATTCGGATTTACCGGATCCGATTCGGAGCCCTGTTACCCGACCGAATCGTACGCGGGTCCGGCCGAGAGAGTACGATGCAAGCTCCCGCGAAATCGCCGACCGACTCGTATGCGGCTTCAACACGCTCCGACCGACTCGCACGGACACGACTCGCACCGCGCTATGGAGACGTTTCCCGGCCGGGTAAGTACGATGCGCGCCGCGAGCAGTCCGACTGACTCGCGCCGTCCGGCTCGAAAGAGCTGTCGGAGCCGGACTTTGGGAGTCCGCGTCGGACCCCCCTGTACGCGTAGGCGTGTGAGTCGCACACAGGGGGGAACCATGGGTCCCCCCTACCTGTGCATGTACGCTGCGATGCGCATGGATGCGTACCCGCTGTAGGGGGCGCCCTTTTTCGCCTCGCACCCATTGAGTCAATGGGAGCCCGCGTACGCGTTGTACGACCGGCTCCCATTGACTTCAATGGGAGTCCGACCGAATCGAGTCCGATAGCATGCGAATGCATCGTACTCGTCCGGTCGGACTGCTAGGGTCCGATTCGGTCGGAATTCTCTCCGGGTCCGGCTCGGTCGGAGAGATTTCCGGCCGGAATCGGAATCGGCCCCTAAATGTCCGCTGGGGAGCGACCCTTCCCTAAGTGGTCGCTGTCCCAAAAAAACAGATCAATAAATCTCAGGTGGCCTAGTGGATAGATTCCTGCTCCACGATCGCGGCCCACCCATGATCATGGAGCAGGAAGCCACTCCAAACAGGCACAGGGTAAAGGAAAAACTCTTTCCTTTCCGCCGTGTCTGTTTTTTTCTTTAAAAACCCAGAGAAGGACTCACTTTTGGGAGTTCCTTTCTCCCACCGCGCTGGAAGCAAACAACTTCCAGTGTGACACCGCCACCTATTGATGACCATGCGTGTGCTGACATCCTCAGATTGCTGACAGGGGGCTTCGGGGTGGCAGCGGAAGCATTTCCACTACCATCCCTGGTGGGGGCTTTAGAGGGGCGACCCACGGGGGAGCGCCAGCGCTTCCCCCATGGGTAATGCGAGGACGGCTTGGACGGCCCACCGTGGCAGAGGACGGTCCGAAGTCTTCCTCAGCACACAAGGGGTTGAGAAAGGATTTTGACTTACCAACAACCCAGGCAGCTATTTCCTGTTCCACCTGGTTCACCTGGTTGTCCTCCTGGCTGATCCTAAAAAAAGGCACTTATTTAGTAATATCACTGCTGACTAATAGCAGAAAAATCACAACAAATTTTACCATTCCAGGTACAGTATTGAAATGGCAGTATCTCTGTTTCAAAGTACTGAAAGTTTGCAGAGAGGCACCAAATGTAAAGCACCCACTAAGCAACCTTTTAAATTGAGAAAATAAACTACCAAAACAACAGTTTGTGTTTCAATGTAAAATAAATGAGGCTCCACTGGTGTAAACATATCACTTCCCTCGACTCTAAGCAAAGTGGGGCATCGGAAATTTGGTAGGGTGTGAGTCAGTGCTTAATTTGAGCCAGTGGTTGCACGTGGGGCCCGACAACACTCATTTTTTTCAGGACCAGCACTTTTTTTTTCATCATTAGACTTTGAGCTGGGGAAACAGAGGGAAAATCACACAAGTGGGAAAGAAGGCGGAAGAGTAAAATGGAAAGAACGGGACAAAGGTAGAAAGTGGGAACCTGCAAGAGTTTAATAAAGGGGAGGGAGTGTCTGGTGGTAGGCTAAAGAGGTATTCAGCACACCAAAATTCAATAATTCAGGCCACAGGCTTTAGAGCAAAACTTTAAGCCCTGGCATTTATTCTTTTAAAATTAAGCACTGGGGTGAGCATAGTCAATATATGCAGTCCTTCCACTGCTATACTGTAAATGAGGCACTTGCGCATAGCAAAGCCGGGTCTGGTGGCTTAGTGGACTAATGCGTCCACTGTAAGGGCCTGTGTTTGACCTCATGGTCACAGTTTCAAATCCTTGTGGGTCCACTCAGCCTTTCATCCGTATGAGGTCATTAAAAATGAGTGTCATTGAGTTGGGTAACAATAAACATCTGTTATTCAGCGCCAAGATACACTTGAGTAAACATGCACTTTACAAATACACATGTTATGTTAAATGGCTCTTTTGATTGCAGACTCAATCACTTTGATGTTAATTCCTCTGTTACCTTGCAGCATTAGGAAATTCTGCCACAATTGTCGATTGCAAATTTACAATCCCAATTCTAAATCAGGCTCTTAACGTGCTTTGCTCTGCAAGTGGGTGCTCAACGATTTTGTTGAAGTGCTGCCATTTAGTGAGGGCAATGGTAAGATTTGAGGGTCTTGTGAAATATACAGGGTTTTTTAATGAATGGCCTGCAGATACCTGAAATCTTACTAAAAAGTCACTGTAACTGTCTTTAGTTTAAACGGTTTGACTCCCACGCAGCATCACACTCTTTCCT
The DNA here is from genome assembly GCA_963921515.1 of Calotriton arnoldi. Taxonomy (NCBI): domain Eukaryota; kingdom Metazoa; phylum Chordata; class Amphibia; order Caudata; family Salamandridae; genus Calotriton; species Calotriton arnoldi. The sequence continues at coordinate 77,978 of CAWUFW010012754.1, forward strand.
GATTTTTACTATTGTGCATTAGGACAGTTGCTTTTCACAATAATGAATGTCCAATCCTAACCCACTTCTCTCAGCCTGCCTCACTTTCAAATGCTAATAATCCTAAAATGCAGCACGCTCAAAAGTGCTGAGAGTGTTTGATCCTTGGCCTGTGAAGAGCTTTCATCTTCAGTCTTCAATGGGAGCATCAAATTCCTTCCCCCCATTATCTGTCTGGAATGCACTTCCTGCCAGAGATCCCCTCCCCTCATTATACTTCCTCCTCAGAACTAGTTCAAGCTTTTGTAAGAGAGGCTAAGTTCAGCACCATGACCAGTAGATGCCAGAGATAATGGTAAAGGTGGCGCGTGCACATTTACCATGATGCCTGGCTTATTTGAAAAGAAAGAGGAGAATTCCTTTTGTAAAATATTTCTAGCATTAGTAGCAGTCTTTACAACAGCAGTCATTAGTGCAAGACTCAGTGACAGCAGTGACAGCAGTGAAAGGTCACCATCATGCCCATTGCCTCCAGCAGCCCACATTCACAATAACTTCCTTCAGTATCACAGAATCACAATCACTATAACAGCTATTAGTGACAGCAAGGCACAGACATTATCTTATCCATCAGATAAAATGCCCCACAGTCACCACACAGCCCTAATTCACAATAACCGATGTCAATATATCATCCTTCAATGTGAGCAGCTTAGCTAACATTACAAAAACAGGAATTCACTGGAAAAAAACAGGTGCTAATGTGTCATTAAAGTTAGGCGTTGAAATGATATAGAAACTAAAAAAACATGAAATTCACCATTTATAGTTTACTGAGCTAACTATAACTTGTCCCTCATCACGCACTGCTTATAACCTCACATATTACATCACTCATGACATGTTAAATGTCATCATCGATAACATCATTTATGACATCTCAAATGACACATTGATAGTACTGATAGCATCTCAAATGACATCATCCATGAAACTCCTATTCACATTACTCCATAAACCCTTATAACCTTTAAAAAAAGAAAGTTATTAATAAAGGGCCTACAGTCAGATACAGCATAGGGTTACTGTATGTACATGTGTGGGTGTGGAGAATGGAGATAGCATAAGTTCTGGACTGGAGGCAAGTGTGGTTGTGCCTTTTCAAAGTTATAAGGTGCACCATTTTCAAACTAGTAAAGTGTAGGGTGCAAGTAATACTCAATGTTAAACAAGGTAAAGGTTGAGCGCATCTGATGTGGGTTGCAGAGGATGGTATGAAGAAGGTTGTGGCTTAAAGCCTGTAAAAAGAAATCTGTGAGAAATGCTAAATCCTCTGTTGATAACAGATTATCCACCAGTGGATGTCTGGGCAAGAGCCCATGTTAAATAGTTGTTAGCGAAGACATTTATAGGGTGTGAATATTTATTACTAGAGCTTTTGAGGCATTGTTATGTCAATGCCAATATTGTTATGTGCCAATATTTAAAGTAAAAAGTCAATCCTGCCAGATTAACTCTACTAATGATGGTTGATACAGTAAAATGAATTATGCAGCGTACATGTAAACTATCACAGCTTTGTATGACAATGTGTATAACTTTGCTGTCTAGCCATTTTTTAAACACTTTACTTCATTTCATTTTATTCATTGTTTCAGCTTTACAATAAAGCCATACGATAATTGGGCATAAAATTAACAAATTACGGATTCACCTAGAAACATGTATTACATTAAAACAATACATACTCCATGTAATGCATCATTTTAAAACCATTTCTATAAGCATGATCCCTTATTAATAAGATGCCTCCCTCATGCATCCTTGGATGTGAATTACATCCTAGATGTATTGTACACCTAGGCAGTCTTACAGTTAATCCACATCATTTGGCTAAATGACATAGAGGACAAATCCAAGAATTTAATGTAACCATCCTCCTCCACTACAATACTATTAAAGTGCAGTATTTCTAGGCAGGAGCCAAGCAGCAGCAAACAGCAGCATAAATGACTTAAACCAAAGGTGCATCTCCAGTACAGAAATGAGCCAGAATGAAGAAAGTGTATCGACTAAAATGATGAGGGCTTATTGTGCAAAAGTTCTGCAGAATGAAAATCAGGCAGGTGGTGATATTATAACTGTACTGAGAGCAGGTAAAGTGCTATGTATGATTGTCAGGTAGGCAACTGGAGATTTAAAAGTATTCGTCCAACTCCATGGCTTTATCTGTACAGAGGCAGCTAAAGTGCCTCCATGTAAGGCAAAGCCTAGGATAGGATGCATCAATCCCAGAGGTACAACCATAGGCCGCTTTGTGAGGCAGGTATAAATGCTGATCAACTGCTCATACAAAAAATAAAACCTAGGTGTACTTAAATGATCATATTATGCCTCCGCTACTGCTATTGCAAGTAAAAGTGCAAGTGCTAGTTAGACCATTTGCAGCCAAACGATACAGACAGAAATAACAGATAAACTCGTTCATTTCCCTATCTTGCGGTAATTGTTACTCTCGCCGCCCAGCCTTTTGACCGATCGTCTTTCCTTACAAGCAACAAATATATAGTATGCTACAGCCTGATACATTTCTGGCCAGTCAATTCTGACAAAGCAGCTTGAAAAAGTTCAGTGTTTCGTGGCTGCCCAAATGGCAGCAACACATGCCAGCTCTTGGCCCGGAGACCTTAGACCATAATTTTGTATAAGCCTGAACCTGTAATATACCTAGGGGCAGATTTACGTTCCCTGGCGCATCCCTGCAAATCAGCAGGGATGCGCCAGGGAAGATGCGTGACTCAAGTGTACCCTTGCGCCACCACAGATGCGCCGCATTTACAATGCGGCGCATCATGGCGCAAGGATAAACAGATGCGTGACGCATCTGTCGGCGGAAGGGTGGCGCAGTACTGGAGTCGTGTCGCAAGTGCGACGTAACTCCAGTACTGCTCAGGGGTGCCCTATACCTAACATGCTGCGTCACTCCTTTCGCCTGCTTGAAGCAGGCGTAAGGATTTGACGCAGCAGGGACGTAAAAGTGACTCCGTGAAATCTTGTAGATTTCACTGCGTCACTTTTACGGGGCTTCCTTGCGCAGGAACGCCCCCCCCCCCTGCGCTGGCACGCCCACATGAAACCTGACGCAGGTTTCATGTGGCGCAGGGCTTTACAACGTGACGCATCTCCCTAGATGCGTCACGTTGTAAATCCCCCGCAACATGGCGCATGATTTGCGCCGCCGCTGCGTCACAAAAGTGACGCAACGGCGGCGCAAAAGTGGCGTAAGGGGCTTGTAAATCTGCCCCCTAGTCTGAATCTGAGATATAAGGCCCTTTTCTCAGGCGGCAATATCAGATCAAGGAATTGCTCCAACCGGGGTTCAGACTTCACCGTTAGGTATCTTGTCAATAGGGCACTTTATATAAGTGTCAGGTGAAGGAAAGTGTCACCCCATAAAATAATTTCCTGACATTGTTTGATTTTTCTTCTCTTTAAATACAAAAAATATATTTTTTAATTATGCTGGTGCATGTGGTGGATTCATTAATGCAAAGCAGTGCAAATAGTACGACTTATGTAAGTAATGTGTAAATCACAGTGACACCGAATCACATTAAAAAAAGTCCAATGACCCTAGAGAGCTAATGTCACAGTATGCCTGAGTTACTATACAAATGTGCCTACAATTCATGCTACAATTCATATTCTTTTCTTCTTTCCTCACAATAAGACCCTGCTGTTCCCATTGGGAGTCGGAGGGAGTTAGCTTCTCAGCTGTGCCCCCAAATAATTAAGGGGCATATTAGCAAGGGCGGTATCGCCGCTTTAGCGGCACTTTTTGCCGCTAAAGCGGCGATATTTCTATCGCCCTATTAGCAAGCTGTCGCTAACAGCTGTTAGCGACAGCTTTATGGCGAAAACGACCGTTTTGGTGCCGCTTTGCATGTCATCGATAATTATCGCTAATGACATGCAAAGTAGGCGTTCCCAACTAAAGGCAACTGCAAACAGTCGCAAACACAACTTCCCCCTATTAGCAATGCCCGCGAAGTGATAAAAAAACTCGCGCTAACCGCGATTATCGCTGGAATTTAACACCTGCTAAAAACTTGACTTAACCATCTTGTCAATGGGAGGTGGATTGTAAGGTTAAGTCCTCACCTGCCTATTAGCAAGCTTTTCATTAGCGCAGTGAATTTATCGCTGGATTTCTCGCGCTATTGCTGGGTTTCGCCGCTATCGCTGGATTTTTTATCGCCTTGGAGATAAGCGTTGATAATAACGCGTTATCTCCACGATGAAATCCAGCGATAGCCGGCGATAAAAAAAACAGCGCTAAGCGCGCTTTGCGATAATTATCGCAAATCCTTGGTAATATGCCCCTAAGTTAATTGTGGTGGAAGTCGGTGAAGGTGGGAACAGTTAAGGGAGGTGTCGAATAGATTAGATGGTGTATTTTTATTAGTTTTGTGGGTTTTTGCCGGGTTTAGGGAGAGGTAGGGGTCTGTTTTGCAAAAATAAACCTTATGGTATTCTAAATTATTTGTTTGAAAAAAAATAATGATTATGTTATATTATTATAATAATAGTTATTATTACTATTGTTGCTATTGTCGCTATTGCAGAGTAGACACTGAGCCATGAACCTGGACATCACAAAGAAAGTGTCCAATTGTCCACCTTCATCGTCCTCTCTAGTTGCTTTTTAATGGACTCGAGCTCCTATACCACCAGGCTAACTTCAGTGCACGCCTCCAGTTCACCCTCTTGCAATCACTGTTAGAAAACTGATGATGCAATACCTTTGTTTCTCCCCTTGACGACTTGATGTGACATGAGAGCACACACCCTCCCATCAGTCAGTAGTAGTAATATTTGTGTACTGTCCTACCATCCACACCTAGTTTTCAGGCTTTGGAAAAATGACGGAAATTTGTGCAAATCTGGTGACAGATGATCAGTAGGTTGTTGACTTCTTTTTTTACTTTTTTTAAGGAATTCCTCCATAATTTGGTTCATGCAACGCACAAAGCATAGGACTCTGAGGTACACTTCGTCACCCATGGCTTTGACCATATTACTGCCATTGTCAGTGGCAAAATATCCAATGCTGCAGCCTCTGAGTTAAAACCATTCGCAGACTTTGATGTTATGTTCTTTCAACATTTTGGCAGCTGTATCTGATTTCTTCATGGAAAACATTGCAATTTTGCATGGCGTCAAATGCCTCCAAAAGCACCCTCAACAATGAGACCAGCAGATAGCCTTTGGCTAAGCACCTTGAAGGAGACCCAGCGTGAAGTGATGCACAAGTAGCCTGTAGTTTGACCAATGATCCACATGTCTGTTGTGGTGTGGATCAGTCCATCCATCAATGGATGGACTGAGCAACACTCTCCTTGATTTCTTCGCCATCCATTTCCAGCTATTGATGGTGCAGCGCTGGTACGGAAACAATGGAAGATTAATTCCATTGTAGGAACTTCCATTTTGGACAGAGGGTCCCTGCAAATTTCCAGCAAAGATTAAGGCAAGAGGTCAGTCACAGGACTGCTTTGTATAACATCATCTTCCTCACCACCACCTTCTTCTACCAGTTCAACTTCTTCTCCTCTCTCACAAGCAGCTACCTTTTAGCAGTTCTCTCACTACATGATTGCATGTTCATTTTTCAGATAGGCCAGTTGGCCCCTGGTATGGTAATGTCCACCTAGATTAACACAATGAACAGGTTAGCCTTATGTGACGTGCTCCTCATGTTGCCTAAGTGTAAAGAAATCTCAACTGGAGAGGATAGTTTTCTTATGAAGCCATTGCCTGAAGAACTTCTTGAGGTGGAACTAGCCCCTTCTGTTTGCCTTTCTCTGGGGCATGCTGTGACTGGGGTAAAGTCGGTGGAAGTCACTTCTTGTTTTTGGTTTTTTGAAAAAAAATCAAAACAAGTGGTATTGGTGGTACTACATACCTCAGAGTGGGTTGAATAGAGGTGATCTGCTTTTTCTCTGTGCCACTCTTGACATAAATATTTACTGGTCCATTGTCTTCCTCACTTTGAACCTCATCATTACCCAATCCATGTCAAAATCATTAGAAAGGAGGTTTGGAGAAGGTGGAGGAGTTCTCTTTCTTTTCCCTGCAGGAGATCATGAAGCCTATATGTCTAATGCAAGAGAAGTCACAACAACATCTTTCTCAGCAGCAAACTCAACTTCCTGCTCTACTCCTACCTCTGGAAGATTGGGTACAGCAGACTGTGGTTGCTGTTGAGTTTCCCTTGAAGATTCAGGGGTATATTTACAAGCCCCTATCGCCACAGGAATGTCACTTTTAGTGGCGTTCCTGTGGTGATAAAACCTTCACCTTATTTACAAGGCGGTATTAAGTCACATTGTAAATAAGGCCCTCTTTCACGCTACACCTAGTGTGAAAGGGGCGTGCAATGGGGGTTGTGGTGGACATTCCACAGCAAAACCCATTGATTTTGACGTTGCCCCCTTTTACAAGGGTGGCGTAAATAGGAGGCAACGCCAAAATTAAGATCAGGAGAAAACCTGGTCTTAACATGGCGAAACGAGGAGAAATGCTTTATTTCTCCTCGATTTTACTGTTTCTCTGTGTGCTGCATTGTGCAGCACACATAAAAACAGCAAATTGCCATGAATGATTGTTTATGTTCAGAAAGGTGTCCTTTCCTGCACATAAACAATCATGTAAAAAATGACGAATTGGATTGTTTATGTGCAGTAAGGGACACCTTCCTGCACATAAACAATCATTCCATCAATGCAGGCACCTTTGCACTATGGTGCAAGGGTGCCTGCGTTGGCGCTAGGCGGCTGAATTTAGTGCCAGGGCAGGGAGAAATGCAGAGGTGCGCCGTATTATTGAAAATACAGCGCATCCCTGCGTTTTTGAAGCGACGCAGTGCGGAGTTAGCAATTTTGGAACTAACCCGCGCTCCGCCACTTTCTTATACATATGCCCCCATGTTTGCTGCTAGGACAATTTGATTTTCAAGTCACAGCTCCCAGACATGACTGCTGTTACTGCAGAGCTGAGAGACAACTGCTTCGCTTTAGTAGTGGTGCAGTTGTTGATCTAGGGGTGATTCTCCTCCCAGCTTCCCATGTGTGCCACTTTACGGGAAAAGAGTTGAGGGCTTGCTGCCATTGGTTACACTGGCAACAAATTACTTCTTCTGCTCAATGGCCACCTCCTTGGTAGAAACCTATTTCTTTGGGGGCCTGCTTCCTTGCTTCTTGTATGAGTCAGCATCAGAGGCCCTTGGCAGACAGATCTCTCTGGACTCTGATGGCAGTTAAAGTTACAGAATTCTCTCTGTACAGTCAGTAAGCATCCTCTTGTGCACCAAAAGGCAATAAAAAAAAGAAGGAAGTGAGTGAGACTTGACAATTCTTGTTGTTACAATACATGTCATTGATAATACCCTTTATCATAATAACAATAGTATAAAAAGTCAATTAAATTAATATAAAAGTACCTGGTGTCCATCCAGTGTCCGCAGCGTCCCCTATGTGAGGCAGGCAAAATACAATGAATTACTTAATAAATAGATGGTAACCCTCCAGGGACAATGGCACCTCCATGAGAGGCAGGCAAAAATACAAAAGTACCTAATGTCCCTGTAGGGCACATGGGAGGTAGGGAAACAGTGAACTAATTAATCAAAAACAAAGACTGTGAACTACAAACTACTACAGTGAGCCACAATCACAGACAAACAGCGGGAGAAATATATTGAATAAAATAAATGTTCCTAGAAAATGGAAAAAACTGTGAATGATCAGAAACAACTAAAGGCTCAACGGTTTGGTGGTCGCTCACCCCATGGCATGGGGCATCAGGGAAGAAGGCATGGAGAACAAAGGCAAAAAGGCCCCCTATGAAACACACACACTGACTCCATAAAATGTCTGTTGGCACATCTTAAGTGGGTAAAGATGCATGGAGAACAAGGAAAAAATGGCCATCTATGATTCAAACATACTGGCTCTACAAAATGACCATCGGCCATCGCAGCATGACCAGCGAAGAAGGAGGCATGAATAACAAAGAAAAAATGGCAGGCTATCACACACACACATACACACAGACACATGCAGCCGCAGCCGGTGCAGGTAAGAGCGGTGTGGTGGTGGGGCGGAGCGGGGGGGAGGAAGTCGACAGACGACGGAATAGAGAAAATAATGTATTTTTTAAAAACTACTTAGCTTGCGCTTGCCGCATTGCTGACTGGCGATGCGGTGAGTGCGAGGTAAGTGGTATTATTTATTTTATTTTCCCTATTCCGTCGTCTGTCGACTCCCCCCGCCGCCCGAACCTGCCCCACCACTCTTACCTGCACCGGCCGCGGCTGGTCACATGGAGGTATAGAAAACAAAGATAACATTGCTAACCTACTCTGGCTGCAGCCTCTTTCTCCCCTCCATCAACAAAAACTTGCAGGAGTTCACAAACATACACTCAAAATGTCAATGGGCCTATCCATAGGCTTAGTACAACAGCCCAGTAAAGCAGCAACAATAAAATGGAAGTACAGCAAAATGGAATGGAAACAGTAGCAAAAGTTTAAAATAAACTATAGAAGTGCCCTACAGACAAACAGAACACAAGAAAAACCACTACTAAATGCATTCAAAAGTTGAAGAAAAACAATAAACCATCTCACACAAACACAAGCACTAAAATGGTCGGCAAACACATGGGGAAGAACAAATGAAGATGGACCAGGACTCCTGGTGCTGACCCAACCCCAGCCATCAACAGGCACATGCAGACAAAATATAACTAAATTCGGCATGAATACATGAATACAATGGCATCGACATGCCCTTTCAATAATAAAAAATATGTGTAGCACAGGGAGTGTGAATGTGAAAAATATACATTAAAATTACAGGCAGGGCATCTAGCAGACTAGACCACCACAGATATAAAATGCACCGCACTACGAAGGCAAATCTGGAAATAATTCACAACAACACCAGGAAAATGAGGGAATATTATTAACTTCAGGCCTCCACCATCCAAAAATGTCCATATTCCGTTAAACACACCTGGCACTTTCTGCCGCCATTCTAAGTTAAAGTCCACACCATCAGCAACAAACAAACAAAATGAAAAAAAGAAAGAAAAAAGGTGGTGACTGTTAATACATATATTTTACAAAGAACTGCACTTAACTTATGATGCATCAGAGATTGCAGACAAAGGAAAAGTGATGCTTACCCTACAAAATCCAAATCCAAAATGGCAAATCACACAGAGGTGTCTTAAAGACAGGAAGAGGAAATTGATACTGTTCGTACAGTAGGTTCACTCTCGGTGACACTGTCTGCGTTTAACCCAAAATAAAGAAATAAAAGCAATGCATTTCTTGCTAAACATTTACACAAACAGTCCACTCGAGTAAAACAGTTAATGCGAAATTACTTTTGGGGTTATTTCATCTGGGCCTGCGCCTCGCATTGGTGTCACCTGCCTTGTTGATGTGAATTTCATTGCGCCTGCAAGAGGATTTTTTTCTGAGCAAATATCTCATTTATGCGAGGCAGCATAATGGCATAATCTTAGGCCCAACACATAAATGTTGCAACACAAAATTCCCATTATTAAACCAAATTACACCTATGTGTCGAAAACTGCATTATATTTATGGGAGAAGTAGAGAAAGTCTGGCTATGGGATGAACGGTTTCAACATCTTAGTAGGCATGTGAATTTTGGGGTTGCTACATAGATGACATCTTGCTGATGTGGCAGGGACTCAAGAAAACATTACAAAAATATATCAGCGTCATAAATTATGGAGTATATAAATCAAGTCATCCATCTGTATATAAAGAATAATGAAATCAAAACCGAACTTCACAGAAGAGAAACAACCATGAATTCAACACTACATGCTAAATGTTGCCATCCAATGAACCTTATCAGGATTGTACCGTACTTTCTGCAAAAAGAAACTGCAATGACCATGAGGCCTACTTGAAGAAATCCTAGTAAATTCGCCACAGACTTATAAACAGAGGCTTTGACGCTACACAATTAAAGCTGACCACAGTGTAGATAACCACCATGAACTGCTCAACTCCAATAAATTCACCCAAGAAAAAAGCAACTAGTAAAGAAACTATTCAATTCATCACTATTTTCCTCAAATGGACACCAATACATTCGGAGTACTGAGCAATAATCCTCTCTCAGTGAAAAAAATCTATTTTAGCCACAAATGGGATTGTGCTCTACAATTAACTATAAAAAAACGTTGCCCATCACTGTTCATTGACCAACGGAAACACCAACATACTTCTCTGAACAAAGCAAAAGATTTCTATACATGCCACAACTGTTCAATCTATGCATTGGGAACCAATACAACTCTTGATGTCCTGTTCCCGAATGGATACAAACTTAATAAAACATGAATCAATTGCAATTGCAGGTATATCATCAATGCAATTCAGTGTCCATGCAAACATATTTACATTGGGAGCACTAAAAGACAACTTAAACCTTGTATACAAGAACATCGCAACAGCCGCGGCCCGTGCAGGTAAGAGAGCTGGGACCGGGTTGGGATATCGACAGGCGATGACGAGGGAAAATTAATTATCTATTTAATCTTCCCTCGTGGTCGTCTGTCGAATCCCCCCATCCCCCAACCCGGCCCGACCGCTCTTACCTGCACGGGCCGTGGCTGCATCGGAACATAATGGATGAGAAAATGCTTCTCGTAGAACAATATCTACCATATAAGTAACATGAACAAACATTCACAGTTTAGCATTAGCAGTTTACAACTTTGCTCTAAATAATGCATAATATCCCCTCACATTGATGATTCATTGTTTGACGTTTCACTACCAACCCACCTAGTGTGTAATTGTTTGAGCCTGTTCTAACTCTTTATATACTTTGATATCTTATGTATAGCCTTCTATTTGCTGTCAAGGGAATGAGTAATGCAACTGTCTGACACCACTGCTCCTTTCTTTTAGCTGTTATTACATGTCTCACTATGTTACATTTGTTGCCCTAATCAATCAAAATAATGAAGATAATTATCCTTTCTTTCAAATTTCAAAACACCTGCTACCAGTATACATCCTAGCTCTGTGTAATATGTCCCCTATAAATCCTTTATAAAGGCAGTCTGTGATGATTTTAAACATTTGTGTTTAGAGGCATCATAATCACGGATACAACAATGTTGCAAAAAAGCCTTCATTACCAAGATTGTATGCTGTGATATACCTCTCACATACATTTCCTATATTAATGTAGCCTTATTCCCCCTTTTTTAACGTCAATTTCTTACTTCTTATACATTTTCACACATTAGCAACTTTTTACTTTTACTTTGACCCTTCCAAAAATGGCCTACATTTTAATCTTTGAGTTCAAATATGGCTGCTATCACATGACCTTCATTACCAAGATTGTGTGCTATAATATGCCTCCAACATACATTTCCTATATTAATGTAGCCTCATTCCCCCTTTTTTCAACATAATTTTGTTTTATACTTCCTACAGAGCAGTCAGGCTTCTATAAAGAGTCTATGTGTAAAGTATTTGTGCAACACAAATACCATTACACAATGAAAACACCACAAAAAGATTCCACACAGGTGTAGAAAAATAAAGAATACATTTATAAATAAATCAAGACCAAAACTTCAAAAGTCGAATAAGCAGAAGTCGAGATATGAATTTTGCAAGAATAAAAAGAGTTCTAGCGCTTAGAAGCAATAGGCGCCAGTGGGGGTATCATGTGGAGCTGGACTGGGGCAAAGTCAACAGTTCAGGCCAACCCCAATGGAGCGCTGGCCGGGGACAAGAACCACGCAGGCCCGGTGAACAGAGTACCTTGATCCTGGTCCCAACAGAGAGATGCGGGTGCAGATGAGCGATGCATCGATGACAGGCCTGCGGTCTATGTCATGCGTTCTTTACACAGTGCAATGCGGTGGGTCAGTTTAGTGAAGCGCCATCTCCGAGTGCGGCAGTTGTGAAGATGATGCACCAGGTTAATCTACACTGGAGGGGCGATGCGTCGATCTTCTCCACGCAATGCCAGCAATAGGGTGGTTCTGAACCGGTGCTTCCAGATGCGATGCAGCGGTTCTCAGTGCGATGCGCCCCTTCTACTCATGCAACCGGGTAGATGCATCAGTTCTGCTGCACCCAGACTGGAGATGAGTTGATTTCGCTGGTGCAAGAATCTAGTCACTTCCAGTGAACCAGGTACAGGAGCAAGGGTAGAGATTTTGATAGCCCTGAGTCTCAAGCAACAGCAGGCAGGCCAACAAGCATTTGGAGATCCTTTTGGTTGCAAGGCAGAGTCCAGCTCTCCTCAGCAGGGTCAGAGAGCAGCAGGGCTGCACAGCAGAAAAGCAATCCTTACAGGTCAGCATTCCAGCAGAGTGTCAGTCCTTGACGCAGCACAACAGTTTTTCTCACTGAGTTGAGTTGTAGTTCCAGAAGTGTCTGATCTGGTGGGATCAGAGACCCAGTACGTATACTCAAGTTGTGCCTTTAAGTGAGGATGACTTCAAAGAAGGGTCTTTGAAGTGCACAAAGGTCCTTTCTTCCCAGCCCTGTCTCCAGACTATCAGTAGAGGGTAATCATACCTTTGTGGGGGGACAGAGCACTGCCTATTGAGGTGTAATTGTCAGCGCCTCCCTCTCTGCCCAGGAAGAGCAATCAGAATGCAGATGGGTACACAGACACACCTAAACTTCCTGTGCTTGTGATTGTCTAGAGGGAAAGCACAAAGTGTAGCTGTCACCTACCCCAGGCGTGTATTAGAGACAGGCTGCAGACACACAGAGCTGTAAGAGCAGAGAAATGTTCACTTTCTAAAAGTGCCATTTCTACAATAGTAATGGTAAATCCAACTTAACCAGTAAAGAGGAAATTATCATTACTATCCCAAAAATATGAAACATGAGACAGCTACTTCTTTCTCATCAGGAATTACGCTTAGAAGTGTATTAAGGGATTCCTAATGTTAACCTATGAGTGGCGTAGGCCTCACAGTAGTGAAAAACAAATGTAGGTGTTTTTCACTACCAGGACATGCAAAACCTAAAAGTACATGCCCTACCTTACTCAGCACCCAGTCGTATGGGCTATCTAATGACCTACATTAGGGCTTACTTATGTGTAATGAACAGGGGATTTCAGGCTTGGCAAAGGGTTTTAAATGACAAGTCGAACTGGCAGTAAACCTGAACACACAGGCTCTGCAGTAGCAGGCCTGAGACATGTTTGCAGGGCTACTGGTGTGGGTGGCACAATAAGTGCTGCAGACTAACTAGTAGCATTTAATTTACAGACCCTGGTTATATGGTATACCACTTTACAAGGGATTTACAAGTAAACTAAATATGCCAATTATGTATACACCAATGTCACCATGTTTAAGGGAGAAGCACATGCATTTTAGCACTGGTCAGCCATGGTAAAGTGCTCAGAGTCTTAAGGCCAACAAAAACAATCAGCAAAAAGAGGAAGTAAGCTGGCAGGTGTGGAAGACCACCCTAAGGCTGACAAGCCTAACACCAACTTTTACTTTTACCATGACTCTTCCAAAAATGGCCTACATTTTAATCTATGGAGTTCAAATATGGCGGCTATCAAATGACCTAAAGTGACCACTTACAAACTCGACTGTAAGGCTGTTCTCTCTCTCCTACAATTACCATCCAATGGTCAATGCCATCCAGGCACAGACCTCATCACTGACTGACATAAGTTTTCCTTTTCTGACAGATAGAACACCCTGTCGAGCTAGTCAAGTTTTTCTCCTTCTTTGGACCCAAGACAATTACTGGTAACAATTGAAGGTCCCAAGACTTTGAAGTCACATTGGGCAAGTTGTGCTCAATCATTTTTTCCTTTTTTAATTTCCACAGATTGACCACACCATACCACAACCGTACCAAGGTATTTGTAATCCCCAGTATCCTGCTCTCCCCCATGCCTTTCTCACGTAAATAAATTTCCTCTTACATTGCTATATTTTTCTCCCATTTCTCACTCCTTGCCCTACAGCTTAAAACCGTATATCAATCACAACTGTCCTCAAGGTGAGGGAAACACATGAGTGCGTGACAAGGAATGGCAGTTCCACAGTGAACTCTGAACAACCACCTTTTAATGACGAGAACAATTTGCTGAATTAGGGGCATTTATTTATTTTACTATCAGGTTTCACTCATGCTTGCTGGTGGACTTCCTCTGCTTTGCTGTTTGTTATCTGCCCAACAGTTCACAGGCTGAATTGCATGAGGGGAAGACGGCCAACTGTCTTCTTCAGCCTGTGCCGCTTTTCCTGTCAGAAAAGGCAGATCTTACTAGGTGAGAGGTGCAGCTTCATACTGCAGGCTTTCCTCAGTCCAGTATAGCTGCTGCTCCAGTTTTCACTTTTAATACTCGGCCTTTTGTACATAACAGTATAATTAGTAACTTTTTTTCATCAATTCTTCTATGATAATGTTTGCAAAACATCTTAATTTGAATCTTATTTCTTCAGCAACTGAGATTTGACACTCCTACTGACTAATTTATAGTTATTTATCCCATTTTGACAAAAGTATTATTAGTATTTGAATTTAATGGAGGAAAAGTCGACAAACCACCATCCCAATAAAAGAAAACAGGCTACTTCTCCACCTCCAGTGAAATCCAAAGTGATAGAACCTTCGAACCGTCCTTGAATACCATCTTGGATGAAATACAAGCCGTCCATACCAATGCTCCTGTCATCAGCGCTGATATTAAAAGCATTCAGAAATATTATGCTGCATTGTCAAATAAAAATTAGAGATAAAAAAAATGATTGACCAAATGCTCCCAGTGACTGCTAATATTTCCCCACTGAAGAAACTACTCTTAGATTTAGAAAACCAGAACACATAGTAAACGAATCTACCAGAAAACACTAAAGGATCTGATTGTAGACTATTTTTGGAAACTTTGCTACCCAAACTACTTAACATAAAATGTACTGAGAACTTTAAAATTGATAAGGCTCACTGTGTTTCCTCTCATTGAAAACCCTACACAAGTGATCTTCAAAGTTGTTCAACATAACTATTTAATGATGATTAGAGAACTTCCATCCATTATGGTGGAAGATAACAACATTTTTATTCATCATGTTTTTGCAAAGGAAACTGTTTCTACCGAAAAAGAATTTACAGCTCTAAAACCAAGACTAAAGGAATGTAAAAATGTATATGGCTTGTTTAATTGATCTGCTAGGTGAGTCTGGAAAAATTACTTCTCAAATTCTTTTCACAATCCATCAGATCTTCTTCACTATTTGGATAATCAACATCTATTAGTGATGTAAGAATTTTGACTCAGAAGATCTTTGAATAATATCACCAACCTAACATTTGTTATGCATGTTTCATGATGCTGTATCCTAAATATATGCCTTTTAGTTTATGCAGTGCTATTGGCCTAAATGTGCGCTTCTGTGTCTATTACCTCTTACAGATGTTCACTGTTTGTATTTGTTCTGCCATGTTTGTTTGTATGGTTTCTTGGTTATTTGCATGTTTGTCTGTCCTTTCTTGTTTTTTATTTGTTTCTTAATAAAAGTTTTCTTTGAAAAAACAAGCTACATTTAATTTTTACTTTTTCTATGCTATCTCTGCAGATTTGTTATCGCTTTCTTTGATAGTGATATCAATTCTCTCTTGTTACCTTATGTCCTATGGCTAATGTATATCATTTAAAAATTGTATCTTTAAATGTTAATGCTTCAAGACATCCTGTCAAATGGAAGAAGATCTTAGATTATCTATATAGACAGAAAAGTGAAATCTGCTTACTGCAAGAAACACATACTTTTGAAAACATTTTGAAAAAGGTAGGTGGTAGCTATAGTCTCCTTTCCTCCTAAAGGAAAAAATTACATTGCTATCATATTCTCTAAAAAGTAATGTCTTCAAATCTTAGACAAACGTTGGACTTTACAAAAAGTTTGCTGTGGAATATAATTCACTACTTAGTACTTGAGCGGGCCTTCAAATTTCCAATGGAAAAGCAAGCCTTCATTTCAATTCTAATCAAGCAGGTAGACTATTTGCAAAGTACCTGCACATAAAAAAATGTAAAGCTCAGACACATGCCATGAAGGGCAGTACTTTAACACTATATCAACAAACTCACATATACTTACTGCATTTAAAAAGTTCTATTCCAAACTCTATAGTAAACCTAAGCCAATTAATCCAGCAGATGTTGATTCCTTTCTACAAAGCTGTAATTTATCTTTTCTTTCCCATTCTGATAGATTAAGTTTAGAGCATCTCATTACTTTTGAAAAACTTGGCAGTTAAATCTCTTAAAATGAATAAAGCACCTGGTCCTAATGGGATACTGTAGAATTTGACCAAGCCATCTTGTCCTAGTTGACTCCGCAGTTACTTTCTCTATTTACAGAATTTAATAAAATTGGGCAAAATTATAAATCATTTAAAGAAGCGTTGATAATTGTATTACCCAAACCTGATATAGACCCTAGTATAATATCTAATTATTGACCTAGTACAATAATAAACCAAGGCTGCAGATGTATGCCAAGATACTAGCTAATAGACTTGTTAAAGTCCTCTATAACATCATTAGCATTGATCAGACTGGCATAATGAAGGGTAGATTTTCAACTAATAATACCAGATTAATATGTAATCTATTAAAGAACATTCCATCTATACAAGATCCCATAAGCCTCCTTGCATTAGACACCGAAAAGGCTTTTGATAAAGTTAACTGGGAATTTTGGTTTCATGTTATGAAATTCTTCCAATTTGATTATTATTTTAGAAAAATTATAGCAGCTTTATACACTCAACCATCTGCTCCACCATATGTTAATTAGTCTTTCTTATCATCTTTTCAACTAAACAGAGGTAGTAGGTAAGGTTGCCCATTGTCACCTTTAATATTTGTGTCTCTTAAGAAACTCAGGAGGGTATAGAGGCATCAGTATTAGGAATGTTACCCTTAAAGCCTCTGCATATGCTGATGACATCTTATTGTTTGTAAAGGATCTTGATTCTTCCATTTCTATTATATTAGATCTCATGGATAGCTAAGGGCCAGATGTACAAAGCATTTTTTAGGTCGCAAATGGCCTGATTTGCAGAATCGGGCCATTTGCTACCTCAAAAATACTTTTTGAATGTACAAATATCCAACTGCATTTTAATGAGTTGCAATTTGGGTTTTGGAAGGGACGTGTTTCAGGCATCCCTTCCAAATATCGAATCATAGTGGTTTGTATTAATGTATTGCGACCAAAATGCAGTCACAAAACATTAATATTTTACCAACATCTCAAAGGAGGTGGTAACCCATCCTCAAAATAGAAGGTGTTCCCGACGGACCCCTTCTCCTTTGAGAGTGCTACAAAAAAATGTTTTAAGAGCAGGCAGTGGTCCCATGGGCTACTGCCTACTCTTAAAAAACGAAAATTAAATGTTCATTTATTTTTGGAAACACATCCAGTTTTCCCTTAAAAAATGGCCTGCACTTAAAAAAAAAGATTGCTTTATTTAACAGCAATCATATATTTGGTAGTCTGCTGCTCCCAGCAGGCCACTATGCCTGTGATGATTATCATACCAATGGGTCACAAACTGCAAACTATCTCATCAATATTTATGAGGTAGGTTGATTTGTGACCCACTGAGAGTCGCTAATTTAAAAACAAAGGGGCATATTATCAACAAATGGCGATATTTATCGCTAACTCCCCTTAGCGCCATTTCCCTTATCGCCGCAGTTCGCCGGAATCTATCGCCGTATTAGCGGCGTATTAGCAACACGCCGCTAACAGGCGATAGCTATCTTTTCCGGCGGAAATGGACGGCGATAGACTTAGCGTGCCGGCAATAAAAAAACACACGCTAACGTGAAAAAAGTGGCGAAGGGCCAATCAGCAACAGAATCCTATCGCAAATTAGCACCAGGCCTGCATTTAACGCTTTCAGTGGGAAAATGCACTATAAAAGGCCCGCCAAGCAGAAAAAAAAAAAAAGGAAAATACCAGAGGAGCAATGGAAGAAGCTGGGACCAGTGCAAAGGCCACAAACATGCCCACAAATACCCAGGAGGACCAGCCAGAGACCCATGTGAAGGCCAAGAGGAAGAGGAATCCTAAGTTCAGCCTGCAGGAAAACCAGGTCCTGATTGCGGAGGTGACTGAACACCAACAAGAACTGTTTGTCACCTCCACAGTGACATTGGCAAGAAAAAAAGAAATATGGGAGGACATTGTGTCCAAGGTGAATGCCGTTGGAGAGACGAGGAGGACAGTGGACGACTGCAAGAAGCGCTGGCATGATACCAAGCGCAAAACCAAGGAGAAACTAGCAGCCAACGTGAGAGCAGCGAGGAAGACTGGAGGTGGGAGTCCAGCGCCACAGGAGGAACTGGATGAATTGGAGGAGCAGGTGTCCCGAGTCATCAGTGAGGAGACGGTGGTTGGAGTTGCAGGCCAGGATAGTGCTGAATGTGAAGAGACACAACAACACCAGGGTGAGCATCAACCAGGGACCGGGGAAGGGGGTAGATGGGCACAGTGGCACTCATGTACAATTAAATTAATTGAAGGGCATACCCACATGTACTGTGGATCATGTCCCGGATACCCCTGTCCATGGTGGTATAGGGACATATCACCCTTTTCAAACAACACATTGCACAACACACATTGGCCGGCATACAGACCTTCAAATGAGCACAGAAAAGGAAGCCCAAAATAGTTCTAGGTCAACGTCAGACCACTCCATAAGTGCCCCCTCAAATGACAAAGTAGAACAACAACCTGACATGCAGCAGGGTGGCAAAATGGCCCCCTTGCCACATCACCACACACATACAAATTGCCTGCACAAGGACACATCTCACTCTAACGCCAAAATGCATGTGCACTGTGAGTGTGACTGGTCATGTGCACAATAAGGCATGCCACCACCATTGTCAGCACACCTGCAGCATTCTGCACATGTGTATGAGTGGTGTGCAGGAATGTGCATGTGCATATAGGTGGACTTTGCTCTGCATACACAACCTTGCACACTACTCAGACACATGTGCACAATGCTGCAGGTGTGCTGACATTGGTGGTGGCATGCCTCATCGTGCACATGACCAGTCACATGCACAGTGCATCCGCATTTTGCCCTCAGAGTGAGACGTGTCCATGTGCAGGCAATTTGTTTGTGTGTGGTGATGTGGCAAGGGGGAAAATCTGACATCACCTGCATCACCATGCAATGTGCCCCCTTGCCTGTTCATGATATGTAGTCTGCTGTACACCAAGTGGGGAAACATCTAGTGAGTCTGCATACCACACACACATGCAATGTCACAACGAATTGACCATGTAGGCTGCTGGATAAAGGTTGCACCTACAAAAATGCACACAAACAGCAAACTTCACTCAAAGGGCGATAGAATACAATGAGCAGGGTGACGTGCCAACAACCACAGAGTACGTGAACAATGCAGAACAGGAATGTACCACACCAATATGTACTGCATGCCTTGTCTGTGTGACATACTCGCTGAACCACAATGGGCCTGTAAAGCTGTCTCACTGCCAAAGTATGACAACAAGCAAGGATAGCTAAATTGAAATAAATCATGTCAACCGGCCAAATGCCACCCTCAACCCCTATGTAAAATTGCACTCCTACCCCCCCAAGTGTACACATCTGCCACACAGAATACAGCATTCCACATCAGTCCTGATGTGAGTTGCCCATCACACCATCATGTGCAAGTCAAATTAACGGTTTGGTAAGTCAACTGTGTCAGTGAACAAATATGCAGTCAAGTAGTCATCACCCACATGCCAAGCCAGGCATTGAATGACAGAACCAGGACAGCAGGTATCATCCATGGCAGCAGCTGCGAGGCACATACACAAACACACATCACCCGCACATTTGCATCTCTTGTGAGGGTGGCGTTGACCAGGCCTCAGCACCATAAATAGGCATCATGAAATGCACATACATCAGAAAACTGACCACTTACACACCACATGTGGGGTCAACCTTGAGGGTAATGGGTGTTGACACTATGGGGCATATTGCCAAGCCCCTATCGCCACCACAACGTCACTTATCTTTTGACGTTGGGGTGGCGATAGGGTCAGCGCACCATTATCAAGGCAGCGTTAAGTCACTCAATGTGGCTTAAAGACACGTTAAGTTGCTTTACGCTGCCTTGAGAATAGGGCCCCTTTCACACTAAACTTTGTGTGAAAGGGGGCGTGCAGTGGGTGTTGTGGTGGGCATCCCACCACAACACCCATTGAAGTCGATGCTGCTATCCATTATCAAGTTAGGAGAGAAGAAGTGGCAGTGCTGATCTGAACACCAGAGAAATCATGGGCCTAAGGTTGCTAAACTAGGAGAAATGCATTAATCCCCTTGTTATTGCTTGTATCATGTGTGCTGCCTTGTGCAGCCCACATGTGAAAAGCCAAATTCCATGGTATGTTCATGTACACGAAGGTGTCCCTTCCTGTACATGAGCAAACTGTAATTCTAAATGTCATTTCGTAACTCCCATGTGTGCTGCACAAAGCAGCACACATGAAAGCTACATAATGCCGTCTTAGCTTTGTCCATGTGCAGTAAGCAACTACTTCCCACACATGAACAAACCTACCTGCTCGCAGACACCCTTGCACTATGGTGCAAGGGAGCCTGCACTGGTGCTAAGCAGTGTAATTTACTTCCATTGCAAGGGGAAACGCCAGGCTGCACCATATCCTTGATAACATGTATGAGCCTGGCGTTACCAAAGTGGAGGCGAGAGCCATGAAGACAAGATGGCTAACGCCTCTCCCTGCCACTTCCTTGGTAACATGCCCCTGTCTGTTCAGACCGCAACAACAATCGAAACTCACGCAGAACCATACTCACAACGGGTCAGCCAAACAGAGGGCACTCAGCAATGCATGCAACAAAAAACATGAAGGACGACATGCACACCAGACAAATCACAATAGACAAAGCAAAATGGATGTCTATGTGTACTACATAGTGCAGCACATGTTGAAACAGCAAGTAAGCTCACATTGCTAATGTGCCTAAAGTTAGCCCTACTCACACATAACCATATTTGCACAAAACACATGCACATATGCAGTACCCTGCAATGCTGCGTGTCCGTGAGCCACATTGACAAGGCAAGTGACAGTGCATGAAGAATAGCATGCCTGCAGGCCCAACCTATTACCATGGTTCAGGCCACCTCACTGAGGTGGCTGAGTGTGGACAACATCCTTAGACAAGCAAGTCACACTCTGACACATCCTCGTGTACATACAACTCCTGACGTAAACAAGACATTTGAAGTCAAACAATGCACAACTCACACAACTCTGACCAAGACCCATATTCCACCCAGTTTGCCTCAGCACAGCATTGTAAATGCACAGAACCCAAAGGCTCACTACCTGAAAGGTATAATGTGCAGCTAAACCAAAGCTGCAGGTGCCACCAGCACACAATGCAGTGCACACACAGACAAATCTGAACACATCAACATTGACTACTATGTGGGCCAAATAGCATTACTCACACAAGTGAACAGAGGACACAACTTGTGACGCTTGGGTGTAAATATTGTACAATAACATTTGTCATAGCTGGAAACTGTGAGATGATAATGTACAACTACAACATCACATCCGCAATTTCCTCAAAATCATCACTATCCTGCAACAAATAGGCATCTCCTCAAAAACAGTATGAAGGACACTGTCCTGCTGTCTGCTTGTAAACACATCCAATGCATGATTGTACATGACAAACACTGTTAAACTGTATCTACCCTATCACATTGCAGAGGGAGAGACATCACCTCCTGGACAGCAGACTGGCCCAACCTTCACTGATGATGAGGAGGAATACCCCAACATCGATCAGGAAGCACTGCAACATCTGCTAGACTCCTTCAGCACCCCACCTCCAGGAGCAGGGCAACCCAGCAGCATAGTGGCAACCCCACCCCCTGCACAAACCAACCAGCAGCAAGCACCTCCCACCACAGCTGCCACCCCGGACCTGGCCTTCCAACGCTGTGTGCTAGAGGTCCAGCGGGAGATGGCGAAACAGGTGCGGAACAGGTGCGGGTGGGGTTCGAGCACCTGCCGGACAAAGTTGAGGCCATACGTGGGTGTCTGAGTCCCATCCGGGATCACATACAGAAGATCACGGACACCCACAGCCTGCTCGATGCCCTCCAACGGTCCATGGCTGACATTGCTGGAGTCATGATTCTGAGACAACAACAACTGTCTGCTCAGAGTGGCTCCAGCAATGTCAGCCAGGATTTGGCCAACATCTGTCGGATAATGGAGAGCATGGAGCAGATGCAGGCACAAGATATGGCTGCCAGGGCCGCACACCAGCGCGATGTTGCTGGGATCGACATGCCCTGCACCTGCTCATCACTTCATTGCTGCCACATGGTCTGGCGCAGATGAATGCTGCTGCTGCCTCCACATCCTCAGCTCCGCCACCTGATGTGTCAGTGCCTCACAGTGCTGCACCCACCATACCACGACCCACATGTGAGGCACTTGACACATCAGAGGATGAAGAGGAGGGTGAAAGTGCATTTGTGCTAAGGAGGAAGCAGTAGCATCCACAGAAAATCTTCTTGCACTATCTTTCACTGTCCCCCGACAATCACCTTGGACCTCCACATGGACTGCCGTACAACTTTTTCTCTTGTCAATGCCACTGCAACCAGCCTGCGGACTGAACTATGCCTCTTCCCTTGGACCTGTTACCACCAAATTACTCTGTCTGGCCCTCCAACAGGCATCCATGCAATGTGGGCATGTATGGCCAAGCACTGGTCCAGTCTTCATCCTCTGAATGTCAATAAAATTGTTTAACTCAAACAGATGTGTGTGGTTCTTGACCAATCAAGTATAGAAGTATGTAAAAAGTGTTAGGACACTGATTCACCCAGAAGGTACACCAAGGGAAATACGAGCAATGTCCCTGTTTTACCTGATACAGATAGGCAGATAGGCAGTGAGATGGCGGTGTATGTGTGAACTAGCGTTGCCCCCATTGCTCCAAAACAACCATCTAGCAATATACCAACCTAGCCCCACGTCCTCTCATGAAAAGGCATGTGTTCAAAAATGTCCTAGTCTGTTGCAGGCCACGAGTTGTGTCCTCTTTAACACTTGTAAACAAATATCTCTTGGCATATCTACTCACACACTACGTGGTGGACAAAGCCTGTTGTGATGGTGCACATTGCATGTCACATCCCAAAATACTGGACAGCATATTCACATTGATGAAGACACAGAAGGGCACATGTCCACCATACACATACGGAACCACAATGTCTGCCTCAGTGAAGTAGATTGGCAAATAGGGGCTCACCCCAAAGTGCAAGTCCTCAGTCAGCCCCTCCCTGTTGACAAACGATGTAACCTAAAATATGCCCCCTCCCATGCTGTGACCACTGCGAGCGTATCGGGCAATGTGTGTGGCACTGCACTCAGCATATAGTCAGATGCACCAACAACATTTCAAGGGCGTCATCAACATGAGCCAATGGCAGAAGTAACAGCTGGGACAAGTCTCCATGACACTGTCACTACAGGGAGCAATGCAACATTTCCCCCTTGTGTGCAGCAGGACAGTGTGCCACCCCCAAACATTAGTTGTGACAAAATCAAAACTTGACTAGTCCAGTGAGTCACGGTAGGCATTTAGGAGATGTCAACTCTGTAAAGCAAAATGCACTACTCCCAAACTACATTTGTGAGTAACGTAAAATGTGAAGTCATCACTTACTCACAGATTACTTTTGTAAATCATGAACACTGCTGTTCCATGTCCTGTACACAATGCACACAGATTTCTAACGAATCATGCATGGTCTGGAGAGTGAGCGTACATGACCCGGAACATATCTTGCAAAGGAAGTTGACACACTGGCACTACGTAGCAAGTGTGGCTAGGTCTGTGCAATGTAGATGGACTCTGCGGCAGGAGCAGCTGACATGCAGGTGTGTGACGGAATCCGTGGAACCTGGTGCATACATCCATCTCCATGATGGATAACAGTAGCTAACTGTATTCACTTGCCATGTCATCTCACTAGGTAATGTGCAAAATGTGCAACAATGTGCTGTCCATATCCGTGAGTCACACAAAAGATGTAGAACGTCACAGACGACTGTCCCTAGACCAGGGCGTCAATCAAAATTGACACCCTGTCATCAATGCAAGTCCAGTGTGCTCCCATCTAAGGGATCCTGACACAGTACATCCTGCAAACTTACATGTCATGAGCAGACTTAGTGATTCCAATGGATAGTCCAGTGATGTGAAAAGTTGCATACAATGGAAAGAGCCACACTCCACAACCTCGTCCCTGACATAAGTGCAAGCAGAAATCCAAAGTATCAAATTTTTATTAGAACAGTATAAATATGCAAGTGACCTAAACTAACACTTATCACTATAACTACTACTAAAATCTAAACTAACTATAAAACAATCTTACTTACCTAAACTATCTACCCTAACTAATCCTAAACATGCAACAACACATCATAGACATCAACCCCCCTCCCACCCTTAAGGCACACCACGAGACAGGACAAAGACATCTAAGCTATACATAAACTAACTAAACATGTAACCTACACAAATATATATATTTTTTGTAAGATTTTTTCTTTATTTTTTATGAAGAAAAACACATCAACCCCCACCCAAAGGAAAAGGAAACTTATCCCCAAATACGGATGACTAATTAAAATCTTATATCTACCTAACAAGCTAACACTAACTAAAATCTACACTAAAACTACACTACCTAACAAATAAATAACTAACCTAACACTACATAATAAAATATTTCAAACATTGGGGGAAGGGAGAAGAGGGGGATGGTGTTCAACAGGTCCACCCATCATGGCAGTAACAAGTGTTGGTGTATTTCCATCACTCGTCTGTTGACATCAGACAATTCACGCCTGAGTTCTGCCAGCGATACCACAATGTCCTGTAGCAGCCTCCTGTCCCGCAATGTGAACGAGACCACTTGATCCCCAGTTGCAGGTGGGACAGTGCCTTGGGATAGGGGGGGCGTAGGGGGATGTGCCAGCTGTACCGGCTGGGACACACCACTGACGCCTGAGGTGCCTGGGGGAGGCTGTGTGACATCCTGGGCATGCTCAGGCACCACCCTCCATGTGCCCTTCCTACGTTCCTCATGGTACCTCTTGGACATGTTGCGGTACCTCTTCGCAACCTTCTTCACATGGCGGCAACTGTCCTTCTGCACCTGGGAGGCATGTATTTGGCCAGGCGTCATGTTGTCTGTAAAACATACACAAAGGCAAATTAGAGTCCCTTAGCCAATTTCAATTTCCTCCATACACATCTGTAATACAAGTTCACTTCAACATGGGAGCATACACTACAGCGTAACTATGTGAAGTCAGAAAGTGACCTGGACAATGACATGTTGATGCATGGATCAGTGACTACATGCTGGGGAGACTGACATGACAGTGCATGGCATGGTACATGCACTGTCACTAAGTAATTTGGCTGACAGTGTCAAAATATTTGGCCATTACATACACGGGCAGAGGGTGACATGTACAAGCAATTGGAGGAGGAAAGCATTACCCCCCTGTGTGTAGCACCACCCTCATCCTCTCCAGTGACACAGGTCTGCATGATAGGTACTATGCCCATCTGCAGGCATGTGTGTCCTGCAGCACATGTGTGTGGTTCATCACGACTGCGCCAACAGAGGTACCCTTGCACCAGAGTGCAAGGTTGTGTGTGTGCAGGTGAGTTTGGTGTCTGTACATGAAGGTGCCCCTTCATGCACAGATTCCATCCTAGAGGACCATGTTGTGACTATCATGTGTGTTGCTTAGTGCAGCACACAGGAAAGATATATTGGGGAAAAATGAGGCATGTTAATGTATGTACTGGAAGGGCCACCTTGCTGTACTTATACACACCATGTCAATTCCCTATTCCTATGTGTGCTGCACAAAGCAGCTCACATGTACAAAGCAAGCATGATGATCAAGAAGCATCCCTGCTCATATGGCCAGAATACAACCACGATGTAACTGTTGGTAAGTTGTGCGCTGCCAACTATGAATGCCGCACTTGGACATCAGGGGCAGCCTCTGATACAATGGGTGTTTCCGTGGAACGCCAAACACAACCCCCAATGCACACCCCGTTCACACTCAACACAGCGTGACAGTGTACCTCATTGACAAGTAAGCGTTAATACACGTGGAATGTATTAATGCTGCTCAGATTATGATGCTAGGCCCCTATTGACAACACAACTTTGATGACAGTTACGTTGACTTTGCGATATGGGCTTGATGATATGCACCTCACATCCAATGTGTGTCACTGACTGGGGATGGGCCAAGTCACAACTGTGAGACCAATGCATTTGTCCAGAGTCACTTCCCGATTAGTGCACACTGCTGACTTCCACAATACATCATCACACAGTAGGCAAGGTACACGTGATACGCACCCATACTTCATACTGCAACGGTGATCATGTGACCCAGACATCCATGCCAACGCAACATGCTAGTCAATTACGTTCCAACTCACCAGTGGAGTGTGGGTCCTCAAAGCTGTCAATGTCCCCCTGTGTGATTGGCGGTCGTCCATCTGTGAGACAAGGAAAGAAATATGTTTTGGGATTAGACTTTAATTCATATGTGTCGTATTCCTCATACCAATCATCACCATGACAGCAAATGCTATGTAACTGTAGTGTGGCGTTTCATGTTGACTACATGATTGGGTCAACTTTGACTGCCATTCACACCAGACCTGTGACAGCTGATTTTGGACAGACAAGACTGTAATGCTAGCTGACACACCCATGATCGTAGTGTGAGTCATCCACAAGGCAACATTACTACATGCATCCTGATGTTCTACATGCACTTTGTACAATTGAGTAGCTGCAGATTGCACAAAGCAGTCACACAGAGGTAGGTGGTGTATGACAATCTGGGGATGTCCACTTTCCTTAGACCATTTGTTCCTATACAATACTTTGTCACACAGCAACTATGTTCACAGGGCAGCGTAGCTAACGTAACACAAATCATGAGGACAGCATTTTGACTCTACCTGTTGGCCAGCACACAGCTCACATGGACAATTCCATGGCTGGTTCATGTACAGTCACTCCTGCCATACCCAAACAATCTTCTGCCTGCACGCACATTTTGCGCAGGTGTGTCAGATATGGCAGTACAGTGCCAAGTGTTGGTCCAGCGCAGTGGGTGACACAGACTTGCAACATATGCTTGTCAATGTGATGCTGCTTTGTGTTTCGGATGTGCCAACAAGATGCGCAAACGCATTGCGTCTCCCACCTCAGTCAGCAACCATTTCTCACTTTGACACCAGTGTCACACACGTCGTAATTTTCATTCGTTAATGTACACCAGATTAAATGTGGAGTTTGTACTTACCACCCTGTAGGCCTGTCATGACTCCCAAGGAGGTCAGCTTCTCGTGCAAGCATGTCCTGCCAGCGGTGCTTCCACTGGCGCACGTTACGGTCCACTCCAAAGAACCTGCGCATATGCACCCGCACACACTCCCATCTAATCCTCCGCACACTCACGTTGTATCCTTGCAGGATACGGCCTACCCTCTCCAACATCAGTGGCAGGTAGAATTTTATGAGCCACAGGAAGCCCCCCAATGCCCCCTCGGACATGCTGCCCTCCCTGCCCACACCTGGCATCTCCCTGCACACCTGTGAGCCCACAGGCAGAGAAAAAAAAATAATCCCTCTAAAATATCCCCAAAAACAACGTTAGTGTACTACCCCAAGACAGACACCCGACAAAACTGAGGACAGGAGACAGTTAAACACAATAAATCAGTACACAACACTTCACAGACACTATCAACAGGATCCAGGAGACAACAACACTCTCAAAATCTCCAAACTGCAGCACACACCACCAAACAGCTCCAACACTCTCCACAATCACCAGCAATGTGCTCAAAAGAGAAAGTGAAAGTGGAAAACACTACTCCAGTAGACAGGAAGCATGCAGACATCACTTCCTGTCTCTTTGCGGCCCGTTTTTGAGTAAGCGGCGAAAATCTGCACGCAAATGGTCACATGAGTAAACTTTCTAATGGCAAAAAGTGTTGCGCGATGTATTTTAACATTGGGCGGATGGAAAAAGAAAATATTGCTTTTTCGTGTTAGCGGCCAGATCTGCACGCTAAGAAGGAATCAATGCACTGATGTAAACTCTTACTGCAAATTTCATGTCAGAGCCATGTAACAACATGTTGAGGTTGGTTGGCACTCAAATGACACCATGACAATAATGTTTCACAACACATGACACCCTAACTTGCAACATTCAACACAGGTCACACCATAATTGCATACCTAACAAGAGAACCATCAATCAATCATGGATATTTTAAGTGTGCTACTCACCCGTGGGGGTCACAAGGCGTAGGGGCATGACTTTCGGCACGCTTCAAGTTGTCTGTGTACGTGCATGTGTTGAAGGTGATGTTGATGTTGCGTAGTGGTTCGTGTGCGGAGGCAGATGTGGCTCTGTGGTAGATGTGAGGGGGCCAGGGGTCTGTGTGGGCCCCCGAGTGGATACCTTTCCTAGCGGAGGAGGTGTCTTCATCTGTGCATTTTGTCCATTTGGTGATGGCGGTCTGGTTGTAGTCTCAGGGGTGCTGGTGGTCCGTCTGCTGGGTCAAGTTAGTGGTCCACATACTTGTTGTAGGGCTTGTGGATCTGGAGGTGGTCGATGCTTCAAAGCTAATTGATTAGGACACACAGAAAAGCAGGTTTTACCCCATTGCACGCCCTATTTTCGGATTTTACCCCATTGCACGCCCTATTTTCAGATTTTCCCCCATTGCACGCCCTATTTTCAGGTTTTACCCCATTGCACGCCCTATTTTCATATTTTACCCCATTGCACGCCCTATTTTCGGATTTTACCCCATTGCACGCCCTTTTTTCAGATTTTACCCCATTGCACGCACTATTTTCAGATTTCACCCCATTGCACGCACTATTTTCATATATTACCCCATTGCACACCCTATTTACAGATTTTAGACCATTGCACACCCGATTTTCAGATTTTACCCCATTGCACCCACAAAGTTTCATCTCTTACCCCATTGCACGCCCACAGTCTCATTGTTTTACACAACATACACACTCCAATAAATTATTTACCACTGCCAACAGACTACAATTGTGCATTTATTCACAGACGACAACCTATATTGACTGATTTACACAAAGGACATGCAACCATTTTGGATTGGGTAGCCCAATTTGCACCATGAAGACTGTAGTCTTACACATTTGACACACTGAAAAGCATCTCTGTACTGAGGAGACATTCCCAGCATGGATGAAGTTTTGTTATTTTCATTGCACATATTGTGCAACGTACCCTTTTCAGAGTGATGTACCCATGCTGGACAATAACATGCAGACAGGATATGTGTGTAATTTTTTTTTATTGGCACACACCGTGATTGTCATTTTGCTATGAGATACATTGGAGGGGGACTGTCACAATGTGATGTGCTCAGTTGAAGAAATTGTTTATTATTCGGTCCCTTCGGGCACTTCCTGCTGCATTTACTGTGGGGTGTGCGCCACCTGCCTCATCTTCAGCATCATCCTGGTCGTCGTGCGGTGCAGCAGGCACTTGAATCCATGGAGCATTTGTGCGCACACATATATTGTGCAATACACAACATGCAAGGATGATTTTGTTGACCATTTCAGGGCTGTACAGCAGTCTGCCACCTGTGATGTCCAGGCAACGGAAACATGACTTTAGCACGCCAAATGTGCGCTCCACAATGGACCGGGTGCGTCTGTGGGCCGCATTATACTGCCTCTGGGCCTGGGTGGTGGTGTTTCGGAGGGGTGTCATCATCCACGGGCATAGTGCATATCCTTGGTCACCTGTAACATGTGATAGCGAGATGTTTATATTATTGGTTGTGCCGGCTGTGTTGTTGGTGTAGATGGTTTGGTGGTGTGTCATTTGTGTTATGTAGGATTTCATGTTAGCCATGTGTTGCTTCTGACTGATTACAAACATCACTGCGAATTAAATTGCCTCACTGTTGATACTCCCTCCCCCAAGCCTCATCAATTGTGTGCGCTGCGCAGTTGCATGACTGGCTCTTCTACCATCTATCGATGGCACTCATCCACCCTCCTCACAGTCAATGCCATGTGAAGGTTGAAATGGCAATGGGCCACACCAGACACGGTTCACGTTCAGTTGTGCTGCTGTCGCTGCTGCCAGACCTGCCCCAATGCACAACACATGCTGTTTCCTGTCCCGAGCGGACACATATCAACAGTCATCAGCCCCCTCACATGCAGGGCCCATTGCAGGCAGGAACGCTTCACCCACACCATCAGCATCATCAGACGCAACACTGTCCACTCCGTGGACCACGTACTCATTCGGGAGTGTAGCCTCCAACTCACATGCCACGACTACTCAAGGTACATTTGACTCAGGGAAATGTTAGCTGACATCAGACTGTCCCAGATCTTCACCACACTGATCCACAAGGCAGGGCAAACCTTTGACGGCTTCTTGGCATGTGTAGACTACGTCCAGTTCCTCGGCCCCACTAAACGCACATGTGTTGACCACTTACGCATGCACCACCTTGTTGATGTACCCCAAACCACCGTTGACCACATGCAGGCCCCCACAAAGTTGGTGTAGATCAGTCACCGATGAGATGCTACACACCACCATCGACAGCAACAACCACAACACTGCAGTCGTCAACAATGGCGCAAGTCCACATTTTCCAAACATGTATCTCCAACTGCGCATGCACCCTTGTCCCACTATGCAACTGCAACATACAGCAGGCAATGAATGCCACCTCGGTCAGCACCAACCTCAGAGTTGGCAGATGCAGCTGCTGACTCATGGAGTGGAGCTGGTGCAAGCTTTGGGATACCAGTAAACAGCACCACCAACACGTACAGAATGCTCATATTCAACATCAACAATATGCCCACACACCAAACTGCTCTTCCAGGTAGGATTGCTGTGATTTGCAACAGGGATGATCAACAGCTGGGGCGTGCTATACGCAGGGGAAACATGAGTCATCATCCTCGTAACAGTACAATCAGCATGTGGCATCACCTGGTGGTCCAACGCTTTCGGTTGCCCCCACCCCAAATCTAGGTACCTAGGCCCCATATTTGACTCCTCCATCTCCATGTACCTACAGGTATATGCAGCTGCTTCGCCAGCCTCTGCATCCTCCATGCAACCTTCACATAGATCCCCCCATTGTCGGGTGTAACAGTGACCCACACAGTCATTGCCATCAGGCTGGGCTACAGAAACACACTATATGCCAACATGGGCACCTCTGCAGTCAGCTTACTCCCAGCACGACACCTACACACTGGGCCTTGTGTTCCTACTTTCATTATGGATCGTGTGCCTCCATCGCACATACATGGTTCCCACCTCTCACCACATTTGCTTATGGGTGGCACAGGGGCTAAGCATTTGAGGATGGTTTGTCTACATATCTAGCCACAGTTCCCACAGTTCTTGGTGTTGTTGTGTCTGGTATGTGGGCATGTTGATTGACATGTTGTATGTGTGATTGTAACATGTACATTCTCACAATTGTGAGTTGCATGAATGTGGAGTTGAGGCGTGCGGTGTGTTCAGTTAGTACTTACCGACTAGCACTGCATTTCCATATGTGCCATCCTGGAAGCGCTGGTTTATGATGGACTGTCGGAAGATGTAGGAATCATGCACACTGCCTGGGAACTTGGCTATGACATTGGTGAACAGTCCCCGGTGGTCCACTATTGCCTGCACATTCATGGAATGGGTGTGCTTTCTGTTGCGGTATATGTGTGCACTGTCCTCAGGGGGCACAAATAGGACATGTGTGCAGTCAATTGCGCCCAACACCTGTGGGAATCCGGCTATGGTGTAGAATCCTTGATTGGTCTCAATCTGTTCCTGCACAGTGTTGGGGAAGTGAAGGTGCTGGGGTATCAGGCTGAGTATGCCATCCAGGACAGTTGGGAGGAAGATTGAGAAGGCTGCCTGTGAGACTCCTCCAACTCTGGCAGTTGTTAGTTGAAAGGTCCCAGAGGCCAACATATGCAGCACGGCCAGCAGCTTTGTCTGCGGAGGGATGTTGGTTCTCCGCTGTGTTTGTGGCGTCAGCCTGTGGGCTATCAGGTTCAGGATGTGTTGGATGGATGTCCTTTTGAGCCTGTAGTGGGCAATGACATCCTCTGGCGTCAGGTCTGCAAGGCAGAGACATCTGCGCAGGGCCCGCTGGCGTCTTTGGCGCAGCCTTGGTGGTGGTCCTGGGAGGGGTGGCAGTGGCGTTGGTGGTTGTTGCCTTCCTGGGACTCCGAGCTGAATGATTACCACCTCCATGGCGTCTGTGGGTCTTCAGGTGTGGGTCTGGGCTAGTCTCCCTTATATACCTCCATTTATCACCATTTTTCAATTTTTAGACCTGTTTTTTTCAGGTCTTATTTTCCTGCAGCTAAGGGACCTTAGCGGGACTCTTTTTATCGCTTCGCGGGTCCGGAACATCATTGGTAATAGTGCGATGGTGTGTTAGCGACTTTTTTCGTGAACTTTTGAGAAGGAACGCCTATTTTGCATATCATTAGCGGAAACTATCGCTGCCATGCACGGCAATAGTAAAAACGATAGCTATCGCCGGAAAGCTGTCGCTAACGCTTGTTAGCTACATCTTGGTATTAGGGCGATAAAAAAATAACCGCGTTAGCAGCACGAAAGTGCCGCTAACGCAGCGATAACTGGCTTGATAATATGCCCCAAAGTTTCCTTCTTTAGGAATGACAATCTCTTAATTACAATTCACAGAATAAAATCTCAATTTGTAAATTGCTATCCCCAATGTCAGAACATCTGGCCATAAGCTGTGTGTCTAGTTGTACTATAAATGTTAGCAAACCAGTTTTTTTTCCACTGAAGGTCTTCTGTTCAACAGATATCATTCACCATTCCAATATTATATGGTGTAAAGACAAAATAAAATACCTTTTGTTATTTTTTTCTAATTCACTAAAAGACACAATGAATCTAAATTGTCATCACATTCTTAAGAAAATCAAAGAGAAGCTTTACAGATGGTTATCACTTTATTTGAACTGGTGGGGTAAAATTGAAGCTATTAAGATGATAACTCTTCCAGAAATATATATATTGTCTATACTTTCTCTTCAATTTCCATAGAGAGTGCCATATCCGAATTCATTTGGAATAAACAACCCCCTAGGGTTCATTAAAATCACCTAGGATCCTATGTTCCAAATGTAGGTATTGGTTTACCTAATTTTCTGGTGCAGCATGGTTTCAAGAGCTTTCAGCATCAGAAACGCCTAAATCGAGTCAAATTAAACAAATATTAGCCAGCCATTTCCATTACCTTCTTTATTGTCTATGATTAACTCCAATGTTCTTCTTAAATCTTTCTCCATCATTAAAACAACTAAACTGGCACTCGTAGACCAAGATTCGGTATTTAAAACAAGTATTGTTATTGTTGTTATTGTTATTACTGAGAAGTCTTCTTTGTGGTATAATGCTTTCATTAAATTCGATAACAGTGTTACGATTTGGCATTTATGTATTCATGCTGGAATTATATACCACATGATATCTATCAGGGAGATATGTGTTTTCCCTTCTATGAATTGAAAGGTAGGTTTTCTATACCTTTCTTGAATTATAAAAATATATGAACTACTATGAAACACAATTTTCAATAGTCTTTCTAATGTTTTAACAATTACCTCAATTTCAGATCCTAAAATGTTTTAAAATATTTTCAATTGCACTAATCACGCTACTTCTAAAATATATAAAAATGTACATTAGTCTAGACATCCAGTATGTCTACAATTTGTAATTTGTGGAACAATCAACTTTCATTATGTTTATCTGAAGTAGACTGGCAAAAGATATGTTTGTCTTGTACCTCGGGCCAATTACCTGCCATTATATACCAGACTAAGGGGCATATTCTCAAGGAGCTAACGCCGAGTTATCAGCACTTTACCTCAGCCAAAGTCGCGATAAATTTATCGCCCCATTAACGAGCTGGTGCTAACAGCCGATAACACCAGTTTACCTGCGAAAGCATCCGCAAAAAACATTGCCACAGATGAACCCTGCAACTATCGCTAATGAGATGCAGAGTAGGCGTCCCCGAGCAAAAATCTGCGACAACACCACTTCGCAACATTCTCAACTACCAGCCCGATCGGCGATAAGACCACAAAACAGGGGATAAGGCGCGTTAGCAGCAGGAATCTAACACCTGCTCTGACCTGGTGTAAAGTCGGGCGACAACCTGCACCATCACAGGGAGCCCAGCCCAGAGCCACACATGAAGAACAACAGATGCCATGGAGCTACTCACCATGTATCCCGGAGCCCCGAGAGGGCAACAACACCCTCCGCCACCACCCCCAGGGCCCCAGCACCCCCCGGACCTCCCCCACCCCCACCCCGTACCCCACAGAGGCAGCGCAGACAAAGACAGCGGACCTTCAGGAAACGCACCAGCCCCACACACCTAACACCAGACAATGTCAATGCCCACTACAGGCTCAAAAGGACAACCATCCACCGCATCCGGACCATCATTGCCCACAGGCTGACGGTACCAACACAGCGGACAACCAACATCCCTCCGCAGACAAAGCTGCTGGCTGTGCTGCACATGTTGGCCTCCCGTACCTCCCAAACAACATCCGACAGAGTCCGAGGAGACTCACAGCCAGCCCCATCCAAGTTCCCCACACCTGGCCTGGATGCCATCATCAGCCAGGTACCCCAGTACCTAAACGTCCCCCACAATGTGCAGGAACAGCTGGAGACCAAGCAAGGACTACACGCCATAGGAGGATTCTCGCACCTGTTGGGGGCAATCGACTGCACACATGTCCTACTTGCGCTCCCTGCCGAAAAAACACACAATTACCGCAACAGAAAGCACACACATCCCATCAATGTGCAGGCAATAGTGGACCAGCGGGGACCCTACACCAATGTTGTAGCCAACTACCCAGGCAGTGTGCATGATTCCATCATCCCCCGACAGTCCATCATCAACCAGTGTTTCCAGGATGGCACCCATGGAAATGCACTGCTTGTAGGTAAGTACCAAATGAACACACACCTCAACTCCACAATCATGCAACTCACAACACTGGCAATGCGCACGTCACAAAATCACATACAACATGCCAGACAACATGCCCACCCACCAGACACGAAAGCACAACTTACTGTGGCAACCTTGCTCAGCCATGTACATGAACCATCAACGGCATGGCACATCAGCCACACAATAGCGGAATGTGGGCAGAGGTGGGAACCAGGAATCTGCGAAGGAGGCAAGTGACCCATGAATGAGAATGTACACAATGCCAACTGTGGCGGAGATGTCCTGGACAGATTCCAGTATGCAGACCACAGACATATCCATGCCCGCATGCACTGCTGATGTTTGGAGTGTAGTGGACAGTGGACGCAACCATGTCACCACAGCCAGGGGGGAAGAACGCGGAAATGTAGCTTGTGACGTCCCCCCCTGCAAGCGTGTGTGGAGTGGGCTGGCCCGGCGTACGCCAGGCCAGCGTAGGGGTGTGAATAAAAAGCACGTAGCCCTGGGCGTGGTCCTCTTCCGGAATGCCAAACGTGCCTGCCAGGGCGGCGCCTCCTACCCCGCCACGAGGCCGACGCCCTCGCCGTGAGCGCTGTGGCCTGCAAACCTATGCGCCTGCTGCACCACGGGCCGCTGGACCCCCAATCCGTCATGCCCGCCCCTGCGTATCCAGGACTCACAGCTCACCTGCCGTCACCGGCGTATGTCGAAGAGGGCCCACCACGTGCCGGCACAAGCTCCAAGCCCGAGCCCCGCGTCCTTGGCAGCCTCCTCACACCATCACGGCCTCCGCGACACAGGCCCGCTTTACTCCTTTTACGTTGACGTACACTACGCTCAAGTAGGTCACACATTTGGGACTGAGTCTTGATTTGTCAATCGCCGAGTACACACGCAAATGCAGAGTTTATATCACTATACTCCCTTCGATGTGGTGACACAAAGTATGTGCATGGCATCCCAGCCACACGTGTCTGTCGGCCCTTGAAGACTACACCTTCGGACTACACTGCGGGCCTGAAGGCCTCACACAAATCCAATCCAGTCCATACCAGGCAGGACACAGCATCGTCGCTGGCTAAACACCCGCTCAGCTCTGTCGCTACTGCCTCGGTCAACCAAGAGTCATCACCACATGCCATTTCAATGCTGTGTGTTAGTGTTCCAGGAGGAGCTTGCTGAACAGCGGTTGGCCCGCGCTGCCCGCTGCCTCCGGACCACACAGCGGTCGAGTTGGTCACACATTCGGAACTCAGTCATGAATCATTTATGGCCGAGCTGATAACATTGTACTGGCCTCGTCGCAGACTGCATCCCATTACAGCTCCGCTGCCACTAAGTCTGTTCCCCAACATCCATTGGCACCTACTTCTTGAGATTTGTTGGAGACTGAGTCTATGGCTTGGGGGTTGTCTTCATCATCATGTCGGTGATACTGACTATGTGGCCAAAACGAGGCTGTAGCATTACACTCCTCCATTTGCCGCTTACGGCCGGCTTCTGCCCTCTGCATCATGCCCTGGAGGACCCCTTACACTGTCCCCCGCAAACCTTCGCGACACTCACCTTCGACATCGACGAGGACCCGCTCACCTAGCGTGGCCCTATCTCACTGCGTCAAAATAAAACACCCTTTGGAGTATTTCTATAGCATACCAATAAATCAAACAATCACACTCCGCATTCTTACATTTATCACACTGTTATCAGGGAGTCAGATATGGAGATGTTTATTAGGTATAAAGTAACGGCACTCCTATAATATATTACATATATATCACAATACACATAATAAAACTTATAAAATGATAATAAAATCCCTTTGTGGCATAATGACTAACAATTTATTCCTTTTAGTCAATGTCCAACATAATAATATACCACAATTATCAATATCAAAACTTTTTTTTTAAAAACCTTATATGTACATATTTAATAATGTAAAACAAACTATAAGCCAAAAAACATTTTATTTCCTCTTAATCTAATGTAATTCATTCATCAGTTAAAAAAATATATCAAACACAAAATACAGTTTAAAAAGGAGAACAACCAAGCGACGCGTTTCGGTGGTGTAATGGTTAACCACCTTCTTCAGGCTTTAAAACACAATGTTATATTTTTCTCCCCACTCGTTTATCTGTTCAAAAGAAAAATAATATCAGTTCGCTTTGAACATGTAATGCCCATACATTTATACACCAACAAACATGGCAATATGCGACTCCTAACTTCCACAATCCTTCTCTACAACTTACATTCAATCCTCACCTCGCTTGCTTATTCTGCTTATCTTTCACCAATGGATAATATTTAATTAGCTACTTGTTCAGTACTTTGCAAGGATTCACTAATTTATATTTATATCACACCCCTGCATATAAGGTTTAGTCCACAATGACCGCACTTAATCAGCCATAAGCCGGGTTTCTCTTATCGCGCCCTTACTTATATCTGGGCTTATAATGGATCAAAACCGTAGGGTGGCCGACCTATACAGATTCGGTCTCCTCATAAGGCCACTAAAGTGACTCATCTGTCTTAGCTGATATTCACTTCATAGGACCTACATTCCTCAAAAAATAATCTTTTCCATAACCATCAAAAACCCACCCGTGTTTGGGGTTCACAGCAGTCTCTATCTCGAGAAATTGCTAACGTCGGTTCAGCTTCCAGTCAGATTTAATATTCTCACCGACCTTAGCAGCGTGATCTAAACAATATATATGAGAGGCCGTATGTTAACTGGCAACCAGTATATATTCTATAAGTGTTATGAAAAATAGGTTTGCTTCATTAACCTACCTACTCAAAGTCTGCTATAGTTTATCACTGAGTCTTCCATATTGATGTTTCTTAATGTGATAATTGTTCATCAACTGGCACCCTTCAACGGATCGTGAAACAGTAAGGTCCTTATATTTAATAATATACCCCTGTATCAAAACAATATTAAAACACAGGTATTTTATATGTATATCTATCTTTAACTGATACCTTGGCTATCGTCTTTTGGCCTCCTGTAATTTATTTAGTAGGAACCTTAAACATGACCTACTTTCAAATATCTTTACCGTCGTGCTCATGGCCCGTTTTGCGACGTAATCTTCAATTTTCAAATATGCTCCTCAAAAGACCAGATAGTCCTACAGCGTTTTATCCCAAAGAAAGATAAAAATAAGATTCAATGTCGAGCTAACTGTGGGAACCATACCCGTTAACATGCCAACGACTATACATAAATCTCCTATTATCGCATTGTTGCTCCAAAGATTTTTTATTTTCCGCTAATTAGTCATCTGCCCGGCTCTTCTATGAAGAACCTAACGCTTTTTGTCCTTAAAATGACACCCAATAAAAAAGTTTTTTTTAACATACATTTATCCTCTCATAGCCTTACTTCTGGCAGTATTCTGTAATTATTGTAATGCCAGACTTGTCTTAAACAGAACTCTACATATTTTGTCATTTACGTAATACCCATGGCGCCTCTATACTATCGCAACCTAACCTTTCTCTCACCTCAAATATAATATTACTACTACTACCAGCCAGTTACATACCGGGATTTAAGAATCTCCGTCCACTCTCCTGGTTCTTTCAACACGGATACCGCCTTACCCGGCGTTTTTATAAAGCCTCAAACTCTCGTCGAATGCCTACAACAGCTGCTGGCAATGGACATAGACACAGGACTCACGAACACAACTTTTGACGCCATTTTAAACTAGTCAAAGTGATCACGCCATTTTAACCTAGTCAAAACGGCCCGAGTCGCACCTAATCCTCACAATTTCTCTAAACCAGGGTCCAACTTACAACTATAAACTCGAGAAATAAATCAATACAATAAAACAGAAATCCCTATCTCTGCATATGATTACTCGTTCTCTTTAGGAATTTATAAGGTAATTAACTTATCCCAATCTTCTCTTGTGTTTAGTCCCTCTTTGATGGTATTAAAAATGGAAATATACCATTGTTCACGGGCCTTTTGCTTCTCAGTCATGTTACCACCTCTTTTACTCAAATATACTTTCTCTAAAATAAACCATGTGAACTCGGTCTCTTGATGTCCACGCTCAACAAAATGAGCCACTAATGGAGCATTAATTTTTCTCGTTTTAATTGCAGACTTATGTTTGCATAAACGAATTCTCAACTCCCGTCCAGTTTCGCCTATATAGGCTAAACCACAGGGACATTTAAGCAAATAAATCACATTTTTGCTGCGGCAATTATTTAACGTGTGGCATCTTATAGTTTTGTTATTATAAACTATCTCTTTCGTTATCCAACATTGGTCACACATTATGCATGTGGCACATTGCGTATTTCTTACAACAACTGTATTATCCAGCGTTCTTTGTGTTTGTCTCGGTTCATCTCTATATGTATGAACCAGCTGTTTACGCAAATTAGAATTCTTTTTAAACGCGAAAAGAGGTTTCTCCAATTTAATATTTTCTCCATCATTTAAAATGTGCCAATGTTTGTTTACCACATTTTCCATTTTATTGCTTATGCCACTAAATTGGCTCACAAACACAATTTTAGACGTTGCCTTTTCTTTCTGAGTATTGGTCAGCATGGCCTCTCTATTATAAAATCTAGCTCTTTTGAAAGAATGCGAAATAAGTTTTCGCGGATACCCTCGCTCTTTCAGTTTGTCTCTCAATATTTCTGAATGAGCATAAAAATCATTCAAATCAGTACAGTTTCTCCTCAAACGGAGAAATTGACTGAACGGAATATTATCAATTTGTGATTTGGGATGAAAGGAGGAATAATGTAGTAAAGTATTCTTAGACATAGGTTTTGTGTATAACTCTACCGACAATCTTTCATTCTCTGCCTTAATAGTGATATCTAAATAATCTACCCTAT
Organism: Calotriton arnoldi; assembly: GCA_963921515.1. Classification (NCBI taxonomy): domain Eukaryota; kingdom Metazoa; phylum Chordata; class Amphibia; order Caudata; family Salamandridae; genus Calotriton; species Calotriton arnoldi. The sequence continues at coordinate 118,209 of CAWUFW010012754.1, forward strand.
CGCTACTATATTGTGCCGTGAATCTTAAATTGGCATCCCCTAAATTTAACCATATGAGAAACTCTTCTAATAGATCTGTGGGACCATCCCAAATAAAAAAGATATCGTCTATGAAACGATGCCATTCTAGCACGTTTTCATAGAACGGCGCCAACTCATTGTATATATGTTGTTCTTCAAATCTTCCAACATATAGGCAAGCCAAACTTGGGGCACATGTGGCCCCCATGCTGGTGCCCTTCTTCTGACGATAAAGTTGTTCTTTAAATAAAAAAATGTTATTTTTTAAAATCATCTCTGTACACTGTAATATAAAATCCTTATTAATTCCATCAAAAGTCACATTATCTAAAATATCTTGAATCAAATCAACCGTGTCTTGCTGTGGTATATTGGTGTAAAGAGACTCAATGTCTAGAGTGACCAGACATTGAGTCTCACACTTAAACGGTTTATTCTCAACCATACCAATGATATGGGACGAATCTCGTACATATGATTTTAACTTACTCGCTAGAGGTTTAAGAAAATGGTCCACATACTTGCTAAGAGGCTCAAGAAGGGAACCTAAGCAACTCACTATTGGTTGCATAGGAGGATCCTTGTGATCTTTATGGATCGTTGGTAATCCATAAATAGCTGGCGTTTTGGGATTTTGGTTATCTAAAAATTTAAACTCACTATCACAGATCCAATTCTCATCCTTTGCCAGCTGCAACAAAGTCTTACACTTTCTTTGTAAGATCTTTAAATCCTTCTCATTTACCTTTTCATAGTGGACCTGTACTTCTAATAACTTTCTAACTCTATTATCATAGTCACTTGTATCAAAAATCACCACTCCTCCGCCTTTATCGGCCGGCTTAATGGTAATCGATATATCTTCCTTCAGGGTGCTAATAGCTATCCTCTGTTTCTTATTGAGATTATACTCTTTCTGGTATTCATCTCCTATGATGTTATGAATACCAATTTCTACCGTTTTTTCAAAAATATCGATATTTTGACCTACTTGTGTAATAGATGGAGTAAAATGGGATTTAGGTTTAAACCCTGTAATGTTTTCTCATTCTCTTACTGGCCTATTTTCGAAAAATCTAGTTAATCTTATTTTTCTAAAAAACATTCTTAAATCTTTTTCTAATTGAAACTTGTTGACTCTTGTGGTAGGGACAAAACTAAAACCTCTACTTAACACTTCCAATTCTTCATTATTTAAAACTCTATTTGACAAATTAATAATAGGAAATTTACTTAGCGCCAATACCTCTGATTCCTCGTCTTGATGTATTCCTGAGGAGGTTGATTGCATGCCAATTGGCCTCTTGTTTGATTGAATCGACCTCTCCTGTTTTTCTCTAAAAAAACACCATAGTCATCAGTTTGGGGGCCTCTCATATGGTCATCCCTTTGTGCATGTTCATCTTCACTACTCGATCCCGATGTTTCAGAAAAAGTCACTTCTTTCCTACCTCCCCGAGTGTACCTTGGTCTCTTAAAATAATTCCTCTCTCCTCCTTGTTCATTTTTTTGGTCATAGTAGTGCTCTTTCAAGAAAGGGTACGCTAATTCATAACTAAATCTTTCAATATCCTTTTTTAGTTTATTAGTTTTTTTGTTAATCAAATACTCTCTATAACCCTCAACATCTTTGTTAATCTCCTCTATTTTCAATTTGGCTTCATCTACAGCAGTTTTTCCTTTTATCTCAGCCTCTAATTTCTCAATGGCCTCTTTTTCTAAGATGATAATTTCCTGGGCCGTCTCTATTATTAAAAGCATCCAATCGTGGCTGCACCGATTGGAAATGTGAGACCAGGACTCCAAAAATGTTTTGTGTTCCACGAACACCCCTGGTTCATTGCGGACCTGCAGCCCGATAGGTATCACCCCTGACTTTACGAATTCAATCAAAAAATCGGCATGGGCTTCTGTCCTAATTAGTTTCTTTTTGAGATTCAACAGAGTGCCCCATTTTTCATTCTTATTAGTGATTACCGTAAATCTATTGCCTTTCTTTGTATTGATGATCCTATTATACTGGTCTTCATTAAAACCAAACGTTTTAAACTGATCCATTCTAGTTTAAAACTATCACCTTAAAAAGTATATATTGGCTATTCTTAGCCAAGGGAAACTCACTGCACCGCAAGTCACCGTCACGTGGCGGTGTGCCTGTGCCGGCCGCAGTGCATCCAGGGCCACTAACTCTGTGCAGCTCAAATCATGGCCCCAGTCTGAGGGCATATCGGATGGCCTCTGTTCCGATGGCCTGGGGGGCATAAACGCCATGTGTCTGTGGCCCTGCGCTGTCCGCTGCCTCCGGCCTCAGGTGCGGTCCACCTGGGCTCACACATCAAATTGAGTCCTGTCCTGCCCGGACGTCGCATCATCGCAGGATGCACACGCCACCACCGCCAGGACCAACTCCAAACAACAGGTGCCAGAGTCGGAGGTGTCTTAATGCCAGACTGTCAGAGTTGCTCACACCTGTCGTGTGTGCCATCATAAGCTTGATACCCTGCTCAGCCCTTCAGGTGCCACTTACTCAGTGCACAACGAATCAAGGAGAATTCTGCTTGCATGTTGGGTGAACACTGTACTCTCTCCGGCTACCACCATGATGCTTCACAGTTGTTTCTGTTATGCTGGTGTTTTATGTTTCTGCTTCAATTGTAATCACTGTTCAAGTTGTTGCCAGCACCAACGACGCCCTGAGGGCTGGCTGACTCACCCCACACACATCCAGCACATGCGTCACTGTACATGTGACCATGCCAATAAAGGTGTCGGCCGCATGTGCCCGTGGCCAGTTCAAGAGCTCTATGAGTGTGTCCGTGTGCTCATGATATATGCATTCGGGCCACGGCCCCACAATATCACATTGTGATGTGTGCAGACGACGCAGCCATGTCACCGCAGGCAGAGTGTGGGACATTGCACATGTAGCTTTGTCATCCCCCACTCAATGCGTGAGAGGAGTGGACTGGGCCAGCGTGCGCCAGTCCAGCATGTGGGTGTGGATGATTATCCGGTGGCTCTGGGTGTGGTCAGTCCTGGAAATGTGCAAATGCAGGTGTCTCTGTCGCAGTGTGGGTCCCCTTCGGGGAGTGTAGGTGGTCCCTGATGGGACTTAGACACCCACGTATGTGATCTAGTTCGGCTTCCATGAGGTGGGACCCCACCCGCACCTGTTCGGACACCCCCTTCTGGCAGTCTGACACCTGGCTTTGGAATGCGATGTGTGCTTTGGTGGGCTGCTGGGAGCCTGCCGTGGTGGTGTGTGCGTCCAGCTGTGTTGTCTGTGCAGGGGGTGGGGTATCCTCGATGCAGCAGGGCTGCCCTGCTCCTGGAGGTCGATTGCCCAAAGAAGTCCATGAACTGTTGTAGGGCGTCGGTGTCGGAAGTGTGGAGGTCCTCTTCAGAATCACTTTAGAGTTGTCTGGTCTGCTGTGCTGGAGGTGTTGTTTGTCCCTCTGCAATGTGAAGGGGAGATGCTTGTTGACATTGTGTTGGCATGTATGTTTACGCATTATTCAGGTTTACATACAGACTGCATGACAATGTACATTGTGACTGTTTGGGAGGAGCGGACTATTTGAAGCGGGACAGTGGACATTTGGACTATATGACGTAGGTGAGGTTGTACACGTACATTTTCATCTCACAGTTTCCTGCTATGTCAGATGTGATTGGCCATTTTCTACGCACAGGCGGACCCAGTTGTGTCCTCTGCTCTGCAGTGTAAGTGTTGCACTGTGTACCACATTGTCATCCATGTGGATGTGCTGTCATTGCTATGTGTGTGTGCTGCATTGTGGGAGGGTCGCACCTGCAGCTGTGATTATGCTGCCCCTTATCCCTTGGAGGTGGTGTGCCTTTGACTTTTGTGCTTTTAGGGTGCTGTGATGTTGGCGACTTGGGTCATTTGTGCTCTTGGACAGTTTTTGTACTCTTGTGCATTGTTTGTCTGCAGATGTATTGTTGACGTCAGTGGTTGTTTGTGCACGTGGATGTGTCAGAGTGTGACCTGCTCCTTTCCGGATGTGGTCCACACTCAGCCACCTCAGTCTCATGGGGTGCACAATGTCATGGTGATTGTACTTCAGCCATGCTGCTCGTCATGTGGTGTCACTTGCATTGTCAGTGTGGCTCTCACATACGCATCTTTGCTATGTTTCGCACGGGTGCATGTGTGTGTCGTGGAATTGGTGATGTGTGGGGTGTGACCCCTTTGGGCACATGGTGGATGGGGGCCTACTTGATGTTTGTATGTGTGCTGCAGTGTGCCACGGGGATCAGGGACATGACCCAGGGTCATTGTGGGTGTGTGGTGTGCTACACGTCGTTGTGCATGTGTGCCATTGTGCCCGTCCCCCCCGTTCCCCCAGTCCCTGTTCGTTACTCAACCTGTTGATGTTGTGTCAGGTCATGTCAAGCTGTGTCCGGACTCCCGACTCCTTGCACCGTGTCGGCACTGATGACTGAGGCCGCCATTTGTTCCAGCTCCTCCTGTGGCGCTGGACTCCCACCTCCATTAGCCATTGCTGCCTTCCTGTTGGCAGCGGGTTTCTGCTTGGTTTGGCTTTTCACATCGTGCCAGCGCATCTTGGCCTCCTCGACACTCCGACTGCATTCACGATGGAATGCCATTTTTCTGTCTGTGTTGCCAATGACACGGTGGAGGTGACGGACAGTTGTTGTTAGTGCTCTGTCACCTCCGTGACGACGATCCGGTTGTCATGCGGACTGTACCCCGTCTTCCTCTTCTCCTTGGCCTTCCCCGACCCCGAGGTTCCTTGCTGGTGGTCTGTGGGGCTTGTGGGGTTTGCGTTGACCTGGGCACTCGTTCCGGGTGCATCCTTGTTGCTACGCAGTTTATTTTATTTTTGGTGTGTTTTTTTCTTGTTCTGCTTTTATAGTGCATTTTCCCGCATGACGCGTGGGAATTGCAGGCCTGTCGCTGGTTATCGCTGATTTTTGTATCGCGGTTGGCCTCATTGCAACTTTATTTGCGTTCGTGTTTTGCATTTTTGCGGTGTCGCGTTGATTTTAACGCGGACATTTGACGCGTTATCGTGGGACTATTGCATGGTGCCGCCAGGTTGAGAATACTATATTAACACGGCGTAGTTTTCCCGCGATAGACTGCGATATGCAAAGTTGCGTTAAGCTAAATTTGCGATGGTTATCACACGTTCTTGAGAATATCCAAAGCTAAATTATCGGTATTCACTTTGTTGGCATTGTCAATCTTTAGAAGGTTTTTTAAAACATATGGTGTTTGATTGTTCACATATTTCTACATTTTTGTCCGATGTTTGGATTATTATTATAAAGATTCTTAATGTTACAGATGTTTACATACAAAATAAAATATATGTAAATCTTTTATATTGGTATTTCCATTATACATTTGATTTTTTAGTTTCCTCAGCTATTAGGTTACTCTCACTGGAAAGATGTCACTCAGTTTTCAATTCATAAATGGTGGCCTTGGATAACTTTCTCAAGGCAAGGGATTAAGATATCTGCTATTTGCTCCCTTAAAAATTCATTTTAATTTCAAATGTTTTGGAAACCTATTTAAAACTAAATTGATACTTTACACAAATCTTTTAACAATGATTTGTTTGCTTTTATAACTGAATGTTAAATGATTACTTAATATACTGGTAGTTTTCTTTTCCTTTTACTCTTTTATATTATAGTTTATTTATGTAGAATATTTGCTATATAAGTTTAAAAATGATCTACAAAATATTTTATATACTATATATTTTACTGCATATGCTTTTTGTTTTGCATTGTTTATATAAAATGTAATAAATACATTTGAACAGGCAACTCAAAGCATTGACTATTTGCCCTCCAAATACATTCACTCCTTTTGCTCTCCTGTATATTCAGACACACCTCTAGAGCATTATTGTATTGTGTGACAACCCCTTTTTTCTCCTCCATAGTCAAGTTTTGGACAGACACAAGACAAAAGAATACAGTGCGGACAAATGTAGTTACCAAGGTATTTTTCTTCACAAAGCTGCTTCTTGGTCTTTACTCCATTGTACTGCTCTTTGGAGCTTCTTGTTTTTTGGCTCTGAGCTGGTGCCTAATATCATATCATCACACACCTGTCTTCTGTCTGCAACATTTTGTTCCACTCTGTCATTCCTTGTTGTGAAATCTTTAGACTAAAAAATAGAGATATCAAGACCATTAGCCAGGTGTAAGGCACCTCTCACCCCCTTATTGTGTGTGTTTGTATGAGTGTAGTGCCTCACTTGGGTGCTATCACCAGGTAGAACGATATTACCTATTCTCTCCTAAACAATTGTTTTATGATATATTTGTAGTCCTGAGAAGCCCTCTGCCTACTTGCCAATGTAGAGTTAAATGTGTTGGCTATTGACCTGTCCAGCATCCCTTGACGTCTCTCACCTGTAAATAAGGGTCTGGACGAAGAAACCTCAGCTAATAAGCATGTAATAATGACATAAGGAACTGTGGGGCATATTAGCAAGACCGGCGATAAAATTATCGCCGTTTTAGCGGCAGGAAACTGCCGCTAAAACGGCGATAATTGGCTTGCTAATATGCGTTATAGAATTCCAATAGAAGCCCAGGTTAGATGTGCAGGACATCTAACCTGGGCTTCTATTGGAAATCCATAACGCATATTAGCAAGCCCATAATTTTATCGCCGGTCTTGCTAATATGCCCCTGTGATTTTTGTGAATTAGATACCAGACCAATTAATTGAAGAATTATGCTATTATACATTAGATGCATACCCAAAATCATGTGCTTGGCAGTTATTTTATGTTTCATGAAATTTGTGTGATGTACAATCGTTAGTGTTTATTAACTCCCCGAGTAAGCCTTTTAAGTGCTCACCTAGTTATGCTGTGTAAGGATCCAGTCAAGATCAAGGAGATTTAGGCGAACAAGTAAAACAGTGAGACCGAGCTTCAGAACACGATTGCTTAGACTCAGACAGGTCAGGAGTAATGTGTGCAGTCTCTGTACTTGGGGGCTATAGACATCGAAGGGCTCTAGAGGGAACAGAGAGACAGAGGCCCTACTGATTCGTTAGAACACCACCAATCAGAAGAAGTGTCAAACACATCTGAAGCAGTTTAAGTAGAGTCAACGGGAAGAAACAGATGCTGCACGACTTTCTATGTTTGTACGTTTTATGCAGTCATTAATGTTTCACTCACCGCTTTGCGTCCTCTGCACCGCAAATACACCCGGAGGAAGTCATAGACACCAAGGCCTTGAGAGCTAGGTTAAGTCCAGTGTGAGTTTCTCCAGTCTTACCTCTACCGCCATTTTACCCTGGGGAAATTACGATGCACCAGCAGCACATTTCCTGGCTTGCGTAGATTCCGAAGAGAGGAGTTTTGGTGAAGTTATGTGTGAACCCCTGAACAAATCCAGGACACGATATGGCCCTGACTCAGCATGCATGCTTGTTTCTCGTAAGTTCTTATTTTTGTTTTTTGTCTGTTTGGGACCCCTTGTGGTGGTCTCGCTTAGGGATGCTGTCATACCTTGTTGCACCCTTGATGATTTTGTTGTTTATTCTACCTGTCTCCCTGAACATGTAAAGCACTCTGATACCCACAAGGGTCATGTTCGTGCTATATAAAACTTTATAAATAAATATATCTGTTCCACTTTAAGAATCTTGATACCTTGACAATCATAAAACAAGCATTTGCAATGCAATAGGTATCACATTTACACGAGTTTAAGCTATTGGCATTGTAAATGACAATGCCTTTTAGTTATGTTTTAAAAAACGAAAACAAAAATAAAAGGCATTGTCATCTGCAATGTCAATAGCTCAGACCGACAGGGTCTTAATAGAAGAGCAGATGGACGGGGCACAAGCCAGCGTGTCCTCAGCGGATCGTGTCACGGTACGGATCCGCAATGTGACCAGAAAGCCTTACTGCAACCAGATCGCAGGAGTCGCTATGGGATGTTAGGAAATCTGTTCTATTTAGGGCCTGTTGTGACCGCCTTTATACCAACAACGAGGAGCTGTGAGCCTACTTCTACGCTGTGTATAGCCGTGCTGTGTCCTCGATGACCTTCCTCACCCCGAGAAACGGTCCCGCGGCGCTGCCAGCCCACTGCCCGCTGGCGGCATAGCCCTGTTCTAAGGACGCCTTGGCCATTTTATGAGCTGTGATGACGTCAGCAGTTAAACTGGACAACGAGGAAGAGGCTGGCTATAGCACCCTAGAATTTTGTCCCTCTACATTCCATGCAAATAAAAAACACGAGCACCTAAAAAGGGGGAGTATTTTTCAGTGGCACCTTTCAGTAACTACAGAAGGATGAAGAGCAGAGGCGAAAATCTGACCCCTGGGGTCGGAAGGAAGGCCATTGATGTATTAACACCACGCTTGGAGGATAGCGCCTGCCTCGGAGGGAGGGACGAGAGGGCAGCTGGAAGGCTTGTTTACCTTCTTCGTTTCCCCTCCCCCCCTGGAGACTCAGCTTGGCATCTGCAGTGTAACGCCGCAAGTGAAAGATCCAGTCCGGCTGGGCGGGGCCAAAAGGAGACAGGGCGGTAACAAGGAGGGACTAAGAAGCCTCAACGTACTAACCTGTCCATGGGTTATTATTAGGCAATCGGTGGACAGTCGGCGCTTCCTTCGCCACAAATCAACACAACACAAAGATGCACAGTGACATGAAAACAGCAGAGCAAGAGTTGAACACGCAGCGTATTGCCCCGAACGTACTAACCTGTTCGTGGCTCCCTGTCACACTGGCGAGTAGTGGCGCATATCACTCACTCTTACTGCCTCTGTGTCTCTCTCGCTCTGTCTCCCCGTGAGCCTCTACCTCCCTCTTTGTCTCATGGCTTGCCCCATTCTAGTTAACACGCAGCGTATTGCCCCGAACGTACTAACTTGTCTGTGGCTTATTATTAAACAATCGGTGGACAGTCGGCGCTTCCTTCGCCACAAATTAACACAACACAAACATGCACAGTGACGTGAAAGCAGAAAAGCAAAAATTGAACACGCAGCGTATTGCCCCGAACGTACTAACCTCTCCCGTGAAAGCAGAAGAGCAACAATTGAACACGCAGCGTATTGCCCCGAACGTACTAACCTTTCCGTGGCTTATTATTAGACAATCGGAGGACATTCGGCGCTTCCTTCGCCACGCATCAACACAACACGAACACGTGAAAGCAGCTTCACTTAAATGAAAAATTGCCTACAACCAATAATAATAATGAAGAAAACAGTGTAACGCCGCAAAAATGTATGCTATGCATAGACATGAAAGCAGATTCACTTTAATGAAAAAAGTGCCTACACCAACTAATAAAGTCAATAGTGTACCGCCGCAAGTGCACCGTGCAGTCCGGATGGGCAGGGCTAAAATTAGACACGGCGGTAACAAGGAGGAACTAAGAAGCCTCCTGTACAATCCAAAACCAGCGTTTAGCATGGATGATGACGCAAGCCAATGAAATGCAGGGGCGGGCTTAAACACCACTTCTGAAATCTTACCGATTACAATAAGCCTCGCAGAGGGAGGAGCGCATGCGCGCTCCAGCGCTAGGTCTGTGAGACCTAAAAAGGGTGTACTTGGTGCTCAGTTTTCACAGCCCACCATCTCTTCCTTGCCCAAAGCCAACATCACACCCTTCAGTGCTAGTAGCCAACTGTCATGGCAACACAGCTCACATCCTGCCACCAACAGTCGTTATTGCACTCCACCCTGTCAGCATCCCACAGTCATCACTGTATCTGTCACTGGTGGCCACCACACCCCTACCCGGCAAGGATCATTCACCATCACACCCCTCAGATCCAGTAGCACACTATTACCATCTCACCCACCAGTATCAGCTGCCAGCAGTTCCAACCCACCCCTCAGCTCTAATAGTGATAAGCACCATCACACCCTTCCTTGAAGCATCCCACTGTAATAATCAAACTACATACCTCCAGCAGCTTAGTTATTGTGCAACCCCAGTATCATTCAACATAGTAGTAATGGAAGTTTTTTCCTCTGATTTATTGGCAAAACGTTGGATGTTGAAGCTAAATATAGCACTTCCAAAATAAATGAAAAAAAGTTCAGCAGGCTGTTTAGCTTTGGCATCTCCCATTTTATCATAGTTTCCAGAGGGGCACTGAGGAGGATATTTACAAGAAAATGCTGGAGCACTGTTACTCGCAACGCCGCACTCTGACATTTTCAAAACGCAGGGATGCACTTTATTTACAAAAATATGGCGCACCCCTTCGTTTCCTCTAGAGCTGGTGCTAGTAAAGCTGCCTATCGCCAGCGCAGGCACCCTTGCGCCATGTTACAAGGGTGACTGTGCTGCAGGGGCGATTGTTAATGTACAGGAAGGGATACTATCCTGCACATAAACAATCAATAATGGTGATTTGTTCTTTGTATGTTTCAAAATGCAGCACACACAGAAAGCAAAAAGCGAGAAGAAATTAATAATTTCTCCTCGTATCGCTATTCTAAGACCAGGTATTACCTGGCCTTATATTTTGGCGCTGCCCCAGCCTTGTAATTCTGGGGCAGCGTCAAAAAGCAATGGGTGTTGCGGTGGAACACCGACTGGAACACCCATGGCCTGCCCCTTTGCTGCAGCAGACTGTAGCGGAAAGGGACATATTTACAAGGTGACGTTAAGCCACGTTAAGTGGCTTAGCGCCACCTTGAAATATGGGGGATGGCAAAATGCCTCCGGAGCATCAGAAAAAGTGGCGCTAGGGGTTTGTAAATATGTCCCAGAGAGTCACTGGGGCTTCTAAAGCACTAACACTCAATGGTCAGCAGGCTCCCCTCCACCCTTACGCCACATTCAACACATTTCAACATCTGCTGTATATCAGCTGTGCGAGCAAGGGTTTGATCTGGAGACCAAAAAGGGGATGAGTTGGAGATCAAAGAGTGTCTTTTCCTTTGAGTGTAATGAGGTCTAACAGTGGCAATGTGGTTTGTAGTATTTCTGCCACAGTCTAAATTTCAATTTCTTTATAAAAGAATAAAGCCACTTGGTAGTATCATGGACTATCTAAGGGCTGTCCTTTATACATCATTCTCAGACCGAATACAGTTTAGTTCAGAGCATACAAAAATAATCTAATTCTAGAGCAGATACATAATGGAATAATGAAGAATGAATAATGACTTTTATCTTGGTCGCCGATTGAAAAAAATGGCCCCTTATGCTGTTGAGGTCCGCGACTGGCGCATTCCATTAACTGCTTCTTGTGCAAAGACTTGAGTTTTTCAGTCACATTCACTTCAAATGACTCTTCTGCTTCTTCAGCAGAGGATGGGAAGAGGAGCCCTTGCATATTTCAAGCCGCGCATCTCCAGCTAGTTACGCGAGGGTATTTGATATGTTCACATCGGTGGAAATGGACCCTATGCATATTTATGAGGCACATCAAATCGTGCACTCTAGGATTCCCAGCGATGGCTGATTGATGTCTCACTGTGTTTGCATAGCCACAGAAATTGCCGCGGGAGAGGCCCGGTGTCTCAGGAGATACAGCAGTTGGTAAGTGCTTAGTCAGGTTTAAGCTATAGAGACAGATTTATAAAGGGATGCGATAGCAGGGAGCAGCGGGCGGAGACCTCTAATGCAGGGAGTCAAATGCATTTCCATTGAGATCCAACACTCCAATGTGACACCTCTGTAGCATGGGATTTCTGGGATAAAGTGCTCTAAGCACACAGTGTTACTTCTGGATTCCAGCACTTCGGGCGCGGAGGGGGTTATGGGGTGCGGCAAACAAATAGCTGTATCATGGTAGGTCCAGGATGAGCGAGTCATATGTACAATATCACAAGAGAACAGACAAAGACAATAGATTTGGAAATGACTGCTGATCTTTTGGCTTTGCAAATGCTTATTTTGTTTGTGAATATTTATGGATGAAGACACGCGGTGCACGAGTGGCCCAGTAGCAGTTTTGAGCGAGCCACCATTCCTTCGTCTATGCAAAACATGTACTGTTTAAACTCCCAAATATATATTTTTAAATAAAATCACACCTTACACAAGTAGTTCCTGGCACTGATGGTGGCTATATGTTGAGCAGATGCACACATTGTGCAAGAGAAGAATGCCATCGCTCACAATCAGATAAGCCAATGGCTGAAGTAGTCTGACGCTGTGTCCCATGCTGTAGGTTGTGGTTGATGGAAGCAAAATGTGAATGACACTACCATAGACCACTGGATGAAGAAAGCTTACTGAAAGCCCATGAAAGCAATGGGCCTTATTTATAGTTTGACTCACAGCCCGCCTTTCACCAGAGTGGAGGAGGGCATTACGTCCACCACCTTGATGGACTACCGCCTACCATATTTTGAGATCTACGCTGACCTGGCAGAGATCTGTGTGCCTTCAGAGGAGCTACCACCATAGCAGCTCCTCTGAAGGCACTAAAAGGATGCTCAGCGGCTGCCATGTTTCATGTGGCTACTCGGCAAACTTTTTTTATTTTTCAAACACAATCTATCAAAGTGGATGTGTGTTTTTGAAAAACAAAATACTAATGACCCTCAGACCCTGGATTTTTTTCACCAGGGTGTGGGGGTCATTTCTCTGTTTGGGACCACCAGGCTTTTGCTATGGTTCCTGAAGAGGAAGAAAAGTACATCAGACCATCTGCTCTCAATAGGACTGACGGTCTAATTACTTAAATTCACAGCACCAAATCCATTAGATTGTCGGTGCAAGGTTTCAGTTAGCGGAGCGAGCAGTAGCACAACCGGCAGGAATATGACAGTCCACTTAACTCTAAATAGAGTGGTCAGAGTATCAGCTTGGCTGATAGGATACTTTACCACATTTGTGACACATTACCCTGTCCACCTCACTGTCAATCAGTATAAGTGTTTATAGTGAATTTTTTGTATTTAAAAAGAAAGGTCCTACCAACCCCCAGGCCTAAAAAAAGTAATCAAAGGAGGAAAGTCCACAGCTGTAGCACTGGGACTCTGGACAGAGTGAGTTAAACACACAACATTACCACTAAAATCCACCTTTTTAGGGTTCCGAAGGCATGCCTGCAGCAATGGAGCTATGGGGTAAAGTATATTAAATGCATAGAGATACCACTGAAAGGAGCACTCCGACCTGCCAGAGGAAGAGTGGGCATAACTCATGTAATTCAGTGTAGCATAATTACGTGGAATTACCTAAGAGTTATGCATATTTACACAAGAAGAGCAATTCTGCATTTAGCACTATTTTTTGGCACTAAAATGCCCTCTCATATCCAAAATGGGCATGAGAATGCATTTTGCGCTAAGATCGAGTGCTAAATGCAACAGAACATGAATAGGGAGCAGCTGCTCAAACTCAATGAACATATTTTTGGGGTAGGATTTTCCCCCGACTTACTGCCGGCATTAAGCTCTACTTTCTTAGCGCAAAATGCTCCCTTGCACCCAAAATAGAATTGAGGATGCATTTTGTGCCCAAAAATTGCCCTAAATGCAGCAGAACATGAATAGTGAGTGTGAGCAACTGCTCACTCTGGCTATATGTGCTCTTGTGGTAAGATCTTTTCCTTCAAATTACTCTTATTTATGCAAGCAAGAGTGATTGTGGTATTAGTAATTCCGCATCAAAGAGTAACGCACAATTACTCTGATTACTTTGGCATACTTGAAATGCCACCCGGGCCTATTGGTGGCATCAGAAATCTTAAGTGAGTGACCACATTGCACAGCTTTATCATACGAATTCAGAACCACAAAGCGCCACATTCACAGCATACATCTTAGTTCTGATTAGAGTTAGAAAACAACATATGATTCCCATTTGAATCCTGCCACGCAATACATCAAAGATACAGCCGTAGCATGGAACAATGGGAAACACATAGGGGCATATTATCAAGAACGGCGTTAAAAATTATCGCCGGTTTAGCGGCAGGAAACTGCCGCTAAAGCGGCGATAATGGGCTTGATAATATGCCCTTGAGAATTCCAATAGAAGTCCATGTTCTGGTGTGATCCTGGGCTTCTATTGAAATTCTCAAGGGCATATTATCAAGCCCATTATCGCCGCTTTAGCGGCAGTTTTCTGCCGCTAAACCGACGATAATTTTAACGCCGTTCTTGATAATATGCCCCTCAGCATTCAATTACTCTATTCTGAAACATGGGCTAGAGTCAAATTAGATAATTATTCAACAGTCTCTAACAAGATCAGGATAGAACAAGGAGTCAAACCAGGGTGTGTCTTGGCACCCGACCTCTTCAACCTTTTTATGAGCGATTTGGTCCCTGCTCTTGACGCGATTGTCAGCAATCCACCAAAGCTGGGGCATTGACACATTACTTCTCTCCTTTACGCGGACGACGTTGTTCTTCTGAGCCAAACAGCGAGGGGGCTGCAAAGGCTGCTCGATGTTTTAACTGCACACAGCACCATGAACGGCTTGACAGTAAATCTCGAGAAGACCAATGTTGTGATATTTGGACGGAAAAGGGAAAAACACGGAGCATGGTATCTTAACAATCACAGACTATCCAGAGCCCCCAGCTACAAGTACCTTGGATGTTGGCTCGATAACAAGGGAGGGCATTTAGCCCATGAGAACACACTTAAACCAACGGTTGCAGCGTTACAATTCGCTTTCCAAAGCATCCTTAATAATACGAAGACTCCCACTCTAGAGCCATTGCTGAAGAAGTTAAAAACCAAACTAATCCCCACATTGGCTTATGGCTCGGAAGCCTTCCCAGCAAGCTGGCCTCCTTTCTGAACAGATCCCAGAGCCCAGTCTTTAGAACACTGTTCAGACTTCCTAATTATTCTACAGCAGCTCAGATTTGGCAAGAATTCAGGTTACACGATCAAGTCCTGGCACAAAAGGCTGATATTTTTAAATACTTACATGCCACGCACGCTGCTAAAGAAGAAACCCTGAAAATGTTAATTTGGCAAGAGATATCTGAAACAATTTTCCCTGTCTATCAAAACCCTTGGGGGCATATCTACAAGGGCTTTATCTCCGCTTTTTTGGCTTAAAAAGCCAAAAAGCGGAGATAAAACTATCGCCCTATTTACAAGAGGGTGCAAACATGCATAATCGCATGTTAGCACCCTTTTCCCTAACGCCTCCTTTGCATCTCTAATGAGATGCAAAGTGGGCGTCACTGGGCGTACTCCGGATGGACTACCTTGCAAATATCGCTGATGTTCACATCGCAATATTTACAAGGCAGCCCACAGGATTTTAGCATACGTTAGATTTTGGCGAAAACGGCCGTTTTCGCCAAAATCTAACGTCTGCTAAAATGCAGACTTACCTATGTTTGACATAGGGGTGGATTATGCTGATACGACCACAGGGTCGTATCAGCAAGGAGCATCACCGTTTTGCAGGGAACATCGCTGGAAAACCAGCGATGTTCCCTGCAAAACGGCGATAACCTCGCTATCTCTGGAATTTTTATCGCCCTGGAGAAACACGTTGTTAATAACGCGCTACCAGGGCGATAAATTCCAGAGATAGCCTGCAATAGGAAATTTGTCGCTAAGCACGGCCAGCGATAATTATCGCTGGCCGTTGATAATATGCCCCTTGGTACGTCGCTCTGCACGAAGCACTAAAACTGACAACAGCTACTGCACTTTGGACCCAAAATCTTTCCCATCAAAATTTTACCAAGGTGTTAAACAGAACAATTGTGAAAGCTTCGTTTCCGCAAGACTGCCGGACCCTGATGCTAGAAAGCATGCTTGCCTCATACAGAGAAGTTATAACAAAAACAAGATGCAAAAATATCTCACTGACACTTTCGCAACGCATTTAAAAATCAAGAATTGCCACATCAGGATGGGAATTTTCTCATCCCTGGACCTATTACCGTCCTGGTCTTCATGCCCAGTTTCAAATGAGTGTCGGCTATGCGGTCAATTACGAGAACATTTTGCTCATCTACTCTGCATCTGCCCAGTTTTAATTGACGACTGCCAGAAACTTCACCCTCAAGCACGGATCAAACAAGGGAACCATACAATTCAGGCAGCCATATATTTTTTGCTAAACGACCCTCATCCTCAAGCGATCTGCGGCCTGGTTAAATTTCTGATTAAAGTTGACAAAATGCTAAGAGCTGTTGCTCCCCCAGTCTTTTCTGGAACTAAAAATTCCTTTTATTATATCCTTCTGCATAATAACGTACAAAGCCACGAAGCACTGACTCACAAGCAACAAGGACGTGCACCCACTAACAGTGCAATTCATCATCTGAAGGCTCCAACTCTGTCCTTGGGGCTCCATGCCAGAAACTTAGGAAAGACCAGGGTAAAACTGTTTCAGTATGAAATGACCTCATCGGTCAATGCACTGGCACTTTAACTTTCCCAATAATGGAAGAAATTGTTGACCGAGCCTCAAATGCGCAGAATTACCCACACATTAATTTATCACAGAGACTAAAATGTTTGGGATAACATATTGATCGAAGATTGTCTAAACTATTTTTAATAATGAAGAATTTGCTTTTATAATGTTTATTATCTCCTTTATTTAATAATTACTTCTTTACGAGATGCATTTGAAACTTGTATTTTATCATGCAACCGAATATTTTATAACTACTTGGCCACTAGATCTAAGTTGGTCGTTCCCTTTTCTAGGCTGAAAAGTTTTATACATTTTTGTAACGGGTCTCATCCCAAACTTGCAATGGCTTTTATTAGCTGAGCATGAATAAAATAAACTTGACAAACATAGCATTGCAATGAGAATTCAGCAGTAGCGGTCGGTGGTGGGAGTGCCGCCGGGCGCTGACGTGGGGCGGGGGAGGGTCAGGGTGGGGGGTAGTAAACTACGGATTACGGCCGATTACAGGTAAGTACACATATAAATAAATAAAATGAATTTCATGTCTCGCGCTGCATCGCCAAATGCGATGCAGCGCGTGCAACGAAATTTGTTTTATTTATTTATATGTGTACTTACCTGTAATCGGCCGTAATCCGTAGTTTACTACCCCCACCCTGCCCCTCCCCGCCCCACGTCAGCGCCCGGCGGCAATCCCACAACCGACCGCTACTGGAATTCAGTACTCCAAGGCTCCAATTCCTCAGCTTGAACATTGGAGGTCTGGTTAGAGTGATTTGAATACACATCATCAAAATAGAAACCGAGAACTACATCGTCCAAAAGGAGCGGCTGCAGAATCAATCGAGCTCCAAGATGAAAAATGTTTTCATACAACATTACCATTCAAATCCACATTTCTAAGGAGGCAAGCATACAGCTGTAGCAGTATAGTTTTGGACTAGAGTGCACTACATGCACAGCAATACTATCACTGTAGTACCATAGATCAAACACTGTAAGATACAAGGTGCATCAAATACACCACTGCTCCATAGGAACTGTGGACTAGAGTGTGTCAAATACAGTGTCAATGTGTAACTCTGGATTAGAGTAAGGATAAGATGCAGCATTACCATTAGATATCAAGTACATAACATCAAAATTGAACCGTTGTATTATGGTGTGTCTACAACGCAGCACAATATGATTAGTGTATTCCAGTGGATCAAAGACATCATCATTATCGTTATATGATGTGTGTAGGATAGCGTACCAAAAATACATCATCACAAGACTGTGCACTATGGGGTGTCAAACACAAGTCATCATCATAGGAACTATTTGCATTAGTGTCTCAAATATCCTGCACTGAAAGAGAATCATGTATCATAATGTCATCAAGAGCTATTTTAAAACATAGGAAGCTGTAAAAGCTTAGTAGGTCCTGTGAACTGATAAGAAATCTTTTCCTAAACCACACAGTGCAGCACAATATATGCAGTCATGTTCACAGCATGATGACCCGATATGCTCTGTGAGAAGAAGAATGCATTTGCTGTTCTTCAATCACAGGAAATTACACAGTTTTATCAGGAATGTAATGGCCATTTATTAGCTGCAACACTGTAATCAGCACAATGATCCACAGTAAGAGGAGAAACCCTCCAGGAGAAGTCCAGAAATAGGACCACAGCATGAGATAACTGCAACAAAATCAGCAGCAGAGAGCCAGGGTGATGTTGAGCAACTGTGGAGTGTGTAGGTACTTCATGTCATTAAAAGTCAGAATCAGTTTCATAAAGTGCTAGTTCTTATGAAGACAGCATTACAACAACTGGATCACATGCTGCACGGACACCCTAACAAATGTCAGACAATCAAGAAACAACTTGTGAGCCAGCTGGTACACAGAAGACCTAAGATACTTCAAACGCTACTGGAAACAGCTGGAGAGAAGATGGAGAATTGACCGGGACACCAATGCAAGAAACACCTACAGACTTGCGCTTTGAAAATATCACACCCAAATCAAAGAGGCCAGGAAAGCAGCCCTTGCACTGAGACTTTGACCACCAGCTAACAAACTGCAGCCCCCTCACCCCCAGAAAATACAGCCAAAATTGTGAAAATAATCCACTCAAAGGCCCCCACCACATTTACAGCCTAGGAGGAACCTTGATCAGCTCCAACCTCACCACCATCATCAAATCCTCCATCCATAATGGAACCTTACCAGACATCTGGAAACACACAGAGGTCACAGCTTTCCTGAATAAACCTTTGGCAGTCCTGGAAGAGCTCAACAACAACAGACCCATCTTGCTCCTGCCCTTCCCATCCAAAGTAATGGAGCAAGCAATCAACAGGCAACTTTTCAACCATCTAGAACAGCACTGTCTCCTAGACATTACTCAGTGAGGTTCCCTCAGCAATCACAGCATGGAAACCACCCTCATCGCAGCAACTGACGAAAAATGGACCATCATGGACAAAGGAAACACCACAGCTCTCATCCTACTCGACCTCTCCGCAGCCTTCGATACCAACTCCCATGTCACCCTAGTGTCAAGACTCCACAACTACAGAATACAAGGACCCACTCTGATATGGTTTGCCTCCTTCCTCTCCAACAGAATCTAACTAGTAAGACTTCCACCATACGCCTTCAAACACAAGAACTTCATCTGTGGAATCACTCAAGGTCATCGCTGAGCCCTACCCTCTTCAACGTTTACATGGCACCACTCACCAATGTCATAAGATCCCACAGAATCAAAATTGTCTCCTACATATGACACTCAGTTCATCCTCTCCCTCACACACAGCCACACCTTCAGGACTAAGTTTAAAACCTGCATTTCAAGTGTGGTAAACTGGATGAAACAGAACTGCCTAAAACTCAACACTGACAAAACGGAAGTCCTGATTTTCAGGAACAAGAGCTCACGGTGGAACTCCTCCTAGTGACCAACTGAACTGGGACCCACCCCCACAGACCACACCAGATACATCAAAATCATCATGGAAGAAAGACTCATACAAAGATTCCAGAGTATCTATTTCGCCACCGCCAGACTCTTCCTTGACATCCCCCACAGGACACCCACCATGCCCCACTTCAGAGATCTACACTGCCTACCCATCCAGAAGTCCTGCCAATTTTGACTTGGACGGTAGATAATGTGAAGCCTTAAAGATACCTGGTTGTGTATAGGATTTGTAATATCTGGTTGTGGGTAAAGAGGAAGACTTCTTGTGATTTCTTATAAACAATGTATAAGAGGACAAGATATGATTATGTA
Organism: Calotriton arnoldi; assembly: GCA_963921515.1. Classification (NCBI taxonomy): domain Eukaryota; kingdom Metazoa; phylum Chordata; class Amphibia; order Caudata; family Salamandridae; genus Calotriton; species Calotriton arnoldi. The sequence continues at coordinate 137,881 of CAWUFW010012754.1, forward strand.
TACAACATGGTGGAAAAAGAGAAAGAAGAGCACATTCATAATAGGTATTAGTTATGTGTGTGGTGTATTCTTGTACTGAGGGGCTCATTACGATGTCGAGCGGAAAGCCTCTGCCCGACAATCTGAATCTTCATGACCGCGTCAGAGCACTTCCGACCCACTCGGTCGGTTTACAGACCGACCGCCCGATTACGATGTTCGCGGTCGGAACGTAAACCGGCCGGTCATTCTGACTCGGTTCCGACCAACTCGCGGAGTATTCCTGTCAGTCAAAATCGCATTGTTATCCCCTATGGACGGCGTTTCTGCCGTTGGGATTTCGATTTCAATTTCCAACAGCCTTCCCACGTCTGCCTTTCCGACATGTAAATGCTGTCGGAAAGTGACTGTGGGGCCACTGGCAGGGCCCTCTAGCCCCCACGGCCTACGGTTGGTGGCTGAAGGGGTGACTAAAGTACCCCCCTGTAAAACACCTCACTGTGTGGCAGGCACCATGGGGTGCCTGCGACAGGGTGCAAGGGTTTACAGACACCCCATTTCCCCATAGGAGCCTATGTTACAGCAGGTTCTTGGGCGTAACACGAGCTCCCATAGGAAACAATTGGAATCCGACCGAACAGTGTTCGGTCGCATCTTAATCCGGCGGTTGGAACCGCCGACCGCAAGTCAGTCGGTCCCGAAACTGAGAGAGTGTTGGGCGTAGGCTTTACACCCAACATCGTAATGAGCCCTTAAGTGTGTTGTGTTATGATGCAGACTAGAGGATGGGCCCCATTGACAATTCTGGATCAGGCCCATAGTGGTTCCATAGAATGAAGACTGATATCCTGCTACTATGAGACAATACATGATCTGTTAAAGCAAAACATCCAATACACTATTAGAAGACAATGGAAGGGTTAGCTAGGTACCACTTAAAAGGAAGAAGATTGGACAAAAGCATTCTCATCAGCTCATAGTATGACATGTCACACAACTTGGAGAGAGTTTCAGTCACATGTGGTTGTAGGAAATGACCATCTTCATACAGTGTACCCTCAGATTTTGCCCTATCTATGTTTTCTGGCTGTATGACTCAGTGCACTTTACCCCTTCTAACCAGTCGTAAAATGTCTGTGCTTCCCCTTTTAACATAGTCAAATTGGCATACTCCTAATTGGTTATTTAATTTGTCAATACATTTCTAGTATATGCTTCAAAATTTATCCAGGGCTTGGACGTAAAATGCCACTAGAGTTTTGCAGCACCTATTGTGCGATCTACTAGAGTGGCAGTGCAAACAACCCTTTGGGCCTATCATTCTAGGCTGATTGTAGTAATATAAAAATTGTAATTTGACCAGCCAAAATAAACTCCTTTTGACTGGTGAAAACCTCCCTTTTAAATAATAATAAGTTACCCCTATGTAGGCCTTGTAGCCCACAAGGCATGGTGCATGATAATTAAAAATAAGGCATGTAGAAATGTAATGTTACATGTCCTTACAGTTACAAGCACCCACAAGGTGTTTTCACTGTGGCACACCTACCTATCCTACATAGAAAACCAAAGTATTGATTAAAATACTAATACTTTACCTAGATAAATGGACAAGCTAGATAAATAGTTAAACAACTATTTTGTGAGGCTGAATTTTTAATAAATATTAATGAAAAGTAACTTTTAGAAAGTTTCCTTTTCCCTACCTAAAGTTCCTGAAGGCTACTTTGCACTCGCTCTCTAGTTTTTCTCCCAGCCAGTTTTTAGCCTGAATAGCTGTGAATAGGTGTAAAAAGCCTCCCATATGCAAACAATTGGCTGACCAGAATGGGAAGAGATGACTTCTCTGAACTCCACAGAGTATGCAGGGGAAGGTGTGTGGGCGTCTTTGACTACAGTGTCAAATTCTGCTTAAGGGTAAATTCTTGCTTGACAGGTCTGCTAGGTTGGCATATAACACTTGGGACACACTTGAAAGGGGAGAGAACAGGATGCAAAGTGATTTCTTGTAGATCCACTGTCTGGTTGCTGAAGGACTCTGGTTTTGTCTTCCCAAGAACCAGTCTCTGGGTTTACATGTAATCCTTGGGGCAAACCTGAAAGAGGAGAGAGCAGGAAGTCAATATTGTTGATCAATTGTCTGGTTGCTGAAGGACTCTGCTTGTCTCCTACCAGATGTCTGTCTCTGATTTTCTTGGGGTACAGGGACTGCTTCAAACTGGATTTTAGTGATAGATGTGGGAAGTGTCTCCGGTTACCTTAGTACACTCCCCACACATAACCAAAGCCCAAGTTAAGGCTTTCACCATCTTGAAAATGCCCAAAGTGGGTAGGGTTGGCTGCGGGAACTTTCACCCCATTAGTTAGGCTGTGCCCGGGAGTCATTCCCATCCACTAGAAAACCCTCCATAATGGTGGTCCTGTCTACCTCAACCACCGCCTTTACTTCCACAATCCAACTAGGCAACTGCGCTCAGCCACACTCTGCCTCACACAGATACCACACATCCCCAGAAGCAAAACGGGAGGACATTCCTTTGCCTACATTACCACCAAAACCAGAAATAAACTATGTAGGTATTGGCGGAAAGGGACACTATCTCCCGCACCACTACGTGTGTTTTGAGTATAGAAAAAAACAAGTAGGTTTAAGCTCCGTATAATGCCCACCTCTAAGGGCCAGCCACCATCATTGGCTCTTCATATAACAACATATATACAAAAATTAGAGAGGCACATAAAAAGAGATGTTCAATCAGTGTTTTAGATACTCCAGTACACAATGTAATTACGATGCGAGAGGCCTTCGTTCTTTTTATATTCTTTACTTCTTTTATTCATTTCTTGACAAAAAACATGAACATTTCTGTACAGCCACGAAATAACCTTCCCCATCACATCAGAACCTCCACATCTGTACTCGAATTCTACAAGAAACTGAAGATTTGGCTGTTAAACTAAGAGCTCCGATCCGCCTACACATCTGCTCTAGCGCCTGGATACCCCCTTGGGTGATAAGTGCGCTATGCAAATACAAATAACATAACATAAATTAACATAACATTTCATGTGATTGTTAACTCAGAAGGTGATTCAGTAGTTGAAATTGTTAGGATTGTTGAAATCGCATCATCTGACTACTGCATGGAAGATGGCACTTGATGTAAAGCTGGAGACACAGCATATTCCATCGTTCCCGGATTAGGATTCAGGAATTCAGCTGTCACATGATCAGGATAGGCCCAGTTAGAAACGCCACCATTTACATCCTCATGTTTGTTAAGTTGCCTTCTGTTTTAAACATGGTGACTTTTGACATACATTTGCATGTGTGACCATGCAGGATAACATTTTCTGAATCTGCATTGCTAATATTTCCACTTTGAGGTGCACCATCATGACACCTTGAACATTCTGTGACAGGGATAAAGTTCACTGAACAAATTTTATTTATATTATTGTCTGGTAGGCAACAACGCTATTCAATTAGAATAAACAATTGCGGCCTGACAGGGGTTGCGACATGGCCACAAGGGTGCTGTTAGCATATAAACAGAACAACTTCCTTGTTTAGGGAGAGGAACACTCAGCTGACACTGCGAGGTCACTACATGCCGGAATTTCAACTCACCTGATTCCTGCGTACCAACATGAGGGTCCTGCGCTGGCTGCTCCTCCTTTGGCAGCTGGTGAAGTGGATGGATGGGAGCATGTTTGCTCGATGAATCTGATCCAATGGATGCCTCTGGGAACAACGTCTGCGATTGCTGGGAACATCAATGTTTTGTCTCCTTCTCAGAACACATAAACAATCTGGCAGTTTCGAGGCGTGCAACACTTTTTTATTCGGCTTTATTTTAATGTTAATTTGCTTTTTTAAATTTGTTTTAAAGATAACTTTTCAAACTTTTCATGATTTTAAAACAGCTTTTTCTATGCTTTTTGCTATTAAAGAAGTGTGATGCTTTTTTAGATTTTAGAAAGGGTTTTAAACTTCTTCACCTTTATAATTTAGCATTTGTCTAGGGATAGCTTTCATCGACTTACATCCAAGTGGGTGTCACGTGGTCAGGATAGGCCCGGTAAGAAATGCCACAATGTACGTGCTCACATTTCCTAAGTTTCCTGCTCTTTTCAACATGGTGACTTTTGACATACATTTGCATGCGTGACCATGCAGGTTAACTGAATCTGCATTTCTTACATTTCTTCTTCGTAAGCACTCTATCACCACACCTTGAACATTCAGTAAAAGGGATAAAGTTCACTGCGCAAATGTTATTTATGTTATTCTCTGGTAGGCGACGACGCTATCCAACTAGAATAAACAATTGCAGCGTGACAGGGGTAGCAACATGGCCACATGGGCGCTGTTATTGTATATACAGAACCACTTCCTTGTTTAGGGAGAGGAGCACTCAGCCTACACTATGAGGTCACTATATGCCAGAATTCTAGCTCAGCTGATTCCTGCGTACCAACACGAAGCATGTCCGGTTCTACAATAAGACTGACAGACTGATGACACTTACTCCAAGGTAGTGGGGAGTTAGACCACCCGGGCAGGGATTTGGCAGATTATCCACCATAGGCAAGACGAAGTTAGTGAGTTCTAGGTAGGACTACACTATACACAGTACTTATATGTTCGCCTATATTCACTGTCTTAGCACAATGGTGAAAATGTTAATCTTTTTCACTATTCTTGTAACCCTAATTGCTCTAATCTATTTCATTGTATTGATTATCGGAGCGGCGTATTTTATACAAGAATCAAAATGCTTCACTAAATATTAAAAAATACTTGCTGAGCATTTCTTGTGTATGCCTTTGGGTATGCATGAGAGTTCAAACGAAAGGGTTCTAGATCTGATACCAAGATTTCCTTGGAGATCTGGGTTGTCATGTTCTGAGGTTGCACACACATTTGTTACCCTGTAAGATTAGGGGTGTAGATGGTGCACTGTGGGCTAGCAGGGAGACAGGTCAACAAATCCAGCGGGTGTGCATGGAATCAGTCTGGTTCAATCCTGACATTTATGTTGTCCGACAAAGGCTCAGTTTTACCGATGAGGCGCAAGCTGTACGACACCACAAGGCTGTTCTCTTGTAGGGATAGCTCCTTCAGAGAAGGGAGACGATGTAAAGTTCTACTCCAAAGGCATGTTTGTGTCAAGGAGTGGGGGGTCTGCTGAACAAAACTGGCCACACAATGCTTTTTAATGTGATCGATGGATACTTTCCTGCTTTTATTTGAACCAGGCGGTAGAGGTAGGATTACAGTTCACATGCCTTCTACCCCATGAACTGAAATGAGTGTTCTGTAAGATGGCCCAAACACTTGTTTATCCAGAATCTTTTCTTGAACCAGCTTACGCAATTGGGGGAGCCACCTGTCAGCATCTTTAGAAACATTATCTTCATGAGTAGCCGAGTTGGAAGGCTTCAGATTAGATAGCTAGTCTCTGACCTCTTGGACACTCTGTAAGATATCTAATGATTATCCAGGTCAAACTTTTTTTCTTCCTCTGCCTTTTCAGGACTATCAAGAATGAGTGCATAAATATGTATATTAAAGAGTACCTCAGATGGAGTGCAACCACCCAATACTCTTTAACAGATTATTTAATGCTCTCTGAAATAACATTATGTAGTGAACTCAGTCCTTTGCTTAGTATCCTTGTGCTTGAGCGTCCAATTGGCATCCTCTATTAACCTGTTGCTTTCTGTGTATAATGGTGGCAAATAATACAGATATACTCCCAAAGCAGACATAGCATCCCTGAACACCTATGCAGCGAACACAGGTCAATTGTCTGAATGAAAGGTGTGACTACGCCCATTGCTACTCAGCACTGCAAGTCTCTTATGACCGCGCAAACATCAGCATTTCTTTGTGGCTAAACCCACAGGAACCTGAAGCATGAATCAACAGCAACTAACATATACTTATATTGGTTTACTGGACTGATTGGTCTGATATGGTCAAGGAAAATTACCCCGAATAGGCAACTGGATATAGTAAGGGGAGTCTGTGTTGGTCTTGAATGGTATAGTATTTTATTTGTTAACAAATGCTAGACTGGCATATATAGTTTTTAGTTTGTTTAGGTAAACATGGTCACACTATCATTGCTGGAGCATAACTACTCTGGAACTCATGGCATTATGAGCAGGTGCTAACCGCTCATGCACAGTTTTATTTAGTTCTAATCTAATCTGTACATTAGTAATATGCATATCTCCTACTCTTTATACAGAAATCATCAGAATGTTATCTTGACTAAGGCTGTGGGGGTATTTGCAGAGAAAGTCATCATGAGACTTTTCACCCTTAGTTTTTGCTTGAATTGCTACTAAAATGTCTGTGTTGATCTTGGCTTGAGATCTGTTTACCACTGATACTTTAAAAGTATGAACCACTGCCTTTGCAGCTAAAATCAGATACACAATTCACTTTAAAATGAATTCCTTCACTTTTCTGAACCATGGTGTGTTGAACATGGACCAAAGGAAGCTTGTCTTGTAAGACAGCCACCTTTCCTCAAAGCTGTGTTTTTTTAATCTCCCTTTGATTCTCTGAATCCGTTCAGGTGCCAATGAGCCAAATCAACATCATACTCCTGCACACAGAAGTATGAATCCCAGACTATTTATGTTGGAACTGATATATCAGCCCTCTGTAGTGCAAGCAACAAAGGAATTTTATTTCTGTGAGTTTTGCAGTGCAACCACCACAACATTTGGTGTTAGTATGTAGCTGCTTTAATTTGGCATCTTCAAAAACGTCCTGCACTGTACAAAAGCCGCATAGTACTTTTGCTTAGTACCAACCACAGGCTGTGCAGAGCCTTACATATAGAACACGTTTTCATAGCCTTCAATGACTAAAATATTATGAGTTTGTGGTATGTTTTATGCGTATTGTAAAAGTATTTGCATGCTGACAATCAGCTTGTACTCAAAACATAAATCAAATGCACTTATGGATGCACCTCACTGCACCCAACAAAGGTGTAAAGCATGATTATAGAAATAGCATTAATTCTGTGAGGACTGATTGCCTGTAAGGCAACCTGTTGCTTCTGTTGCAGGTCCTGCTAGAACTACTCTTTCTTCTATTATTTACAGTACATATTGTCTGAGTATCATATAAGAGTATACACAGTCAATGCTCTGTAGGTGGGCACATTATTACTTATGGGATACAGTCTGCCATTCTGATATGTGTATGGTAATTGTCCACCCAATATGTGAAAATACCTAGGGCCTGATTGAGAAAAGGAAAACTTACACTTTTGTGCATGTTTACAACTGTCTCCTATTCACCCAGGTATTTTACAAGTAGTATCTTTACGACTGCGGAGTCTTAGCACAAAGAAAAGATAGGACTGTCCTATCTTTTTATGTGTGGAGACTCCACAGTCATACAGATACTACCTATTAAATAACTTTGTGATTAGGAAACAATCGTAAACTTGCACAGAAATGTACATTTACCTTTGTGAATCAGTCCTCCAGTATTGACATCTATAGGATCTACTCCACCCATGAGTAAAAAAATTCAAAGGCAAATGCAGCATGTGCAAAGGTTACTGCACCCCCTGTGACTAGGAAACCTCTGTCTTTGACATGTTGTGTAACTGCTGTCTTGTAATTTACTCCGACCGCAACAGCAGAGGCAAGTTTTAACTAACAGATTCAATAAAAATGGGAAAATAAATGCAGAAACCACAGACACAGGGATACCCTTTTTAGAGCCAAGCTTGATAAACTTACAGAAAACAGAGATTTGCTATTTAGCTAAGGAGGTGACCAATATTACAACAGACATATCTGTATGGCTGTAATAATTGTTTTTTTTAGTGTGTCATCATACTCAAGAATTCAGATAATCTGAGCGTAGGGTTTTGGGCATTACATTTTACAATCTGCCTCCTTCCCCACCCAGCTGAGCAGGATTCAGATTTCCTACCCTTGGGTGTGAGGACTAAGTTCAATGCACCAATAAGAATTAGAAATCCAGGTGGACTGTGACCCGTACACAAACCACTGAGCAGTACTATGTTTTCTGGTCATGATCAGTCCCTCTATATGAGTTCAGGGACACAGTGGAACTGCAAACCCGCTTTGGTAAATGAATAACACTCACAAAATAGGACTGAGAACAGGGAACGTACTTTTAAATATTTATTAGACCAAAAGTATAATGCAAAAAATGTGAACGGTAAACACACCGAAAGATAAAAAATAAATGCAGCAACGCATGACATGGCCAGAGAAATAATTTGAACATTCCTAACATGGTTAGTAAGTTATTTACATCCTAACACCCTATGGTCCCTAGCTTATATTTTACCAGAAACAAAGTACAGCAAGCCTATAAATCAAGGGGCAGATTTACAAGAAACTGACGCATCTGTAGAGATGCGTCACTTTCCCTGCTCCACCCTGAGAAACCCTTGCGCCATCATGGATGCGCCGTATTTACAATACGGTGCACCATGGCGCAAGGATTGACAGATGCGTCAGAAATTCTGACGCATCTGTTAACTCAAAAGTCACGCATTGCTGGAGTCGTGTCGCAAGCACGACGCAACTCCAGCAATGCATGGGGAGGCCTATCATCATTGTGCTGCCTCACTCCTTACACCTGCTTCAAGCAGGCGTAAGGTTTTGACGCAGTGGCGTCCTAGGAGTGGCACAGTGAAATCTTGTAGATTTCACTGCGTCACTTCTACGAGGCTTTTTAAGTGGGAACGCCCATCCTGCATACATTATAGCTGATGCAGGTATAATGTGACGCAGGGCTTTACAACGTGACGCATCTCCCTAGATGCGTCACGTTGTAAATGGGCCGCATTTTTGCACTGCCGCTGCATCACAAAAAGTGACGCAACGGCGGTGCAAAAATGACGCAAGGGGCTTGAAAATCTGCCCCACAGTCTCTTAAAATGGATCGCACAGGATATCTTCAATACATAAAAAACATCTGTTCAGCTATTCTCTATGACAGGCTTTACCTGTGAATGACAAGCAGTGCAAGGCGGAAGGCCACTTCTCTGTACCGCTCCCAGAGCTACTTCTGACTGGCTGGTTGTCGGTGAAAAACAGCTTGACGTCTGTTGTGACAGTCTGAGTGCAAATCACCTGTTACTTATGGTCAGATACCTGGGTTTTTATAGTGTCTGACCACTGAATTTACCTCATATTTATAAAATAAAATAGTATTTGTAAACACTAAAGTATCAACAACATTAAACAAATATGGTGATAAATGTTTCATCTCGATTCACATATAGGTTATATGCTTCTACAATAAAAACAATAAAAACATGTCAGCTTCTGCAGTAAGCATTCATGATATTATGGCAGTGTACATAAAAAAAATACTGAAATAGATAGGAGTAAGACACGTTACTAACATTTATACACATGTTTAAAACTTCACATCTTTTACTAAAAGAGATTAACAAATCTGCAAGCAATCACACAATGAATATAGAAGAGTCCTCAATGGGTCCAGGGAGATCTAAACAGGACTTGTCACAGTGTTCACGACAAAATATGAATATTGACTGAGGAGTTGAACTGGATTCCTGCTTCTAGCAGCAGACTCCGGATTTTGCGCATTTCTTTTTTTTTTCGGTGCTCAAACCCATCTTTTGTTTTGGTGTTCTTCTCTTCCTTCACCACTTCTGCGTGGACTTGCCCAATATTTTAATTACGACTTATTGTGTTTTTATTTTATTTTCTCTACATTTGCTTTTGGGTGACATGGCAAGAGGAGAGAAACGTGAGGCACACTGGTGCAGTGCTTAACTCCATGCGACACTTTTTCCAATGAGAAAGTGATTTCACACATTTTTATGTAAAGAAATAGCTCCCTCTGATGTTAATAGCAGGCAGTGGGCGTGGCATGGGCTATCTCCTACTGGGAGCAATGTGATGTGTGGCACTGCATGTGCATCAGAACCTGCACCTCCTGCACCCATCTTTCAAACCCAAGTGAGGCTGCGGAATGAGTGTGATGCCATTTCTGCTGTCAGCCTCAAGTCTACATTTACTCACAACCACCAACAGAGAATGTTAATTTGTATACATGCGCCCACTGAGAGTGTCTTATCAACAAGGGTGCTGGCTCTGTGCTTTCTATTTAACAGCAGAGAGTGTGACAATCAGGTGAGGAGTGGAATAGGCAGGTATGGTCCAAGGAGTAGTGAGAGAGGATGTCAGGAATAGACACTACATCACAACAGGTATTGGATTTTAAAAATATATCTCAAGGAGGCAGGTGTGAGGATTAATGTGGAGGGTAGACAGTGATACTTACAAAAATGGTTTGGTGCAGGAGGACATTTTTGAGAGGTTTGATAGACAGCAAGTGAAAATAGTGAAAAGATTTGAAGGTGGTAGAGGTGGAATAATATTTGAATGATGGGTAGATATCAGATGCACAGCTGTTAACTTGTAGGCGTTTGTGACTGTTTTTATTTTGCCAGTTTTGAAAACAAGGTTACACTGTTTGGGGGGGCGCTAGAGGGTGCACGGCAAGATGGCCGCACCTTAAGGTCGCTCTGCCCGGCTGAGCCACCATCCACCTATAATCCGCCTGAAAAAGCAGAATCTGCACTACAGAAACCGCGCGACCCTAGCTGCCCAAGACCCCTGCATACTTTGGTGGCATTGCGGAGCGGCAGATCGCTCTGTGGTGGCGCATCACCGGAGGAGCCGATGCCCGCGGCGGACGCACAAGATGGCGGCCGCCTGCATACTCTACTGACGAGGCCGGGCTGCGGCGTTCCTGCTTGCCGCGGAACTGAGGCGCCGATTGGAGGTGGCCGAGAGCTGCTGTCTGCGGCGTACCTGCCCGCTTCCGAGGAGGGGTGTTGATTGGAGGCGGCTGGGAGTTGCGGAGGCTGTGCGGGCCCTGCGGGAACGAGGCCGAGTGCTGCGCTGCTGGGCGCTGCTGCCGCGATCAAGGCCACTGAGTGGGAGAGGCGAGCGGCGGCGGCCCGGTACGAGATCTGAGGGCCCACACTGAGGTGCAGAGACACACTTGCGGACTGCCGGCGGAGGCGACTCCTGGGGTGCTGGTCACGGTGAGTGGGGCGCGGCCCGGCCGGGGTTCGCGACAGCGGAGGCGGGCGGGGGCCCTGGTCGGCGCTGCAGCCTGCGAGCTTGGGCGGGCGCCTGGGGGGAGCTGTAGGTGGAGGCAGTCGCGCCGACGGTGGCGTTCCGGAGTGGGAGACCGCGCTTCAGTTGCTGGCCATCTGCTGGCTGTCACTACCGCGGCTGCTGCTGGGCGGCTTGTCTTAGTGGAGCGAGGCCCGTGCTTTGAGGGTCCCACCGGGAAGATGGAGCGCTAGGCCTCTGAAGCGATCTGGGAGAGGAGGGACTGGCATACTTACCCCTGCGTTGCCACTTGCTATCCTCAAGGCTGTTGTAGCAGGTCTCTGGACGGAGAGTGCAGCTGTGACCCTGGTTTAGAACTGGAATACACCCCGCATTGCCATGCACTGCTGCGGATTCTTCGCTGGATGCGACTCCTGAGTGTGCACCTCCTCACATCTTGGTGGCCGGGGGCCTGTGCCAACTCCCCTTGATTCAATCGAACTGCTGGCTCACTGGCTCCTGATGTGGGGCTAGTTGACACAAGAACTTTTATTGGCGGGGGGCCTACCCTTCATGCTCTGACTCCGAGTCCACTTCCTGCTGTCGGGCGGCCTCTTGTGCTGGTGCGTGGGCGGGAGCCTGCATATCTCGGGCGGGGCCTTGCGCTCGCCTGGAGGAACGAATTGCGGGGTGGGTTCTCTTGACGACCCGCTTGGAATCTGCGGGGGATTCGGTTCGCCCCCTTGCAGAAGACTTGCCTAGATCTAGAGCGCCATGGGCAGAACAGACAAAACCCAGCCTCGCCTTACGTTCGAGGCCCGAAAATCCACTAAAACCCCGCAGAAAGCTGCCTCGGACTCGGAGGCCGATGCCCAGGAGGGAGGGCCCACTGGCCTCGAGACCACGCTTTTGGCTATGCAGCGCAGCCTCCAATCCATCGAGGGAACAATGGCGGCTGTCAACAATCGGCTGGACCACATGTCCTCGCAGCTGGAAAAACAGAGTGCCCGTATGGGGGAAGTCGAGCAGCGGGTGTCTACAGCGGAGGATGGTTTAAGTGAAGTCGCCGGGAAAACGCTTAACATGGAAAAAGTCCTTTCAGTCATCCAAGCCAAGAATGAGGATGTAGAGGCTCGCTCCAGGCGCAATAATCTCCGCATTACAGGGCTGCCGGAATCCACAAATGTGGGCAAAATGGAGACCTTCATTGAAACATTGATCACAGACCTATTCGGTACGGAGCAGCTTTCACCCATGTTCATTGTGGAACGGGCTCACCGCTCATTAGCTGCTCGACCGGCCCCGGGCGCTCCTCCCCGCCCCGGGCGCTCCTCCCCGCCCCATTATTGCAGGAGTATTGAACTACAGGGACCGGGATGCTATTTTAGGCCTGGCGAGAGAGAAAGGGGCCATAGAACATCAAGGCAATAAACTTTCATTCTTTCCCGATTTTACTGTCGCTGTCCAAGCTGCGAGGAGGGAGTTTGGGGTTGTCAAAAAATTTCTACAAGCGGAAGGGGTCCCGTATGCCATGCTATACCCTGCTCGGTTGAAGATAGGCCCTGATGGGGACTCTCACATTTTCAATAACCCCAAGGCAGCCTTAGAACATGCCAAACGCCTCAAGAGGAGGCGACGCGAATCCCGATCGCCATCAGATACTGAGGAACAATAGACCCATAGAGTGCATCGGCTGAACTATTCTGCTGCCACGGTTGCCTATTTGACTTTCCAGGTTTCTCATTAGCTCATGATGTATCACTTATCAGTATGACTTGTTCTTTCTCCCACTCACAGGTGTTTTTAGTCGGGGCTGAATGGGATATGCTTGCTCGCATACCATGGGCGCGCTCTATGATGTTGTAATTTCCAGGCATAGTCACAGATCCCTGCTCAGCCTCCTCCTACTAGATAGGAGGATAGTAGCACTCTAACGCCCTCACATGGGAGCACCCCATCTAAGTTTTGCATTGCTGGTTGTTCGTTGGGACGGGGGGTGTGGGTAGGGATGGCTTTGGCGAGTTGGGGATGCTGAAGTGGGAGGGGGGATGGGGGATTGCAATGGGGGGATGCTCTCTGGCACTGTCTTTTTAGTGTTTTATGCTTTTTACTACTTTCAATGTAATAGCACAAGCATGTCTCTGAAATATTTGATAGTCACACCATTTCATAGCCTGCTGATAGATGAGTGGTAAAATACGCCTTTTAACATGGAATGTTCGTGGCCTCAACACTCCCAAAAAGATCAGGTCGGTGTTCGCCTATTTAGACAGGATGGAGGTCCACATTGCCTTCTTACAGGAGACACATCTTACCAAAGCTTCCGAAAGGAAGGTGGGGGCTCGATGGGCTGGCTTTCGCGCCGCTTCCTCTTATTCTAGCTATGCACGAGGAGTGATTATTCTGATCAAGAAAGGGATACCGTTTCAAGTAACGCGCACAGAGACTGATGATCTGGGCCGAGTGGTGCTGGTGCATGGTCAACTAGGTCGGTCAAGTGTCCTTTTTGTAAATGTGTATGGACCGAATGTTGATGATCCGGCCTTCTTCGCTGATGTATGGCGCCGCATCTCGGGGTTTCCAGACGCGGAGATTATATGGGGAGGGGATTTCAATGTCTGTCTGGATATGGAGGCTGATCGGAGGGGTAGTGAAAATGCACGGCCTAAACAAGCAGCGGAAGTGTTGCGCGGCCTGATGGATGCGGGACGCTTGAGGGATGTGTGGCGTATGCAACATTTAAGGGAGCGAGAGAGCACGTTTGTTTCATCTGTGCATGGGACTTGGTCTCGCTTGGACTTTTGGCTGGCTATGGAGGCTGCATGTGCGTGGGCGACTGGAGTGCGCCACTTAGCTAGGACGCTCTCGGACCACTCCCCAGTGCTCCTGGATCTACAGGTCCCAGCATGTAATCGACCACCTTTCCAGTGGCGCTTACAACTGTCCTCCCTGACGGACCTGGTCTTCCGGGCCACAGTTGGAGAAGCTATTCGCAATTTTTTCCGGGAAAATGCTGGTACAGTTGATAGCGCAGGCACCATGTGGGAAGCGTTCAAAGTCACTATCAGAGGGGTCTGTATGGGGGCGCAGGCTGGAGTACTGCGCGATTTACGGCGCAGAATTCACAAATTGGCCGCCGATATTTCCATTCTAGAGCGAGCTTACGAGACGGACCCGCTGCCCGAAACTTTGTCCAAAATCCGTGAACTGGTGACAGAACATAATGACACGGCTGACCAGGAAATGGTACATAGGTCCAGGCGCAGTAAGGCCAGATACTATGGTGAGGGGGGTCGACCTAGCCGCTCTCTTGCGCAAAAATTGGCTGCGCCGCGGAGTCAAGAGTATATCACGGAAATCCTAGACGAGGCAGGGACAGCTTTTTACGGCACAACTGCCATTAGTGAGACCATACTTGACTATTACACGGCACTCTATAGTAATAGAGACGTAGTGCAGCCAACCGAGATCCATTCATATTTGGATGATGTCGCACTGGGCTGGCTGTCTCCCTGCCACAGGGAATATCTTACTCAACCTTTTGATGAGGAAGATGTAAAACTCGCTATTATGTCCCTCCTTACTTGCAAAGCTGCGGGCTTAGACGGGTTCCCGAGCGAGTCACTCGCGGAAGACCTGGCCCCCAGACTTCTTGAAGTCTATGCGGAGGCGTATGACACTGGACATCTCCCACCCTCGTTGCGGGAGGCTCTACTGGTGATGCTACTGAAACCTGATAAGGAGCCCAGCCACTGCGATTCCTACAGCCCACTCTCAATGATTAATATCGACACCAAGATACTGGCAAAAATGATTGCACTCCGCCTTCAGCCTCTGGTTCCTTTGCTGGTACTCCCTGACCAGTCTGGTTTTGTGCCTGCACGGTCTACCGTGCATAACCTGCGAACTCTCTTCGCCACTCTTCACTATTTTGATGCAGATTTCCAGGCCGTGTCGGTGCTACTTGACGCCACCAAGGCGTTTGATTCCCTCTCCTGGGAGTATATGTTTACCGTTCTCACACAAATGGGTGTTCCCCCGTTCTTTTTGCAATGGATCAGGGTCTTGTATACCAAACCTGCGGCTCGAGTTCGTGTGAATGGCTGGGTATCCTCGGCGTTTCCCATTGGCAGAGGCACACGGCAGGGATGCCCTCTGTCACCAATGCTATTTGCGTTGGCACTGGAGCCACTGGCATGTAAGTTGCGCCAATTGCACGCCTCCGCTGCGCTGCGCTTTAGACAACGGCCACTTGTTGTTTCGCTCTATGCAGATGACATGCTTTTATACGTCCGTGAGCCTGCAACCCACCTCCCTGAACTGCTGAGGGAATATGTTAAATTTGAAGGATTCTCTGGCTTAGGTATAAACTGGGCCAAGTCGACGGTATTTCCCTTAACAGCGGGTACTGACGAGTTTGAGATGGACTTTCCCCTGTCTTGGGCCCGGGATCCGGTGAAATACTTAGGGATCTGGTTGCACAGGGACCCTGCCCAGGTCATATCCATGAATTACGGACGCACCATTACACAACTCACTGAAAAGACGGAGCGGTGGGCCCGCCTGCCCCTCTCGTTGGCGGCCCGCATCGCTGTGATTTAAAATGGTCATTTTGCCCAAACTATTATATTTATTCGTGAATATCCCTCTCCGCCTGAACATCTCGGGCTTCAAGGCATTACAGACGGCCCTACTATCATTTGTGTGGGGGTCAAAAAACCTCGTTGTAGCTGGGACACTCTAGTCCAACCCTTTGAACGCGGCAGCTTCGAGGCCCCAGATATGCGCCTTTATTACTTATGCGCTCAGGCGTATTTCGCACATTATTGGTTCTTCCCACACCGCTATCTCCCCCATACGGCGATTGAGGCGGACGCAATACTCCCCTTGCCACTGGTGGCAGCTGCTCTCTCGGGTGGGAGTGGAGGCCCCCGGACGGAAATCAATCCGGTGCAGTGCACCGCCTGGGCCTGGCAGACATTGGCTAGACGAGCGAAGCTATCCTACCTTTATGCCCCCAGGTTGCCGATTTCGGCACATCCTGGCATATCCGCGGCACAAGAGCGTTCTGCGCTGAGCGCATTGCAAGCGGTTGGGGTCAAGCAGCTGGGGGACTTGTACAAACAAAGCCTGTTCCGCTCATTGCCGGATGTGCAGGCGGGTCGGTCACATGGAGCTATGCTATGCTTCACGTATGTGAGGGTTCGGCAAGCAATTAGGGATATATATCCTAACTACCCCTCTGAGCCTCAGCCACTGTGGGCGCTGCAGGCGGTGCTCGCGAGCGAGGATCGTAAGGGACTGATCACTAAACTATACGCTGCATCACTTCGCGAGCGTGAGGCGGAGGTGCATCCCTCATACGCTAAATGGAACGAAGCTCTGGGTAGCACGATGTCCGTAGACCATTGGCATGTTTGTTGTAAACTGACTGGGCGCCTTACAGCTAACTGTAATCTACGTATCATACACTTTAACTTTTTACACCAGCTCTATTACACCCCTGTGCAATTGCGGAAATTTGGACTGAGGGATACGGCTAATTGTGTGCGGTGTGGGCATGCGGACGCCGATTTTCTACACCTCTCCTGGCTCTGTGCGGGGTTAGTTACATTTTGGTCTAAGGTGGTGGATGTGTTAACGGATGTCGTGCTGGAACGAGTGGGATGCACACCTGAGTTATGCTTGCTGGGCAATGTGACACCCTTAAAGCCCTGTAACAGGAGGTTGGTAGCTGTGGCGACGCTAATTGGCAAGCGGGCCGTGGCGCAGCACTGGGGCGCAAGGGGGTTGCCCACGGTTCGTAAGTGGATCCGGGACTTGACCTACTGTAGGGAACAACTAGAGACCTATGCTGAAGAACTCCCTGAGTCATCAAGGCCCAAGGACTTCTGGGCCCCACTTACCATATATGTATCAAGCCACCCTGATTTGTAAGATGTCACACATTCTTATTTCTATGCTAAGGATACTTAATGCAATTGATCCCAGGTTATTGTGCCATTCCGACATGCGTGCGTATCAAAAGTCAAAATGTTGCCGCTATGTAGATCACATTGCTGCAGTGCCAGAGGGAGAGGGGGGGGGGGTTTGTTTTTGCCCTTATGGCATTGTCATTGGGTATCTGTTTCATATATCTACTTGATATGTATATGCACTCAAAAATTGCTTGTCCTGAATTCCTGGGCGCGATGCTCCCGGCACGCGCGTGACATTGTTGTATGGTATGGCAAGCTGTTAAAAAACAAATAAAAAACAAAAAAGGTTACACTGTTTGGAAATGTGCAAGGTACAACCCTGACCCCTATGGCTTCTTGGCATACTAGAGCCATAAAAGTTTGCAAACATATTCAGTGTCACAAGAAGCTTTAAGCTAATATAAAATGACGTCCATATTTGAATCAGTGGTTGACACATTCAGGATTACATATGTGATTACTAACACTGCATTATAGATGAGCAGATAAACATAATGCAGACAGATTTTAAGTTTATTTTCACACTAATGGTGAACTTTGAAGGGACATATGCGAGAAAAAAAATTATATTTGTGATGGAATGAAGACAGATGGCTAGGAGGGGAGATAGTGTGAGTAAATTGCTGAAGTTGTGGCTGTAGTCAGATGATTAGTGTCTGAAAGTAGCTATTTATAGCCTTGTCAAGGGTGTTGAATAGCATGGTCTAAGCACATTTGTCTTCCTTGAGGAATGCAGCGGACTTATCCCCTTACCATTTGTGCAGTGGTGCCTTTATTTTGATTTTGAGATTCATAATATTAGGAGATATCCATGGTTCAGGGCATTAGGTAGTGAGAGTAAAAAGTATGTATTAGATAGTTTATGTAAAATACTTTATCCATTATTCTATTGTAAGGTTGAACAAGTGTTGTCTAGAAGTGGAGCAGGCCACTGTGAATTTTTCGTGGAGATAGGAGACAGAGTATGGGTAAGAAGTGTTTAAACTATGTGAACTTGCATGTGCATCAAGTCATGATCAATCAGGACAGGCTGATTGTGGGTGTTGGTGAGGCACAGTGAGTTAAATATAAGCATGGGATTGATGGGTTTTCCCTGGTGATGTGTTGGTGAGAAATGCTTATTAGAGAAAGAGTGAAAAGAGTTTGTTGAATTGCTGAGTTTCCGAATATTCTCTCTAAAAAGGATGATGTGATTAGATGTTCAAGTTGAGAGTGGTTGGTATGGGATGGGAGTAAGAGTATTTGGGACTGATATGTTTAGAGGAATGCCCACTGTCCTATGTGGTTGGCTCATGGTGTGTGGTGCAAAAGTGGTTAAGTTAGAGTCAAAAGTTGCATGTGTGTCAGAGTCAATCCAAGTCTCTGTAATGGTGGCAAAATTTCATTGGAGTTGTGAAAGTTAAAATGCTCAGTAACAAACTTTGTTTTTGATGCACATTAATCATGCACTCCATAGACAGGTTGTCAAAGAAATACTATGTCTTGAGCACTAGTTCTGTGGTTTGTTTGGCATTTTGACTTGGACGGTAGATAATGTGAAGCCTTAAAGATACCTGGTTGTGTATAGGATTTGTAATATCTGGTTGTGGGTAATGAGGAAGACTTCTTGTGATTTCTTAAAAACAATGTATAAGAGGACAAGATATGATTATGTATAACAACATGGTGGAAAAAGAGAAAGAAGAGCACATTCATAATAGGTATTAGTTATGTGTGTGGTGTATTCTTGTACTGAGGGGCTCATTACGATGTCGAGCGGAAAGCCTCTGCCCGACAATCTGAATCTTCATGACCGCGTCAGAGCCCTTCCGACCCACTCGGTCGGTTTACAGACCGACCGCCCGATTACGATGTTCGCGGTCGGAACGTAAACCAGCCGGTCATTATGACTCGGTTCCGACCGACTCGCGGAGTATTCCTGTCAGTCGAAACCGCATCGTTACCCCCTATGGACGGCGTTTCTGCTGTTGGGATTTCGATTTCGGTTTCCAACAGCCTTTCCGCGTCGGCCTTTCCGACACGGAAATGCTGTCCGAAAGTGACTGTGGGGCCACTGGCAGGGCCCTCTATCCCCCGCGGCCTACGGTTGGTGGCTGAAGGGGTGACTAAAGTACCCCCCTGTAAAACACCTCACTGTGTGGCAGGCACCATGGGGTGCCTGCGACAGGGTGGAAGGGTTTACAGACACCCCATTTCCCCATAGGGGCCTATGTTACGGCAGGTTCTTGGGCGTAACACGAGCTCCCATAGGAAACAATTGGAATCCGACCGAACAGTGTTCGGTCGCATCTTAATCCGGCGGTTGGAACCGCCGACCGCAAGTCAGTCGGTCCCGAAACTGAGAGAGTGTTGGGCGTAGGCTTTACGCCCAACATCGTAATGAGCCCTTAAGTGTGTTGTGTTATGATGCAGACTAGAGGATTGGACCCATTGACAATTCTGGATCAGGCCCATAGTGGTTCCATAGAATGAAGACTGATATCCTGCTACTATGAGACAATACATGATCTGTTAAAGCAAAACATCCAATACTCTATTAGAAGACAATGGAAGGGTAAGCTAGGTACCACTTAAACGGAAGAAGATTGGACAAAAGCATTCTCATCAGCTCATAGTATGACATGTCACACAACTTGGAGAGTTTCAGTCACATGTGGTTGTAGGAAATGACCATCTTCATACAGTGTACCCCTAGATTTTGCCCTATCTATGTTTTCTGGCTGTATGACTCAGTGCACTTTACCCCTTCTAACCAGTCGTAAAATGTCTGTGCTTCCCCTTTTAACATAGTCAAATTGACATACTCCTAAATGGTTATTTAACTTGTCAATACATTTCTAGTATATGCTTCAAAATTTATCCAGGGCTTGGACGTAAAATGCCACTAGAGTTTTGCAGCACCTATTGTGCGATCTACTAGAGTGGCAGTGCAAACAACCCTTTGGGCCTATCATTGTAGGCTGATTGTAGTAATATAAAAATTGTAATTTGACCCGCCAAAATAAACTACTTTTGACTGGTGAAAACCTCCCTTTTAAATATTAATAAGTTACCCCTATGTAGGCCTTGTAGCCCACAAGGCATGGTGCATGATAATTAAAAATAAGGCATGTAGAAATGTAATGTTACATGTCCTTACAGTTACAAGCACCCACAAGGTGTTTTCACTGTGGCACACCTACCTATCCTACATAGAAAACCAAAGTATTGATTAAAATACTAATACTTTACCTAGATAAATGGACAAGCTAGATAAATAGTTAAAGAACTATTTTGTGAGGCTGGATTTTTAATAAATATTAATGAAAAGTAACTTTTAGAAAGTTTCCTTTTCCCTACCTAAAGTTCCTGAAGGCTACTTTGCACTGGCTCTCTAGTTTTTCTCCCAGCCTGAATAGCTGTGAATAGGTGTAAAAAGCCTCCCATATGCAAACAATTGGCTGACCAGAATGGGAAGAGATGACTTCTCTGAACTCCACAGAGTATGCAGGGGAAGGTGTGTGGGCGTCTTTTTTGACACTACAGTGTCAAATTCTGCTTAAGGGTAAATTCTTGCTTGACAGGTCTGCTAGGTTGGCATATAACACTTGGGGCACACTTGAAAGGGGAGAGAACAGGATGCAAAGTGATTTCTTGTAGATCCACTGTCTGGTTGCTGAAGGACTCTGGTTTTGTCTTCCCAAGAACCAGTCTCTGGGTTTACATGTAATCCTTGGGGCAAACCTGAAAGAGGAGAGAGCAGGAAGTCAATATTGTTGATCAATTGTCTGGTTACTGAAGGACTCTGCTTGTGTCCTACCACATGTCTGTCTCTGATTTTCTTGGGGGTACAGGGACTGCTTCAAACTGGATATTAGTGTTAGATGTGGGAAATGTCTCCGGTTACCTTAGTACACTCCCCACACACAACCAAAGCCCAAGTTAAGGCTTTCACCATCTTGAAAATGCCCAAAGTGGGTAGGGTTGGCTGCGGGAACTTTCACCCCATTAGTTAGGGTGTGCCCGGGAGTCATTCCCATCCACTAGCTAGTGTCAGACAAATATGTATACAAAAAAGTGATGGATGAAATGCTTGAAGTAATCTCAACCACTGGTAATTATTTGGGCGGCATCTAAGTCCATCATTATTTTGTACACCATGCAACTTCAGTTTGGACCCATCCAGAAGTGCTGCCAATTCAAACTGCTCATCCACACCTACAAAACCCTCCATAATGGTGGTCCTGTCTACCTCAACCACCGCCTTTACTTCCACCATCCAACTAGGCAACTGCGCTCAGCCACACTCTGCCTCACACAGATACCACACATCCGCAGAAGCAAAACGGGAGGACATTCCTTTGCCTACATCACCACCAAAACCAGAAATAACCTTCCCCATCACATCAGGACCTCCGCATCTGTACTCGAATTCTAAAGGAAACTGAAGATTTGGCTGTTAAATTAAGAGCTCCGATCCGCCTACACATCAGCTCTAGCGCCTGGATACCCCTTGGGTGATAAGTGCGCTATACAAATACAAATAACATAACATAAATTAACATAAAATAACATTTCAAGTGATTGTTAACTCAGAAGGTGATTCAGTGGTTGAAATTGTTGGGATTGTTGAAATCGCAACATCTGACTACTTCATGGAAGATGGCACTTGATGTAAAGCTGGAGACACAGCATATTCCATTGTTCCCGGATTAGGATTCAGGATTTCAGCTGTCACATGATCAGGATAGGCCCAGTGAGAAACGGCACCATTTACATGCTCATGTTTCTTAAGTTGCCTTCTGTTTTAAACATGGTGACTTTTGACATACATTTGCATGTGTGACCATGCAGGATGACATTCTCTGAATCTGCATTGCTAATATTTCCACTTTGAGGTGCACCATCATGACACCTTGAACATTCTGTACAAGTGATAAAGTTCACTGAACAAATTTTATTTATATCATTGTCTGGTAGGCGACAACGCTATTCAATTAGAATAAACAATTGCGGACTGACAGGGGTTGCGACATGGCCACAAGGGTGCTGTTATTATATATACAGAACAACTTCCTTGTTTAGGGAGAGGAGCACTCAGTTGACACTGCGAGGTCACTACATGCCGGAATTCCATCTAACCTGATTCCTGCGTACCAACACGAGGGCCCTGCGCTGGCTGCTCCTCCTTTGGCAGCTGGTGAAGTGGCTGGATGGGAGAATGTTTCCGCAATGGATCTGATCCAATGGGTGCCTCTGGGAACAACATCTGCGATTGCTGGGAACAGCAATGTTTTGTCTCCCTCTCAGAACATATAAACAATCTGGCAGTTTCGAGGCGTGCAACACTTTTATATTAGGCTTTATTTTAATGCTAATTTGCTTTTTTAAATTTGTTTTAAAGATAGCTTTTAAAACTTTTCATCATTTTAAAACAGCTTTCTCTATGCTTTTTGCTATTAAAGAAGTGTGATGCTTTTTTTAGATTTTAGGAAGGGTTTTAAACTTCTTAACCTTTATAATTTAGCATTTTTCTGTGGATAGCTTTCATCGACTTACATCCAAGAAGTGGGTGTCACGTGGTCAGGGTAGGCCCGGTTAGAAATGCCACTATGTACAGGCTCACATTTCCTAAGTTACCTTCTCTTTTCAACATTGACATACATTTGCGTGCATGACCATGCAGGTTAACTGAATCTGCATTGCTTACATTTCACTTCGTAAGCACACTATCACCACACCTTGAACATTCAGTACAAGGGATAAAGTTCTCTGCGTAAATGTTATTTATGTTATTGTCTGGTAGGCGACGACGCTATCCAACTAGAATAAACAATTGCAGCCTGACAGGGGTAGCAACATGGCCACATGGGTGCTGTTATTGTATATACAGAACCACTTCCTTGTTTAGGGAGAGGAGCGCTCTGCTGACACTACGAGGTCACTACATGCCAGAATTCTAGCTCACCTGATTCCTGCGTTCCAACACGAGGCATGTCCGGCTCTACACTAAGATGGAC
The DNA here is from genome assembly GCA_963921515.1 of Calotriton arnoldi. NCBI lineage: Eukaryota > Metazoa > Chordata > Amphibia > Caudata > Salamandridae > Calotriton > Calotriton arnoldi. Next base: position 160,952 of record CAWUFW010012754.1, read on the forward strand.
AGACTGATGACACTTACCCCAAGGTAATGGGGAGTTAGACCACCCGGGCAGGGATTTGGCAGATCATCCACGTTAGGCAAGACGAAGGCTAGGTAGGAGTACACTATACACAGTACTTAAATGTTCGCATATATTCACTGTCTTAGCACAATGGTGAAAATGGGAATCTTTTCACTATTCTTGTAACACTAATTGCTCTAATCTATTTCATTCTATTGATTATCGGAGCGTGCGTATTTTATACAAGAATCATAATGCTTCACTAAATATTGAAAAATCCTTGCTGAGCATTTCTTGTGTATTCCTTTGGGTATGAATGACAGTTTAAACGAAAGGGTTCTAGAACTGTTACCAAGATTTCCTTGGAGATCTGTGTTGTCATGTTCTGAGGTTTCACACACATTTGTTACCCTGTAAGATTAGGGGTGTAGATGGTGCACTGTGGGCTAGCAGGGAGACAGGTCAACAAATCCAGAGGGTGTGCATGGAATCAGTCTGACAAAGGCACAGTTTTACTGATGAGGTACACGCTGTACGACACCACATGACTGTTCTCTTCTAAGGATAGTTCATTCAGAGTAGGGAGATGATGTAAGGTTCTACTCCAAAGGCATGTTTGTGTCAAGTAGTGGGGGTCTGCTGAACAAAACTGGCCACACAATGCTTTTTAATGTGATTGATGGACACTTTACTGCTTTTATTTGAACCAGGCTGTAGAGGTAGTATTACAGTTCACGTGCCTTCTACCCCATGAACTGAAATGAGTGTTCTGTAAGATGGCCCAAACACTTGTTTATCTGGAATCTTTTCTTGAACCGGCTTACGCAATTGGGGGAGCCACCTGTCAGCATCTTTAGAAACATTATCTTCATGAGTAGCCGAGGTGGAAGGCTTCAGATTAGATAGCCAGTCTCTGACCTCTTGGACACTCGTTAAGATATTTAATGATTATCCAGGTCGACCTTTTTTCTTCCTCCGCCTTTTTAGGACTATCAAGATTGAGTGCATAAATATGTATATTGAAGAGTATCTCAGATGGAGTGCAACCACCCTATACTCTTTAACAGATTATTTAATGCTCTCTGGAATAACATTATGTAGGGAACTCAGTCCTTTGCTTAGTACCACTGGCATCCTCTATTGACCTGTTGCTTTCTGTGTAAAATGGTGGCAAGTAATATAGATGTACTCCCAGAGCAGACATAGCATCCCTGAACACCTATGCAGCGAACACAGGCCAATTGTCTGAATGAAAGGTGTGACTACACCCATTGCTACTCAGCACTGCAAGTCTCTTATGACCGTGTGAACATCAGCATTTCTTTGTGGCTAAACCCACAGGAACCTGAAGAATGAATCAACGGCAACTAACATATACTTATATTGGTTAACTGGACTGATTGGTCTGATATGGTCAAGGAAAATTATCCTGAATAGGCAACTGGAGATGGTAAGGGGAGTCTGTGTTAGTCTTGAATGGTATAGTATTTTATTTGTTAACAAACGCTAGACTAGCATATATAGCTTTTAGTTTGTGTAGGTAAACATGGTCACACTATCATTGCTGGAGCATAACTACTCTGGAACTCATGGCATTATGAGTAACCCTGGGCGAAGTGCTACGCTACGCTCGCGTAGTTTGCGAAGTTTGCGCTACTTCGCACAACGCGAATTGCACGTAGCACAGTGCAAACACGCGTAGCGTAGCGTAGTGCCACGGTCATTTTTTGCTTGCTCGCGGTCCTCAACGTCAAGTTGGCGACCGCGAGCAAGCAAAATGGCATCCCGGCGAGACTTTTTCCTCGTTCGCGATCAGCAACATCAAGTTGCCGATCGCGAGCATGGAAAATAAACCTCCCGGCGAGATTCTCAACGCGGGGAGGTCAGGGTTTCTCATTGCGAGTGGTCGCGTATGCTCGCGACCGCTCGCGATGAGAAACTACCAGTCCGCGTTGAGAAGCTGCCGCTCGAGTAAAAATCTACTCGAGCGGCAGTAAAAGACAGCTCGCACTGTGCAAGTTGCCGTTTTCAATGATTGCACAGTGCGGACAAGCATCCGGCACTGTGCAATCATTGCGAACAGTGCGCTACGCAGTTCGCGTGAGTGCTACGCGAAGCTCGCGTAGTGCGAACTGCACTTTGCGTAGCTTCGCGAAGCACTACTTCGCGAACTACGCCCAGCCTTAATTATGAGCAGGTGCTAACCGCTCATGCACAGTTTTATTTAGTTCTAATCTAATCTGTACATTAGTAATATGCATATCTCCTACTCTTTGTACAGAAATCATCAAAATGTTATCTTGACTGAGGCTGTGGGGGTATTTGTGGAGAAAGTCATCAGGAGACTTTTCACCCTTAGTTTTTGCTTGAATTGCTGCTAAAATATCTGTGTTGATCTTGGCTTGAGATCTGTTCACCACTGATACTTTAAAAGTATGAACCACTGCCTTTGCAGCTAACATCAGATACACAATTCACTTTAAAATGAATTCCTTCACTTTTCTGAGCCATGGTGTGTTGAACATGGACCAAAGGAAGCTTGTCTTTTAAGACAGCCACCTTTCCCCAAAGCTGTTTTTTTTTTATCTCACTTTGAATCTCTGGATCGGTTCAGGTAGCCAATGAGCCTAATCAACATCATACTCTTGCGCACAAAAGTATGAATCCAACACTATTTATGTTGGAACTGATATATCAGCCATCTGTAGTGCAAGCAACAAAGGAATTTTATTTCTGTGAGTTTTGCAGTGCAACCACCAAAACATTTGGTGTTAGTATGTAGCTGCTTTAATTTGACATTTCCAAAAACGTCCTGCACTGTACAAAAGCCGCATAGTACTATTGCCTAGTACCAACCACAGGCTGTGCAGAGCCTTACATATAGAACACGCTTTCATAGCCTTCAATGACTAAAATGTTATGAGCTTGTGGTATATTTTATGCGTATTGTAAAAATATTTGCATGCTGAGAATCAGCTTGTACTCAAAACATAAATCAACTGCACTTATGGCTACACCTCACTGCACCCAACAAAGGTGTAAAGCATGATTATAGAAACAACATTAATTCTGTGCGGACTGATTGCCTGTAAGGCAACCTGTTGCTTCTGTTCCGGTCCTGCTAGAACTACTCTTCCTTCTATTATTTACAGTACATATTGTCTGAGTATTTTATATAATAGTATGCACAGTCAATGCTCTTTAGGTGAGCACATTATTACTTAGGGGATCCAGTCTGCCATTCTGATGTGTGTATGGTAATTGTCCACCTAATATGTGAAAATACCCAGGGCCTGATTGAGAAAGGTAACCTTACACTTTTGTGCATGTTTACAACTGTCTCCTATTCACCAAGGTATTTTACATGTAGTATATTTACGACTGCGGAGTCTTAGCACAAAGAAAAAATAGGACTGTCCTATCTTTTTATGTGTGGAGACTCCACAGTCATACAGATACTACCTATTAAATACCTTTGCGATTAGGAAACAATCGTAAACTTGCACAGAAGTGTACGTTTACCTTTGTGAATCAGGCCTCCAGTATTGGCATCTATAGGATCTACTCCACCCATGAATTAAAAAAGATTCAAAGGCAAATGCGCCATGTGCAAAGGTACTGCACCACCTGTGACTAGGAAACCGCTGCCTTTGACATGTTGTGTAACTGCTGTCCTTTTTACTCCCATTGCAACAGGAGATACCATTTTTAACTAGCAGATTCAATAAAAATGGGATAATAAATGCAGAAACCACAGGCACAGGGATACCCTTTTTAGAGCCAAGCTTGACAAACTTACAAAAAACAGAGATTTCATATTTAGCTAAGGAGGTGAACAATATTACAACAGACATATCTGTAAGGCTGCAATAATTGTTTTTTTAGTGTGTAATCAAAAACTACTTAAGGTTTCAGATAATCTGAGCGCAGGGTTTTGGGCATTAAATTTTACAATCTGCCTCCTTCCCCACCCAGCTGAGCAGGATTCAGATTTCCTACCCTTGGGTGCGAGGACTAAGTTCAATGCACCAATAAGAATTAGAAATCCAGGTGGACTGTGACCCGTACACAAACCACTGAGCAGTACTATGTTTTCTGTTCATGATCAGTCCCTCTGTATGAGTTCCGGGACACAATGGAATTGCAAACCTTCTTTGGTAAATGAATAACACTCACAAAATAGGACTGAGAATAGGGAACATACTTTTAATTATTTATTTCTGAAACCAAAAGTCTAATGAAAAAAATGTGAATATTAAACACACAGAGAGATAAAAAATAAATGCAGAGAGAGATAAAAATAAATGCAGCAACGCATGACATGGCCAGAGAAATAATATGAACATTCCTAACATGGTTAGTAAGTTATTTGCATCCTAACACTCTATGGTCCTTACCTTAAATTTTACCAGAAGCAAAGAACAGCAAGCCTGTAAATTGAGTCTCTTAAAATGGATCGCACAGGATATCTTCAATGCATAAAAAACATCTGTTCAGCTATTCTCTATGATTGGCTTTACCTGTGAATGACAAGCAGTGCAAGGCTGAAGGCCACTTCTCTGCACTGCTCCCAGAGCTACTTCTGACTGGCTGGTTGTCGGTACAAACCAGCTTGACGTCTGTTGTGACAGTCTGAGCGCATATCACCTGTTACTTATGGTCAGATACCTGGGTTTTTATAGTGTCTGACCACTGATTTTACCTCATATTTATAAAATAAAACAGAATTTGTCAACGCTAAAATATCAACAACATTAAACAAATATGGTGATAAATGTTTCATCTCGATTCACATTTAAATTATATGCTCCTTCAATAAAAACAATAAAAACATGTCAGCTTCTGCAGTAAGAATTCATGATATTATGGCAGTGTCCATAAAAAAATAATGAAATAGATAGGAGTCAGACACGTTACTAATATTTATACACATGTTTAAAACTTCACACTTTCTACTAAAAGAGATAAACAAAACTGCAAGCAATCACACAATGAATATAGAAGAGTCCTACTTGGGCCCAGGGAGATCTAAACAGGACTTGTCACAGTGTTCACGACAAAATATGAATCTTGACTGAGGAGTTGAACTGGATTCCTGCTTATAGCAGCTGCCTTCGATTTTTGCACATTTCTTTTTTTTCGGTGCTCAAACCCATATTTTGTTTTGGTTTATTTCTCTTCCTTCACCACTTCTGCATGAACTTACCCAATATTTTAATTACGACTCATTGTGTTTTTATTTTATTTTGTTTACATTTGTTTTTTGGTGACATGGCAAGAGGAGAGAAACGTGAGGCACACTGGTGCAGTGCTTTACAGGCATGCAACACTTTTTTCAATGAGAAAGTGATTTCACAATTTTTTATGTAAAGAAATAGCTCCCTCTGATGTTAATAGCAGGCAGTGGGCGTGGTATGGGTTATCTCCTACTGGGAGCAATGTGATGTGTGGCACTGCATGTGCATCAGAACCTGCACCTCCTGCACCCATCTTCCAAACCCAAGTGAGGTTGCGGAATGAGTGTGATTCCATTTCTGCTGTCAGCCTCAAGTCTACATTTACTCACAACCATCAACAGAGAATGTCAATTTGTATACATGCGCCCACTGAGAGTCTCTTATCATCAAGGGTGCTGGCTCTATGCTTTCTATTTAACAGCAGAGAGTGTGACAATCAGGTGAGGAGTGGAATAGGCAGGTATGGTCCAAGGAGTAGTGAGAGAGGATGTCAGGAATAGACACTACATCACAACAGGTATTGGATTTTAAAAATATATTTCAAGGAGGCAGGTGTGAGGATTAATGTGGAGGGTAGACAGTGATACTTACAAAAATGGTTTGGTGCAGGAGGACATTTTTGAGAGGTTTGATAGACAGCAAGTGAAAACAGTGAAAAGATTTGAAGGTGGTAGAGGTGGAATAATATTTGAATGATGGGTAGATATCAGATGCAGAGCTGTGAACCTGTAGGCGTTTGTGACTGTTTTATGTTGCCAGTTTTGAAAACAAGTTTACACTGTTAGGAAATGTGCAAGGTACAACCCTGACCCCTATGGCGTCTTGGCCTACTAGAGCCATAAAAGTTTGCAACCATATTCAGTGTCACAAGAAGTTTCAAACTAATATAAAATGACGTCCATATTTGAATCAGTGGTTGACACATTCAGGATTGCATATGTGATTACTAACACTGAATTATACATGAGCAGATAAACATAATGCAGACAGATTTTAAGTTTATTTTCACACTAATGGTGAACTTTGAAGGGACATATGCGAAAAAATAATATATATTTGTGATGGAATGATGACAGATGGCTAGCAGGGGAGATAGTGTGAGTAAATTGCTGAAGTTGTGGCTGTAGTCAGATGATTAGTGTCTGAAAGTAGGTATTTATAGCCTTGTCAAGGGTGTTGAATAGCATGGTCTAAGCACATTTGTCTTCCTTGAGGAATGCAGTGGACTTATCCCCCTACCATTTGTGCAGTGGTGCCTTTATTTTGATTTTGAGATTCATAATATTAGGAGATATCCATGGTTCAGGGCATTAGGTAGTGAGAGTAAAAAGTATGTATTAGATAGTTTATGTTAAATATTTTATCCATTATTCTATTGAAAAGGTTGAACAAGTGTTGTCTAGAAGTGGAGCAGGCCACTGTAAATTTGGTATAAGTAATCAGGGGAGTGTATCATCATGGAGATAGGAGACAGAGTATGGGTAAGAAGTGTTTAAACTATGTGAACTTGCATGTGCATCAAGTCATGATCAATCAGGACAGGCTTATTGTGGGTTTTGGTGAGGCACAGTGAGTTAAATATAAGCATGGGATTGATGGGTTTCCCCTGGTGATGTGTTGGTGAGAAATGCTTATTAGAGAAAGAGTGAAAAGAGTTTGTTGAATTGCTGAGTTTCTGAATAATCTCTCTAAAAAGAATGATGTGATTAGATGTTGGTATGGGATGGGAGTAAGAGTATTTGGGACTGATATGTTTAGAGGAATGCCCATGTGGTTGGCACATGGTGTGTGGTGCAAAAGTGGTTAAGTTAGTGTCAAAAGTTGCATGTGTGTCAGAGTCAATCCAAGTCTCTGTAATGGTGGCAAAATTACATTGGAGTTGTGAAAGTTAAAATGCTCAGTAACAAACTGTGTTTTTGATGCACATTAATCATGCACTCCATAGACAGGTTGTCAAAGAAATACTACGTCTTGAGCACTAGTTCTGTGGCTGAAGGGGTAACTAAAGTACCCCCCTATAAAACACCTCACTGTTTGGCAGGCACCATGGGGTGCCTGCGACAGGGTGCAAGGTTTTACAGACACCCCATTTCCCCATAGGAGCCTGTGTTACGGCAGGTTCTCGGGCGTAACACGATCTCCCATAGGAAACAATGGGAATCCGACCAAACAGTGTTCGGTCGCATCGTAATCCGGCGGTTGGAACCTCTGACCGCAAGTCAGTCGGTCCCGAAACTGAGAGGGTGTCGGGCGTAGGCTTTACGCCCAACATCGTAAGGAGCCCTTAAGTGTGTTGTGTTATGATGCAGACTAGAGGATGGGCCCCATTGACAATTCTGGATCAGGCCATTAGTGGTTCCATAGATTGAAGACTGATATCCTTCTACTATGAGACAATACAAGATCTGTTAAAGCAAAACATCCAATACACTATTAGAAGACAATGGAAGGGTAAGCTAGGTACCACTTAAAAGGAAGAAGATTGGACAAAAGCATTCTCATCAGCTCATAGTATGACATGTCACCCAACTTGGAGAGAGTTTCAGTCACATGCGGTTGTAGGAAATGACCATCTTCATACAGTGTACCTCCAGATTTTGCCCTATGTTTTCTGGCTGTATGACTCAGTGCACTTCACCCCTTCTAACTAGTCGTAAAATGTCTGTGCTTCCCCTTTTAACATAGTCACCTTGGCATACTCCTAAATGGTTATTTAACTTGTCAATACGTTTCTAGTATATGCTTCAAAATTTATCCAGGACTTGGACGTAAAATGCCACTAGAGGATTGCAGCACCTATTGTGCGATCTACTAGAGTGGCAATGCAAACAACCCTTTGGGCCTATCATTGTAGGCTGATTGTAGTAATGTAAATATTGAAATTTGACCCGCCAAAATAAACTCCTTTTGACTGGTGAAAACCTCCCTTTTAAATATTAATAAGTTACCCCTATGTAGGCCTTGTAGCCCACAAGGCATGGTGCATGATAATTAAAAATAAGCCATGTAGAAATGTAATGTTACATGTCCTTACAGTTACAAGCACCCACAAGGTGTTTTCACTGTGGCACACCTACCTATCCTACATAGAAAACCAAAGTATTGATTAAAATACTTATACTTTACCTAGGTAAATGGACAAGCTAGGAAAATAGTTAAACAACTATTTTGTGAGGCTGGATTTTTAATAAATATTAATGAAAAGTAACTTTTAGAAAGTTTCCTTTTCCCTACCTAAAGTTCCTGAAGGCTACTTTGCACTGGCTCTCTAGTTTTTCTCCCAGCAAGTATTTAGCCTGAATAGCTGTGAATAGGTGTAAAAAGCCTCCCATATGCAAACAATTGGCTGACCAGAATGGGAAGAGATGACTTCTCTGAACTCCACAGAGTATGCAGGGGAATGTGTGTGGGTGTATTTTTTGACACTACAGTGTCAAATTCTGCTTAAGGGTAAATTCTTGCTTGACAGGTCTGCTAAGTTGACATATAACACTTGCGGCACACTTGAAAGGGGAGAGAACAGGATGCAAAGCGATTTCTTGTAGATCCACTGTCTGGTTGCTGAAGGACTCTGGTTTTGTCTTCCCAGGAACCAGTCTATGGGTTTACATGTAATCCTTGGGGCAAACCTGAAAGAGGAGAGAGCAGGAAGTCAATATAATTCTTGTTGATCAGTTGTCTGGTTGCTGAAGGACTCTGCTTGTGTCCTACCAGATGTCTGTCTCTGATTTTCTTGGGGGTACAGGGACTGCTTCAAACTGGATTTTAGTGTTAGATGTGGGAAGTCTCTCGGGTTACCTTAGTACACTCCCCACATACAACCAAAGCCCAAGTTAAGGCTTTCACCATCTTGAAAATGCCCAAAGTGGGTAGGGTTGGCTGCGGGAACTTTCACCCCATTAGTTAGGGTGTGCCCGGGAGTCATTCCCATCCACTAGCTAGTGTCAGACAAATATGTATACAAAAAAGTGATGGATGAAATGCTTGAAGTAATCTCAACCACTGGTAATTATTTGGGCGGCATCTAAGTTCATCATTATTTTGTACACCATGCAACTTCAGTTTGGACCCAGCCATATGCAAATCTGTTGTGATCCCACTCCAATAAGAACAGTGCAGCCTGAACAGCCAGGCCAGAACCTCCGTGAACCGGAACCCATGCAAACTGGACCAGTTTCACCCTAGTTGGAGCTCATCACCCAGCAATAACTTGACTCCAGTTACACACTATGCACGGGACACACATCTGGGCATACCAGTTCCACTTAGGGCGACACACTAAAGTATACAAAAAATTGATGGATGGAATGCTTGAATTAATCTCAGCCAATGGTAATTACTCAGGCCACATCTCAGTCCTTTGTTATTTTGCCCACCATGCCACCTCAGTTTGTACTCAGCCATATGGAAATCAGTCTTGACCCTGCTCCAATGGGAACATTCAAGCCCAAGCTGCCAGACCAGATCCTGAACCAGAAAACAAGCAATACATATCTGGTTTCAGCCTAGTTAGGGCTCATTAGCCAGGCATAGCTTGTTTCCAGTGTCACAGTGTGCACAGGATCCACGTCTCACCCACAGGATGATACATCCTTGTCGGTGGCTGAGATTAATTCAAGTATTCCATACATCAGTATTTGTATTCTTCAGGAAAAAATGTGGCACTTTTAGGCACCCACTTCAGAATAATTCCTGTTCCTGGACCTGCAGAATATCAGAAGTCAACTGGAAATGCTGTCTGTGCCCTAAGAGGTGCCGTGAAGGACTGGACCTCCTCACTTGTACCCAGGACAAAGAAGTGGACACCAAGAGTCATATGGCTTTCCTCCTGTCCAAGCTAAAGGGATACAAAAAGTTACAAGCGGACTTTTTTCCTGGAAGTACCCAGCTGTCCACTGCCAACTGGACCTGGACTGGATCCTGATGTTGGCCTCTGTCTGACAGCATATGAGCCTCTTAGTGCGTCCGCTGAGTTCCAGAGAACTTTAAAAGTGTATTGCTGTGGTGGATTAGGACCTAACAGACTAAGGGCCTGATTTAGAGTTTGGCGTGATGGGTTACTCCGTCACAAAAGTGATGGCAATCCCATAGGCCTTATTACAAGTGCATTATATCTGATAGCACTTGTAATATGATGGCTGGGATATCCGTCACGTTTCTTATGGAATAAACCATCCACCGAACCGTAAATCAGGCTCTAAGTCAGAATAAAAAATCTTTGACCAGGACAAACCTGGTCGGTGTATCCGACCCATGCTCCATCATGGTCAGCCTCAAATTGAGCCTAGGTCCCGGTCTACTGCGACCATTAACTATCATTGGTACTTTGTGCTTTTTGGCTCTATCACTACCTAAAATTTTAAAAGTTCATGTCCTTGGTTTCCCTTATTGCATTTCTGTAATGTTGGTGTCTTTTTGTTTAGTAACGATTCCTCTAATTTTCTAATTTGGTATGGAATTTTTATTGTTTTGCATTTTGACTTTATTAGCGTTTTGGTACTGCATAAATAGTTTTCACATTGCCCTAAGTTAAGCATGTCTGCTTTGTGCCAAAGCTACCAGGGGGTTGAACCCAGATAAGTTTAGTGACTTTAAGGGTTCACTCTGACAAGGGTTGTGATTATTCCTTTAGGTAGATAATCACCCACCACAAACAATAATCCAATTTCTGAATGGTGATCTAATTCTTTAGAGTATCACATCAGACTGAAAGGGCCGGGCCCGTGCGTTCTAGATCTGTTCTAGAACCGCAAGTCGATGGTACTTTTTCTCAGCATGAAAGCGTGGAAGGGAGAGAAGTCATTAACAATGTCAATCAATTCAATCTCAGTTCCTCTAGATACATAGTGACCACAGACCACCAAGTAAGGTTAGTTAATATATTACAAAGCCAAAAATAACTGGACATACAGACATCTCAAGACGAGGGTGTGGAATCAACATAAAGCCAAATCTGCGAATAAAGTTGAATCGGTGCAGCATGCACAAGACAAGAAATAGGATGCTGAGGATCAAAAAGCACGATTCCAAGTTCCCCTGCATCGAGGGTTGATGGAAATAAAGCATTAATCTATCCCTACACTAACGCTAACGTGACATCCCTACTTAAGCATTCTTCGGGGCAGGATAGGTAAAGGTGTCAGCCTGTGCAGTTCTTCCTTAGAAGTCTCTCCACTTCAATGGGTCAGGTAGCATGAAGCTACTGAGACAGAGCTCGTTCTAAGATGCTCTTTCTCCAAAGGCAAAGAAGAAGTGGGGCTCTTTCCCTACTTGCAACGTTCCAATATTACAGGTATCTTCCCAGGATTCCTTTCGGGTCACCCATCCCATCTAACCACGTTCTCTTAGGTAGTTTTCCACAGGACGGCAATGTTACTGAACAGCAACAGGATGACCTTGATTCCCAGGCATTCTCCGGTGAGAAAATACAACAGTTCTCCTTATCGGTATTAACTCCCAATGTATCTTCTTTTCTCCTTGCCTTACTCCTAAAACAAAAACATTATTCTAACGAACAAGGGTGCTTCTTCCACCTGCAACACAAATGTGAAAAAGAACAAAATCCACCATGCACATGAAATTCAAACCGGTAATTCTAAGTGAGAGCTTCCAGGAAGGTAAGAGAAATGGAACATGAGCTTGACAAAACTGCTTAGAAATTAAGGCACATTCGATTAAAATTCCTACCTATATATAAAATGACACGATTAATAAACACATTCAATAATAAATGGTTGTCAGTTGCACAACACAATGCTTCGGTTAGTGTTTTCTGCTGGTTACGTTTGATTTTCTACATTAATTCTTCACGTATTCTATATAATGGCCTAAATACATCACATTTATGTTATTACATTTCAAAGTCCTAACACCTTATGTTAACATGACAAAGGATTATATGCAGTTGCATTCTACACAAGTGATTATAATGCACCCCTACAAATGGAAATGAATTTTGCGCTACATCAAGACTAAAAACTGGGGATACACTAGTGGGCAATGAGGGAGGAGAAGGAGGCATGGTCAGCAGGGCACACACAGACATGTTATCTGCAGATCAGGTTAATAGAGAAATCTTGGGTCCAGCATTTGCTAACAACTCCTTTCCTATCTTGTTTGACCTACGTGAGCAGGTTGAATTTACACTCAAATAAAAATATTTATTGCACATAATGGTGATAGTGGGCATGCCTTTGGAGATGTGCTCTGTTCCACAATTAGAGTGTGGTGGGAGAAGGTAGAAAGCCTAAGATAATATCAAGGTATAGTGCAGGAAGCCAGATGTCAGGAACAATTATGTTATGAAATGTGGGCTTTATATATCTTAAAGTACCTGAGAAAATCGGTGGGTCGAGGTTTGGTCTCTAGCTAGCTATGGTGAGGTGCCTCAGGTATGGAAGGATGTGAGTTTAATTTGGTTTTATTTATGGGATGGCCAGAATATGTTTATAATGATTGTGCTACCGAACTATTGGGAGGTCCCCTGCGTTTTGGTCAACATTGACATAAATGGTGAGGATACCTTATTGGACGGTGTAGACCTATTAAGGAGTGCATTATATCGAGTCTTGAAATGGCTTCTCTTTAAGCTAATGTCTGGCCCAGAATATTCTATATAAACCACCTGATGTTCTTTGTATGGGTGATTTCAGGGCTTATAAGGAAAGGTTTTCTTACACTTTCGGCCTTATTTACAACAAAGTAATGCAGCGCTGTGCCGCGAGCCATTTGGCTGCACCACGCTGCATTACTTTGGAAGCAAAGGGACGCGTCATATCTACAACGATATGACGGATCCCTGTGCTCTCCCCTGCGCTGGCGCACAATCAGGGCCGGACTGGGAACAGCAACCAGCCCTGGCAGATTGCTGCTCAAATGGCCCTGGAAGGGGGGGGTGATGCTAGTAAGAAGCACCGCTCCCGATTTTGTTACAGGGGGGCCGATATTGAGGCACTGCTGCAAAACTGGCCCCCTCGGGCAAAAAAAACGGCCCCTACCCCTCCGGCCCACCAGGGAAATTCCCGGTGCTCGCTACAGCCAGTCCAGCCCTGCGCACAATTGGCTGCCATGCACCTATGCAGGCACTCTTGCACCATGGTAAAAGGGTATCTACGTTTTAGGGGAGATTGTTTTTGTGCAGGAAGGAACACCTTCCTGAATAAAAACAATCACCAGAGGTGATTTACTCTTTCTATGTGTGCTGCAGCACGCATAGAAAGCGGAAAAAATAAAGAGAAATGAAAACATTTTTCCTTGTTGTGCCTCGCTACGCCTCCCCTGGGGAGGCGTAGAATTCTGACACATTCGCAGGCTTACAAAAGGTTGTAAAACTGGGAATGCGGCAGAAGCCATGGGTGTTGCTTGGGAACACCCACAGCAACACCAATGGCACGCCCCTTTCACACAAAGTGCTGCATGAAAAGGGGCTGTGTTTACAAGGACACGAACAGCCACGCAGGGTGGCTTTACTTGTCCTTGTAAATATGGGGCAGCAAAATGCGCCGCCGGTGCATCACAAAAAGTGACGCACCAGCGGCGCAAGGGGCTTGTAAATAAGCTCCTGTGGGCCAGATGTACGACCATTTTTGCATGCCCAAACGGGTTTGCGAACCCGTTTGCGCATACAAAAACAGCATGGGGAATGTACAAACCCTATTTTGCAACTCGCAAAATAGGGTTTTGCGACTCGCTATTAGGAAGGGGCGTTCCCTTCCTAATAGCGAGCTCAACCCTATGTAAGAATGTTTTGCGTCCGCAATTGCGGGAGCAAAACACTCATAAATACCACCCTCTTCAAGAGGGTGGTAATGGAGATCGTAAAGGGAAGGGGTGCCCAGGGGACCCCTTCTCCTTTGCAAATGCAGGGGAAAATGATTTTTAAGGGCAGGCAGTGGTCGCAGGGACCACTACCTGACCTTAAAAAATGAAACGAAAATGTTTCATTTTTTTCTTTTTTAAATGCATCCCATTTTCCTTTAAGGAAAACGGCCTGCATTTAAAAAAAAAGAACAGCTTTATTTAAAAGCAGTCCCAGACATGGTGGTCTGCTGAGCCCAGCAGGCCACCATACCTGGGAGGGCCTGCCATTCCCAATGGGGTCGCAAATTGCGAGAGACTCATTAATATTCATGAGCCTCTCTATTTGCGACCCCATTGGGAATCGCTAACAGTGTGAAAAACACTGTTGTACATTGGAAATAGCGCCTCGCCAATTGCGAGTCGCAAAAAACTCACAATTTGCGAGGCGCTATTTCCAACGTCGTACACCTGGCCCTTTGTTTTTTATTTCTCTAAAACAAAATCTGATAGTGGTTGTAATTTTATGGAAAAAAGGGCCTCCTATTTGAAATGTTTTATACTGAACTGCAGAGAATGAGAATTTGTAATGCAGACAATGTAAAGATTGCTGACATATATATTGAAAACACACACAATTTTTTTTTTTAAGGTCATGGCTCTCTTCCAAAACTCAGGGTTCTATTCAAAGAGACATGGTCATCCTCGCCCGCCGAGTCTATAAATGATAGAAACTCAGGTGCTTCTGCTGGAATGAGGTACACTTAAAATATATATTGAAATTTAACACAGTAATCTGAAAGCATTCGTAACATGCTTGTTTGAGAAGCTATTTGCTCCAAATGAGACTGAGATAGAATCACCCATCTAGCAGGGAAAGGTGGTAGCACTAGAACACCTCTCAACACTGCAGACTATGCTCTTGTCTTGTAATTTGCATAGGATCACGCCGTTCTCCCGGGCTAACAATGATTTCCATCGACAGAAGCAGCTGGCGAGGATCCTTCTCAGCAAGCCACTGAGAAGCTGAAAATTAAACCGTACTGCAAAGGACTGATGGGAAAAGAAACAGCAGGTAGAGCCAGAGAGGACAAGTTGTGGCTGGAGCATCAGCTACCCAACAGCAGGCTGCAATCCAACTAAAATGTTTCTATTCTTTTTTGTATTCTGGTCACCTTTTTCACCTCTCCAAAGGATGTTTCATCTTTCCAAGCTTTGCCTCCGTCTCTCTTCTGATGAAAGGTCCCTGTGCCCCACCTCTGCTAAGCGCTGATAATACAGTTTGAAAGCATGAAAGGCGTCCCCGCCATCGGGATGCGGTAAGTGCCCTTCTTCCATCTTTCAAGTTATCTGATTCCAAGGTAATCATCTGGAGTCAAACCTGGAGGCGGCACCTCAGAGGAACTGCAGCTGTATTTTCAGATGTGGTGCATCATTGGGACAAATAAGCCGATCCGTGCTGCACCCGCCATAACAACAGTGACAGATCTGTGCTAATATGTAGCCTCCCTTTGAAGAACAGACATGGTCAATACTTGATGGTTGCAACCTGCTGTGCTCGCTAGGACGATTTTCCACTCACCTCAAATTTCAGATCAAAAACATGCAAAATGAGACTGTTAAAACAGCCCTGACCATAGGCCCAAGGAACACTGGCCAACAAGGAAAAAAGCGCTTTGCCTAAGAAGCCATTTATTATGAGAGTTGGATGTGGCCATGTAGACTGCTCCATTGTGGTTGTAAATGGAAACTAAGGGCCAGATTTATCGTTCTTTCACGCAGTGTAATGCAGCAAGCCACCTTGCTGTGCTGTGCTGTGCTGCGTAAAAGGGCAGGAATGCACCGTATTTACTATTATACAGTGCATTCCTGTCCTTTCCAAGCACTGATGCACTTTGGCTACCTAGCGCCAATGCAGGCACCCTTGCATCAGGTTTCCACTGGCAAGCACCTTGGGCCCACTTTCAAGTGGCCAGGACTGGGGTGGCACCACTTGGCAGGGTAGACTCACAGATGGCAGAGTCCAGGTGCAGGTGCAAGATGGTTGGAAGAGATGCAGGTCCAGTCCTTCCCACTCAGGCAGGAGGGCAGCAGCTCAGCATAGAAAAGCAGGAGTCCAACAGAGAGCAGCCCGGCAGAGCATCAGTCCTTCAGCAGCACAGCAGTCCTTCTTCTTGGCAGTGTATCCACAGGTCCAGAAGTGTACTGAAGTGGTGGTGTCTAAGGTCCTTCTTTTATACCCAGTTGTGCCTTTGAAGTGGGGAGAAGCTTCTAGAGGCATGCCTTTGAAGTGCACAGATGCCTTGCCTTCCCTGCTCTGGCTCCAGACTAACTAAAGGGGTATGCAGCCCTTTGTGTGGAACCAGGACACAGCCTATTCAAGTATAAGTGGGGCTGGGCCCAGCTCCCCCTCCCATCCTGTCAGTGATGGCCTACTCAGTCAAACCTAAGCTTCCATTGTGTCTGGCCGTCTAGGAGGAATAGTTAAAGCCCAACTGCCAACTACACCCAGTCACATAACCAGAAACAGGCTGCAGGCACCAAATGGCTAAGGCAAGAAAGTGCCAACTTTCTAAAAGTGGCATTTTCAGATATGCAATTTAAAATCTGACTTTACCATAAGTTAGGATTTTAAATTGTGACTCCAGAGACACAAACCGTAAGGGGTTATCTCTTCCCATTTGGAAATTACACTTACAAAGTGTAATAAGGCTACTCCAATGTTATCCGATGGTAGAGATAGGGCTTGCAGTCGTGTAAAATAGATTTAAGAGTTTTTACAACTAGGACATGTAAAACTTAAAAGTACAGTTCCTACTTTTTAAAAAAACTGCACCCTGTCCTCTGACCTGTCCAGGGCCTACCTTAGAGGTGACTTATATGTATTTAAAAGGAAGGATTGTGCCTGGCAAAATATTTATTTTGCTAGGTCAAAGTTGCAGTTTAAACTGTACACACAGGCTCTGTAATGGCAGGCCTGGGACATGTTTAAAGGGCTCCCTAAATGGGTGGCACAATCAGTGCTGCAGGTCTACTCGTAGCATTTAATGCACAGGCCCTGGACACATGTAGTGCACTGTACTAGGGACTTATAAGTAAAAATGCCAATCGGGTATGAGTCAATATTACCATGTTTAGAGCAGAGTGCACTTGCACTTTAGCACTGGTAAGCACTGGTAAAGTGCTCAGAGTCCTAAGGCCAACAAAAACAAGGTCAGGAAAATGGAGGAGGAAAGCAAAACGTTGAAGGGACGACCGCCCTAAGGCTAACAGATAAAACAGAGTGCTTACATTTTTTTATCAAAACAACATTTTGTCATTTTGGAGATGCTTTTTCTGAAACTTTTAGTACCACCTTGTGCAAGAGAAACAGTCCCATTGGAGTTTTGTCGGGCTGCCTGCTGTCGAACCTGTTGAAGGCTTTGTCTGGGTGAATCAGGTGGCTTCTGAAACATTTTTCAGTGAAGGCACATTTACTGTACCAACAGGCACCCATGGTACCCCAGCAGACAATCTTTAGAGGCTGGGACAGGTTCTAATAGGTCCCTGTGGGAAATTTCTCTGAGATTTGTAATCTCCTCTCCTCCCGCAGAGGTATTTGCTCCCATACTGCAGGGAACCATGTGAAGAAAACTGCAAGGGTGTAATATAAATGTTACACTGTCGTGCTGGAGAGTAATTCCCTCTGTGCTGCTTGAGAGATTTTCTAAAAACTATTCAGCAACAGCTATATTTAAATATGAAAGAAGACATCGATCTCTATGATGTATTACAATTCCAGCACAATGGACAGCACTGTAGCTTCAGTATTTTCAATAAGTCTCTGAAGCTTTAGAGCACCACAGTGGAAGGCATACATCGCCTACCCAGTTATTAAGTTGAATCATTGTGTCCTGACCTGGTTTCTCATTCTGTCTCAATCTATCCCGGTTACAGAATCTCAAGCGAATATATCCACATTTGAAAATTATCATCATTTCTATCTCAGTTCTAGAATCCTCACTATGCCTATTGCAGTTCGAGGATTCTTTATATACGTTTCCCAGTTCCGTGGTCTTCATTATATCCATCCCTCAATCCATGCCCGTTCTAGAACCTTCTTCTAGACTCTTTTGAATGATCATTTCTGTTCTCGAATACCTATCATTTCCTTCCCGGTGCTACTACACTCAATGCAGTGTCTCAGTTCAGAATCCTTATCAAATATTTTCTTGCACAATTTCAATCTCAGTTCTACAATCCTTGTTATCACAATACCTGCTGTAGGGTTCACATTATATCCACAGCGCTACAAGTTCTGGAATCCACATAATATCCACCCATGTTCTAGAATCCTAATTATAGCTATCTTTTTTCCAGACTCCTGATAATATCTATCCAGTTTGCATATTTTCCATCTCTAAGATCTTCATTATAAACGTACCTATTCTAGAATGTTCTGTTTTAGAATCCTCATGATTTCAACTTCAGTTTTAGAATACACCCTATACCCTTCTCAGGTAGAGGATAATGAATGTATACGTCTAAGTGCACAATCTCCATTATACCCTTCCCAGTTCTAAGATCTTCATTATAAACGTACCTGTTCTAGAATGTTCTGTTTTCGAATCCTCATGATTTCACTTGTTTTAGAATCCTCATAATTTCAACTTCAGTTTTAGAATACACCCTATACCCTTCTTAGTTAGAGGATAATGAATGTATACGTCTAAGTGCACAATCCCCATTATACCCTTCCCAGTTCTAAGATCTTCATTATAACGTACCTGTTCTAGAATGTTCTGTCTTAGAATCCTCATGATTTCACCTGTTTTAAAATCATCATAATTTCAACTTCAGATTTAGATTACACCTCATACCCTTCTCAGTTATAGGATAATGAATGTATACGTTCCAGTATAGAATCCCCCTTATACCCTTCCCAGTTCTAGGATCTGCATCATGTTCATCCCGGTTCTAGAGTGCTAGTTTATTGTTGAATATACTAGATTCCTCATAACATCAATTTCACTTTCCATTTCAATGATCCCCTTTATATCCAAACCAGTTCTGGGATTTTTACAGTATGTTTTTCCCCCCCAAATCAAACAAAGGTTTTGCTAAGTGGTACTTTTCAGGAGAAGGGCACTTTAAGTGTACACATTTGAAGAGCGGTAAGATGCCTCTGAGCTCCCTCTTATAGGTGTTCATGCTTGTAAAGTGTTGAGCTACATCTTTCCTTATAAATATAAAAACTAAAGAGAGGAAATGATGCCAAAGGGCAGAGAAGCCTGGCAACCCTTTAGCTCTCTTATAGAATAGATCATTAGATTAGCAAAAGCAATCACCAGCCCTAGACTGGCAAGGGCTGTTATTTCCAGATTTATACACATAATTGCCTTATTAATTAGAGTCGTTACTCTGGTTGGCGCGGACTGAGCCTCTCACTGTGGAGACCCATGGGTGGGATATAGTAACGGTCTCTTTGGACTTAGCCACCATCCAAGGCCCGCCTTTGCACAGTCCATGGTTGTATCACAGATGCGCTTTTACACTACAGCGGAAATCACATTACGGTGACGGTAGTGTGGTGCATAGAGGTGGGAACATCTGCTTTGTCGCACCACCGAGGAGCTCTGCTTATCTCACACTTCAATGCCTCAAAATGAGGCTGCCCCCCTGCAGCCAGACCCTCAGGGCTCTGCTGCCATGGTGCCAACATCATTAGCATACATCTAATGAACTGCTTCCCAGCTGTGTTCATAAACCTCAAATTACCACTGATCCTAGCAAAACAAGGCGAGATAAACTCTGTGATTTTCTACACGTATTAAAAAGCATCGAAAAAGTCAGTTGGTGGGATCTCTTATTCATGAGTTGGATAGATTTGATCTTGTAAGCTGAATTCTGAATAGTTGCTGAGATGTGTCTCCAAAAGAGAAATTTCTTGTTTGTAGTACACTGAGTACACTGCACTATCTGTATTTACTTGCAAACATCGATGAGCTTGTGTACGCCTCTCTTGTTAGTACTACCTTACTGATAAGTGATAGTGAGCTTGGTCACAATACGACCACCTTTATACAGCAGATGACAATCATCATTAAACGTCATGCCGCACTATGACTTTACTACAGAATATGGCCCATTGCTGGCCCATTGCTGTACCACAGAATATTCCACAGCTTGGTACTGCAGACTTTCATGATTGTACTGCACAATGATCCGTCTTGGTGCTACAAAATATGTCATATTTGTGGTATAGGTTATGTCACAAAATAACATGGTCTACAATCACATTACAGAATACTACATCGTCGTGCCAGTGGCATAGCATGGGGGGAGAGGGGCACAGGGCGGTTGCCCCAGGCGAAAAATTCTTAGGGGGTGCAACATTTTAAAAGAAAAAAAAGAGTACTGCTAATTTTTTTGCTTTTAAAATTATGCGCCAGGAAGTGCTAATGGTCCATGGGTTAGGGAATGTAATACTTGCCTTACCTGGATGCTGGCACCAGCATCGGATTGGGAAGGCGGGCATTGGGCAATGGGCTGGTGCCTAAGGGTCACCTGTGGGCCGGTTTTTGTTAGCTCTCTCAACCGGCCCACAGAGCCTTACTGTCTCTTCCCCGCCCGGCCACTGTAATGTGGAGCCAGCATCATGGGCAGGCAGGCTCGGAGGAGGTAGCTTGCAGCAAAGTCACTCTGTCAGTATTCTGGCCACTGCAGACTTTAGCTTGGCCCCCGTGGGGCCGGGGCAGACGCCCAGAAGCAGTGCCTCACTTACCTGCTGTGCTGTTAAAATGAGGCGCCATGCTGGGAGCAGGTTATGCGGCCGTTGGGCCATTATCACCCCAGCTCCCCTGTAGCAGCAGCCGCTCTGTGCTTTACTTCACCCCCCACCCCCTACCCCCCCCACCGGCCAGGCCATTGCCCCGAGGCTATTCTTGGCTGGGGAGGGGGAAGAGTAAGTGAAGGGGCTCCGCTGGGGGCCTGTTGTTGGCACCTCAGTGCCAGAGTCTTTCAGGCCTTGGTAGAGGGGGGTGTATGTTTACATAGGACTCGCTGTGAGGCATCTTTCACAGAGAGAAAACTTGAGAGGATGTAATGGGGAGAGGAGTTGGCCTAACGGCTAGGGCGGTCTACCTCGAATCTGGGGAACTGGGTTCGAGTCTCGGCAACGACGCTGAACATCCTGTGATTCTGGGCAAATCACTTAATCTCCCCGTGCCTAACAAAAATGAATGTGTCCTCATGTAACGCAACTGGTGCTATGTAAAGCGCTCTGATACCCATTCGGGTGAAGTTCGCGCTATATAAAACTCTGTTAAAAAAAAAAATGTTAGTGTAAGAGCTTCTGAATTTGGAAATAGGTTCGAGTCCCAGCCTCAGCTCAACATCCTATGATTCTGGGCAAATGACTTAATTGCCCAAGGCCTACAATAAACATTAATTTGATCTTCTGTAATGTGACTGGTGATCATATAATCACTGCTCTTGGGCTGAGTTCACTCTAAAACTACAATAAAAAATAATCTTCTGTTTGCTCACTGTTAGACCTGGCATTTCTTGGCATGGTTACCCCTGACTTTTTGCCTCTACCTCCTCTATTTTTGATGCTGTGATGGATTTCGTTTTGCTGGCTTAGATGCTTTGGGCACCTTGCCACTGCTGATCAGTGTCAAAGTGCAAGTGCTCCCTGTATAAAGTGTTATGGTAATTGGTTGTCCATAATTGGTATGTTTGCCTTACTAGCAAAGTCCCTAGTAAAGTGCACTATGTGTGCCAGGGCTGGTAATGCAAATGCTACTAGTGGGCCTGCAGCACTAATTGTGCCACCCACACAAGTAGCCCTAAGAAGAGATCTCAGGCCTGCCACTGCAGTGCCTGCGCGCAGTTTGTTAACTGCCTTGTTGTCCTGGCAAGTGCACCCACTTGCCAGGCCTTACCTTCCCTTTTTATGCACATCAGACACCCCTAGAGTAGGCCCAAGGTACCCCCCTGGGTAGGGTGCAGTGTATGTGAAAGGTAGGATATGTACTGAGGTGTGTACCATGTCCTGACAGTGAAATACTGCCAAATTCGTTTTTCACTGTTGCAAGGCCATCTTGCCCATAGGACAGAATGGGGAATGCTGAGTCCCATGTTTCCAGCATATCTTCCCATAGGCATAAGATTAGGCCTGGGCGGTAAATTCCGTTCCGCTCGCGGAATTTGCGGAATTTGGGTAATTTTGCGTTCCGCAGAGAACGCGGAATTGCCCAAAATTCCGCGATCCGCGGCTTCGCAGAGTTTTTTGCTTATTCGCGCTTTCAAAATGCGTGTTCGCGAGATATTTCTCCCCGACCATGCAAACAGCGTTCGCGAACAGGAAAAAAGCATCGCGAACGGGCGGAACAAGCAATTCCGCGTGTTCGCGGAACTTTTGCGTGCTGGCGGAGATTTTTTTTACCGTTTCGCAGAGCTTTGCGTAGCGCGACTACACAAATTCCGCCCACCCCTACATAAGATGGAGAGATGGAGTTTAGTGTGCCTGAACTCAGAATTTAATAACACATCTTTTTGTGAAGATGGTTTTTGAATTGTGTGTTTAGAAAACGCGCTTTTAGAAGTGGCTGGTTTCTTGTCCTAACCATCCTGTGTGCCTCTGCCTGGTTGTGTATTGCCTGTCTAGGTTTGGATGTGACAGGGTCTGGGAAGTGTCCTGACCCCAGGGAGGAGTAGGTGAGACAGCAACAGGCTGGCCTGCGTTTGATGTGGGGGGGGATTAGCCCCCTCCATGTGAAGAGGGCTGTGTTGCTGCCCCCAGAGGATGGCTCCACCTCCTGCTGAGCATCTGGGCCCCAGACCCTGACTATCAAAGGAAGAGGGTGTGCACTGGCAGGAAGACACCCAGGTCTGGTTTGGACCGGGGTCAGAGGCCCCGGAACACAAAGACTTCAAAGGCATTTAGGGGTATAAATGTAAGAGCTGAAACCCCTGAACACAAGACTGAAATCCATACTGAAAAAGGATTGAAACTACTTTGTGATCAAGAGGAACCTCTGCCAAAGAAGAACAGCTGAAGAGACTGAAGAGAAGGACTGCCCTTGCTGTGTGTTCTGGGGCTGGCCTGCAGTTTGCTGATTTGACTGAGGAGAGGACAAGGGACTTTGCTGTGTGCTGTGTCCCCCTGCTTGAAAGGACTTTGCTGTGTGCTGTGTCCTGAAGTAACTTGTCTCCAAGGGCCCGAGGAGAGCTGGTCCCCTGTTGTGGAAACTCAGGAACATAAAAGTTTCCAAGTGTGTCTCAGCGACGCTGTGTGCGTGTGCTTTTTGCACGCCTGAGACTGCCGTGTGGTCCGTGGTGCTGTTTACGAGGTGCCCCGTGAGCGCATTGCCCCCCCTCAGCATGAAACATCGTCCACGCTGCTGCATTGCTGTTTGTGGCCCGAGCCGTCATCGTAACTGAGGCTGTGAGTAAAGATCGCCGGCCCGAGCCACAACGTGCTAAAGGATTTCTTGAAGCTAAGGAAGCTACAAGGTGAAAGGGATCGTGATCATTGTTCGTCGAAAGGAATCTGCCCAAGATCTTCAACGAAGGAGAAGGCAGCGCCGTAACCCGTCCGGCTACAGCGTCGCCTCGCAACAGAGCTGCAACGTGATCAGGATCGCCCAGCAGGACGTCCGACGAGCGGAGAGAGAGAGCGAAGCAGCGCACCCCTCTAGGTAAGGCTTGGACTCCGGTCAGGAGCCGCAAGCGTGTGTGGCCTGGGGAGGCGTGCAGGAGGAGTACAGGAGTGCTCCGAGCTGTCATGATTACCCTGATCTGCGTAAGAGACTGACAAAGCACAGGTTTCCCAGTGCAGTGTCTGTTTCTTAATATATGAAAAAACCCATCCCTTTCCCGTGCATTCATCACTGCCGCATGTGTGGAAATTATAATGTAATAGGGGAAAAGATGTAAACATAACTTGTGGTTTGTAATATGATGGTTATGTAGTGTTATTAACATTATTTGTGTAAGATGAAAATGTGAGTTAACATTGCTCATTGTGTCACACTTGCACTCTGAATTTCACGTTGGTTGCAACTCTGGAAGATACGTATTGCAATATGCCAGGAAAAGACTTATGCTCAGCCTTGTTGTAAGATTCCGTGTTTATCCGCTAAACAAGAGGCGCTTCGTTTTCATGTGAAGCGCTCCAGTCAAAGACGCTTCGTTTTCAGGTGCTCACTCCGGTAAAAGGAATCAGGGCTCGCCGCACGTTACGTCCGTTCAACGTGAACGAACGTGGCGGCCATTTTGGGTGTGGTCTTCTACTTAAGGCCACACCCATCTTCCAGAAGGCGCTTAGCCTTCCTTTTGTCTTCCCGAACGGACCTGCGCTTGGATCTCCTTACCTGAGAATGACGACGGAGTCCCAGCCTTCAGATTTCTTCTTCCTGGAGTCTTCTGATTCTTGCATTAAGGACTGTCTTATTACTACATTACGAACTGCATTACGAACAGCATAGCATTGCATTAGGACTGCATTAGAGATCATGAATTGCTCATTTAATACCGCAAGAACCTACAAGTGATTGCTGGCCTAATAACCGGCAAAGCGAAATATTACGAATACGCATATGTTGGATTTCTATCGTTTGGTCTCATCGTATTCCTTTTATAAAGATACCGCTATTTTTATGAAACCAGTGTGGTGTCCATTTGTGGTGTTATCACTGTGTTACTGGGAGTGCGGTTGCAAATACTTTACACATTGCCTTGGAGATAAGCCTGGCTGCTCGTGCCAAGCTACGAGGGGGTGAGCAGGGGTTATCTAAGCGTGTGTCCCTCCTTACCCTGACTAGAAGCAAGGGTCCCTATTTGGACTAAGGTACCTACCTCAGCCAACTAGAGACCCCCAGTTCTAACATTGGTGGCAGCGGTGGGATTTGAACGTGTATTTGCAACTGACTCACAGTGATTGGTGAACATCACTAGTTTTAGCGCAGACCACGACGCAACCACATATTGTGTTTTTGATTTTTTGGTTCTATTTTTGAGCGACCTTTAAGCCACACATTATGTCTCAAAGGAGTCAAGTAGCCAGTGAGGCTGCAGAATTGGAATTCGACATTGAGGCATTGCTTACCTACAAAGTTGATCAATTGAGGCAATTCTACAGAGCTTTGGGATGTCCCATGAAAAGTAGCTCCAAGAAGGAGGAGCTGCAAACGGCCTTGAGGGCCTGGTGGGAAGCCAAAGAGGCTCAGGAGACAGGTGATGCTGAGGTGGATGAGGATGACCCAGGGAATGGATTTGGTCCACAGGATTTGCCGGTGGGAGGACCAGCCTCAGGGGCTGGTAGTAACCATTCAGGGAGGAACTTTTCCCCAGAGGAGCTGGAGGAAAACCAAAGGGTCAGAGAGCATGAGTTGGAGGTTTTAAAACTTAAGGCTCAAGCAGAGGAGAAAAAGCTGCTCATTGAAAGTGAAAAGCGAGCAGAGGAGAGCAAGAACGCTCTCGCCTTGGAAGAGAAGAAGATTCTCTTAGCTCATGAGTTAAGCATGAGGGAACTGGACATTAAGGCTAAACAGGTGGAGTCCAGTTCGAATGGTGGCAGCGCACAGCCAGTGCCAGCGGGTAAGGTGTACATTCCCAAAGACTTAGTGCGAGATTACCAAAGGGGTGATGATATTTATACGTGGTTCACGGCATATGAGATCGCACTGAGGATGAATGAGGTGCCTGAGAAGCATTGGGGGGCCTGTGGAAACACTTTGAGGCTTCCAGGACGGATGTTTTACCACCCTTAGAGAGGGCGGGAACCCTGACCTATGCCAATATGAAGGAGGCTTTATGCCTCAGGTATGGGCTCACTCCTGAACAGTACAGGCAGAAATTCAGGAACTTCAAGAAACTGAAATCCAGTACTTGGGTGGAATGTGTGAATGCGTACACGCGTGTACTGGATGGTTGGATGACGGGCAGCAAGGTAACTGATTTTAAGGGCTTATGCAATTTAATTAGTTGGGAGCACTTGAGTAGTCTATGTGTTCCAGAGCTGCGCCAGCATCTGTTAGACAGTAGGCTGACTGATCCCGGTAAGCTTGCTGAGGAGGCGGACCGCTGGACCAGCACCCGGGTCCACAAGGGGATTGGGGGTACCACTACCAAAGGTGTACAGGGTCCCCAGCAGAAGGTAAGGGAGGACAAGGGTAACCACAAGGAGTTCTCTAAAGGACCCCAAAGTAGTTCCCAGATAAAAGGGTCCCAGTCCCCCAAGGTTAAGAGGTCCTGGCCCCCTAAGGGCAAGCGGGACCGCAGAGGTCCTCCTAGTTGTTATTTCTGTAAAGAGGTGGGTCACATTGTCCCTAAATGCCCCAAGAAACCACCTGCACCCACTGGTGGTCCAACACCGGGTTTAGTGAGTGTAGCATTGGGGGAGGAATTGAGTCCTTGGAATGGGGAGGAGCAAGCAGTCATTAGGAGATCGAGAGATGGTCCAAGAAGCCTCTCTGCCTGAGAATACTAAGAAGTACAGGCAGTGGGTGACCATCAATGGAAGGAGGGTGGAGGCTCTGAGAGACACAGGAGCCAGTTTGACGTCTGTCAGGTGTCAGTGGGTGTCTGAGGAGCAGGTGGTTCCCAATGTGCTTCACCCTGTAGTTGCAGCAGACAACTCTGTGCGCCTCTGCAAGGTGGCGCTAGTTCCCTTTGAGTGGGGGGGGTCTCAGGTTCCTTGAAGGTCATTGTAAGTCCGTCCATGCCTGTAGACTGTCTGCTAGGGAATGACCTGGAGAGTTCCCCCTGGAAGGAGGTGGAGCGCCAGGCACATTTGGAGATGTTGGGTCTGCCTGAGTGGGCTTGTGTGACCACTCGGTCTATGGCAGCCAGTAAAGGTGTTCAAGAGGACCTGGAGCCTGAAACAGTGGACCAGGTGCCGGCCTTAAAGAGAGGAGGCAGGGGGCGCGGGAAACCGGCACCCACAGTTCCCACAGTCCCGGAGGAGTCACCCCTTGAGGGGGATGCCCTGGAGCCTACAGGGAAGCAAGTAGCTGAACTGGGGGACCTACCTGAGCTGACCCAATGGCAGCCGGAGGGAGGGCCCTCCAGGGAAGAATTCTGTGAGGAGCAGAAAAAGTGCCCTTCTCTTGTAGGTTTGCGGCAACAGGCAGCAGGTGATCAGTCCGGGTCACATTTGATTTACTGGGAGAATGATCTCCTATATAGCGAGCCTAAGGTTGCTGAGCCTGGGTCAGCCCGTGTGCTGGTGGTACCCCAGCGCTTCAGGGCCTTCCTACTTGGGTTGGCTCCTGATGTACCTTTAGCAGGACATTTGGGGCAGACCTTTGAGAGGCTTGTCACCCACTTCTACTGGCCTCAAATGCGCAAGAGTTCTGATACTCATTGCAGGACCTGTCAGACTAGCCAGGCAAGTGGTAAGAGTGGGAGGAAGCACAAGGCTCCTCTCCAACCTTTCCCTGTAGTCAGCACCCCCTTTGAGAGGGTGGGCATTGACATCGTGGGGCCTCTGGATCCCAAGACAGCCATGGGCAACAGGTTCATCCTGGTCTTGGTGGACCATGCCACCCGGCACCCGGAAGCCATCCCTCTCCGGACGGTGACAGCCCCCGTGGTGGTCGTGCACTGATGGGGATTTTCTCCCGCGTGGGGTTCCCCAGAGAGGTGGTGTCTGACCGGGGTACTAATTTCATGTCTAGGTATATGAAATCTCTGTGGAAGGAGTGCGGTGTAACCTATAAGTTCACCACGCCTTACCACCCCCAAGGGAACGGGCTGGTTGAGAGATTTAACCAGACCCTAAAGGGCATGATTATGGGTCTTGAGGAACCCATGAGGCGTAAGTGGGACATCCTCTTACCATGCCTATTGTTTGCTTACAGAGAGGTGCCACAGAAGTCCCTAGGGTTCAGTCCCTTTGAGCTCCTGTATGGACACCTTGTAAGAGGACCATTGAGTTTGGTGAAGGAGGGCTGGGAGAAGGCTCCTAGTAAACCCCCCCAGGATGTATATAGCTACATGCTGGCCTTCAGGAACCAAAAAAGCATTTCAGGCAACTCGCTCAGGCGAATCTGGAAGCCAGCCAGGAAGAAATGAAACGGTGGCACGACCAGAATGCCACTCTGGTCGAGTTTCAACCTGGGCAAAAAGTGTGGGTGATGGCACCAGTGGGGCCCTGCGCGCTCCAGGATAAGTGGACTGGGCCTTATGAGGTGGTGGAGCGCAGGAGCGAAGTGACCTACCTGGTTGACTTACAGTCTCCTAGGAACCCTCTGAGGGTCCTCCATGTGAACCGCCTCAAACCCCACTTTGAGAGGTCTGATGTGACCATTCTCTTGGCTACCAATGACGGGGCGGAAGAGGAGAGTGAACCTCTTCCTGACCTCCTGTCAGCCAGAGAAAAGGATGGGTCAGTGGATGGGGTGAACCTCTTGCCTACCCTGACCCCAGAACAGCAGAGGGTCTGTCGCCAGGTGTTGGGTCAGTTCGCCTCCCTGTTCTCTCTGACCCCAGGAGTCACCCATTGGTGCGTCCATGATGTGGACACTGGAGACAGCCTGCCTGTAAAACAAAAATTTTACAGAGTAGCTGCTAAGGTCAGGGCCAGCATCAAGGAGGAGGTTTCCAAGATGCTGGCGCTAGGGGTAATTGAGCCATCCAGCAGCCCCTGGGCTAGCCGAGTGGGCCTTGTGCCAAATGCTGCTGCGCCTGGTGCCACCCCAGAACTCCGGTTCTGTGTGGATTACCGTGGGCTCAATGTGGTCACCAAGGCTGACGCTCACCCCATCCCCAGAGCTGATGAGCTCGTGGATCGGCTGGGAGCTGCCCGGTACCTCAGTACATTTGACTTGACGTCTGGGTACTGGCAGATTGCCTTGACCGAGGGGGCCAAAGAGAGGTCAGCGTTCTCAACGCCAGAGGGGCACTACCAATTCAGGGTTATGCCCTTTGGGTTGAAGAACACCCCTGCCACCTTCCAGAGACTGGTTAACCAGGTGCTGTGTGGGCTGGAGGAATTCAGCGCCGCCTACCTGGATGACATTGCTGTGTTCAGCTCCAGTTGGGAGGAACATTTGCAACACCTCTGCGAAGTGTTGAAGGCCCTGCAGAGGGCAGGCCTCACTATCAAGGCAAGTAAGTGCCAGATAGGGCAGGGTTCTGTGGTATACTGCAGGTGGCGCCCCTACAGGTAAAAATGTATACCATTCTGGCGTGGGAACCCCCAAAGCCCAGACAGAGGTGAGAGCCTTTTTAGGACTCACGGGGTATTACAGACGGTTTGTGAAGGGGTATGGCACCCTTGTTGCCCCCTTGACAGAACTGACTTCAAAGAAACTGCCCAAGAAAGTGATCTGGACTGATGGCTGCCAGACCGCTTTTGATGCCCTGAAAACTGCCATGTGCATGGCGCCCGTGCTCAAGGCGCCTGATTTCTCCCAAGAGTTTGTGGTGCAGACAGATGCTTCAGAGCATGGTGTGGGAGCAGTACTCTCACAATTGAATGACGAGGGCTTAGACCAACCTGTAGTTTTCATTAGCAGGAGGCTACTTCCCAGGGAACAGAGGTGGAGTGCAATTGAAAGAGAAGCTTTTGCTGTGGTCTGGGCGCTGAAGAAGCTGAGGCCCTACTTGTTTGGGACTCACTTCCTGGTTCAGACAGACCACAGGCCCCTCAGATGGTTGATGCAGATGAGGGGTGAGAACCCAAAACTATTGAGGTGGTCCATCTCCCTACAGGGAATGGACTTTACGGTGGAACACCGCCCTGGAACAGAACACGCCAATGCTGACGGTCTGTCCAGATTTTTCCACCTTAGTGATGAGAACTCCCATGAGGGTGGGTAGTTCTCCCCACTTTTCAGCTGGAGGGGACACGTGTTAGACCTGGCATTTCTTGGTGTGGTTACCCCTGACTTTTTGCCTCTACCTCCTCTATTTTTGATGCTGTGATGTATTTCGTTTTGCTGGCTTAGATGCTTTGGGCATTTTGCCACTGCTGATCAGTGTCAAAGTGCAAGTGCTCCCTGTATAAAGTGTTATGGTAATTGGTTGTCCATAATTGGTATGTTTGCCTTACTAGCAAAGTCCCTAGTAAAGTGCACTGTGTGTGCCAGGGCTGGAAATGCAAATGCTACTAGTGGGCCTGCAGCACTAATTGTGCCACCCACACAAGTAGCCCTGAGAAGAGATCTCAGGCCTGCCACTGCAGTGCCTGCGCGCAGTTTGTTAACTGCCTTATTGTCCTGGCAAGTGCACCCACTTGCCAGGCCGTACCTTCCCTTTTTATGCACATCAGACATTCCTATAGTAGGCCCAAAGTACCCCCCTGGGCAGGGTGCAGTGTATGTGAAAGGTAGGACATGTACTGAGGTGTGTACCATGTCCTGACAGTGAAATACTGCCAAATTCGTTTTTCACTGTTGCAAGGCCATCTTGCCCATAGGACAGAATGGGGAATGCTGAGTCCCATATTTCCAGCATATCTTCCCATAGGCATAAGATGGAGAGATGGAGTTTAGTGTGCCTGAACTCAGAATTTAATAACACATCTTTTTGTGAAGATGGTTTTTGAATTGTGTGTTTAGAAACCACGCTTTTAGAAGTCGCTGGTTTCTTGTCTTAAACCATCCTGTGTGCCTCTACCTGGTTGTGTATTGCCTGTCTAGGTTTGGATGTGACAGGGTCTGGGAAGTGTCCTGATCCCAGGTAGGAGTAGGTGAGACAGCAACAGGCTGGCCTGCGTTTGATGTGGGGGGGAGGAGTAGCCCCCTGCATGTGAAGAGGGCTGTGTTGCTGCCCCAGAGGATGGCTCACCTTCTGCTGAGTGCCTGGGCCCCAGACCCTGACTATCAAAGGAAGAGGGTGTGCACTGGCAGGAAGACACCCAGGTCTGGTTTGGACCGGGGTCAGAGGACCCGGAACACAAAGACTCCAAAGGCATTTAGGGGTATAAATGTAAGAGCTGAAACCCCTGAACTCAAGACTGAAATCCATACTGAAAAAGGATTTCAACTACTTCGTGATCAAGAGGAACCTCTGCCAAAGAAGAACAGCTGAAGAGACTGAAGAGAAGGACTGCCCTTGCTGTGTGTTCTGGGGCTGGCCTGCAGTTTGCTGATTTGACTGAGGAGAGGACAAGGGACTTTGCTGTGTGCTGTGTCCCCCTGTTTGAGAGGACTTTGCTGTGTGCTGTGTCCTGAAGTAACTTGTCTCCAAGGGCACGAGGAGAGCTGGTCCCCTGTTGTGGAAACTCAGGAACATAAAAGTTTGCAAGTGTGTCTCAGCGACGCTGTGTGCGTGTGCTTTTTGCACGCCTGAAACTGCCGTGTGGTGCCTGGTGCTGTTTACGAGGTGCCCCATGACCGCATTGCCCCTACGCAGCGTGAAACATCATCCACGCTGCTGCATTGCTGTTTGTGGCCCGAGCCGTCATCGTAACTGAGGCTGTGAGTAAAGATCGCAGCTGCATGCCCGAGCCGCAACGTGCTAAAGGATTTCTTGAAGCTAAGGAAGCTACAAGGTGAAAAGGATCGTGATCATTGTTCGTCAAAAGGAATCTGCCCAAGATCGTCAACGAAGGCGAAGGCAGCACCGTAACCCGTCCGGCTACAGCGTCGCCTCGCAACTGAGCTGCAACGTGATCGGGATCGCCCAGCAGGACGTCCGACAAGCGAAGAGAGAGAGCGAGACAGCGCACCCCCCCAGGTAAGGCTTGGACTCCGGTCGGGAGTCGCAAGCGTGTGTGGCCTGGGGAGGCGTGCAGGAGGAGTACAGGAGTGCTCCGAGCTCTCTCCCTCTGCACCGCGTTAGACGCGCTGAGTCCCGAGCGGCCCGTACCTGCCCAGCAGTACCGGGGACGCCCCTTTAAGCTTACGACCGTTGTCTCTGTTGTTGGGGCCTAGTGGTGCCCGAGTTGACCGCGCAGATTGGCTAACCGCATTATTCTTGCATTACGAACTGCCTGATTCTTGCATTACGAACCGCATTATTCTTGCATTACGAACTGCCTGATTCTTGCATTACGAACCGCATTATTCTTGCATTAGGAACTGCCTGATTCTTGCATTACGAACCGCATTATTCTTGCATTACGAACTGCCTGATTCTTGCATTAAGGACTGTCTTATTACTACATTACGAACTGCATAGCATTGCATTAGGCTGCATTAGAGATCGTGAATTGCTCATTTAATACCGCAAGAACCTACAAGCGATTGCTGGCCTAATAACCGGCAAAGCGAAATATTACGAATACGCATATGTTGGATTTCTATCGTTTGGTCTCATCGTATTCCTTTTATAAAGATACCGCTATTTTTATGAAACCAGTGTGGTGTCCATTTGTGGTGTTATCACTGTGTTACTGGGAGTGTGGTTGCAAATAATTTACACATTGCCTTGGAGATAAGCCTGGCTGCTCGTGCCAAGCTACCAGGGGGTGAGCAGGGGTTATCTAAGCGTGTGTCCCTCCTTACCCTGACTAGAAGCAAGGGTCCCTATTTGGACTAAGGTACCTACCTCAGCCAACTAGAGACCCCCAGTTCTAACACTCACGTTTTAAGAGTCTGCAAAGGCTGGAATAATCATAAAAGAGGATTCTTTATACAATAATAAAAATGTCCCTATTCCTTCTTGACATGGCTTTTCTGCCTTTGTTTAGTTTTTAACTATCTGTCATGGATCATTAAAGCAGCTTTAGACCACATTTTAAATTCCGTTCACCTTATGTTTATTGTTTAAAGTACATATTGATCAGAGGAGAAACTACCAGCATTAGGTGATTTTCTTCATTTTCCTACGACCAGGAGATTAAAATACCAGTAATACTGGTTAAAAAATGGGCAGGTGGCAAACATAGCCACATCAGGAGTTGTGGCCTTTGGACCACTTTATTTCACCTCACTTGCCCAGCCAAAATGTAGTGCTTCTAGCTTTCACCAAATTTTCTGGCTCTATGAGCTTTAAAATATGTAATTTATCAAATATTTCTCTAAAAATGAGCCCAATGAAACTAGCCAAATGCTGTTTTATAAAAGGGTGACATCTGGGAATGTGCACCACTTTTTTCTTTAAGGGGGGCTCGGGCCGAATTGTGATCTCTATCCGACCCTGGCTGTCACCCCACGCTACGCTGCTGCCTCGTGCTACAGAATATGACATTATTGTACCACAGAATATGTTGTCTTTGCCTCATAAAACATACCACCATGTAACAAAAAAATTCTCGTCGCTGCGTTGTAAAATCTACTCATCACTGCACACTGCTGCAGAATATGGTGCTGCACTGCCGATGCCATTATGATAAAGAATGTAGCCATCAGCAAATGGAAGCAACTGCCCATAACTGCAATTAAAATATGATCTTAATTGTACTAAAAACCTGGATATTATTGTGCAGGAGAACATGCCTAATTCTGCTAAATAAAACAACAAAAACTATACTAACCGGAAACAAGCAAATCAGTGTACCACAAGATAGGGTTGGTCCCGATGCAAAACAAATATCCATTACTGAGCCAGAGAATATGCATCGTGCCAAATGAGGGGAGGCAGCAGTGCTTAAATTGAGCCTGTGATTTCCGGTGCTCAGCACTTAATTGTCAACACCGGGGCTTGTGACAGTCTGCCACCAGGTGGCGCTGTGTGGGTAATTTAGAGATGACCACAACAACAGTTATTTATTAATTCAATATACATTATAAATTACTATTTCCTGCCACCCAAGCCATTCTTATAGCTTTGGGCCCTGAAATAGTCTGAATTTTGTCACACTTGTTGCAGTGTGATGGTTAGCAGTTGTGTTGTTACCATCATTGGCAGCATGGCAGGGGCAATGTGTGGTGCAAGCTGCAGTGCCTTCCTGATGAGAGCCCGGATACTAATTGTTTTACAAATTCAGCACTGGGAGGCAGACTGTTCAAGGACTAATGTGAGAGACGGAAGTGAGGGGTTAAAAGTGCGATGGAAGAGGTCATTGTGAGTGCACTCTACGACGCCTGTTTTTGGTTCCGCAGAGTAAACATACCTTACTGGTCATTGATTCCAATGGGATTCTTTAATGGAAGGGGCTGACAGAAAGTAATACTGTGCGATTAAAACTTCCTTACCCCTGCCGGATCGAATAAATAATCAAGCTTCACATTTTTCATGTCGATGTCCTCCAATGCCAGCCAGTAGTGGAATTTCTAAAGAAAATGTCATGTGCAATAATCACCTGATTTTCATTGGCTACTGGACCCTTTGCTGCAAAGAAAGGGTATTTAATGGCCTTTAAATGCAGGAACAAGTTACTGCTGCGACTGCATGCTCAGACAATCAGCAGTCTAGAACAGCGATTTGACACCAGTTACAGTAAAAGGGTCGTATCACATAAAGTGAGCACTGAAATTTAAAACAGACTCTACCGACGTTTTTGGAATGACAGGTGTCGAGTTAGTTTAAAAGCTGAAACTGTGCTATTTTACCTCCTTAAACAGGGGTAAGTGGTTGCTTGTTATTGTTTTGAAAGAAAATGCAGCATCATTTTTGACATATCGAAAGTGAGCAAAATTGACACATGATAAAATACACAAAGATATGTAACAACACAATTCAAACATAACAGAGCATAATAGAACAAAACAGTCAAAACAGTACACAACACAACAACCACAGGACAACACAACATCACATTGAAATAACACAGCACAAAAACACTGCAGCACAAAAATATGCCAAACACATTACCACTGCAACAAAAAGCCAACCAATACATATGCTAAACATACTTGTTGAACAATGCCACCTCCAGAAATTCTTCTACAGTGGTGAAAGGTTTTTCCATTAACATCTGCTTTATATTGCCACCTCATACATGAAATCGCATCAGTCAGAAATGTTTAGTAATCTGGTCCCTAGTCTCTGCCACAGTTTTGGCCAGACTATTGTCTTAAGTAGTTCAAGAGCTGAAGTAGCCCTGTTTTACCATCTTAAACATGGGTAAATGTCCTATTACTTACCGCTAACCTTCATTACTCCTGGTCCCGTTGTCCCCATCCCATTCATGACTCCTCCCTCCCTGTCAGCCAGCATTCATCTGGGGGGCTTGGTAGTTCAGGAAGAATACTGGGTGAGTACATTTATGTACAACCGGTGGGAGGGGGGAAGGGGTAGGGTCCAGAATTCCTTTGTTCTTTTTTTCTGTATGTGAGATAGGATTATCTCACTTGTCATTAATGGGACAGGGACAGGCGGGACCTGGGGGTAATAGTTGCTTGTCCCTGCAACTTTAAAGGACTGTGCTGCTGTTGCCTGGAACGGTAGCTGCATTTGGTGACACATCTAAAGTAAACAAGAGAACTATCAGAACCCCTTTCAGAGCACCACCGGGGCACGCAGTGATTACTGGTCCCAACCATGGTGGATGAGGCCTTTTACTCATGATGGCCCAGGGCCTGACCTATTATGGATCTTGCTCAACTGGGCCAAATACCCATTCTGCACTTGATTCTCAGTGGTAGCTGTGGTTGAGTAGCAATGTTCCCTCTAATTTTTTTCCTCTGTGTGCGGCAGTGTGAGGTCTCTGTGCGCTCCAGCCACGGCAATGTGCGCCAAGGACCCAACCGCGTGTGTGGGTGCAGCGACAGGGGTTCTGACACTGGGGTTCCTGCTTGATTGTGCAGATAAATGACCTAGGTACTGGAACGGAGGAGGCCTGTTTGATGGGGCAGGCAGGGCCGGACTGGGAACCCAAAGTAGCCCTGGCAATTTTGCTGCACCGGCTCCCACCCACCAGGGTTGGGGTGGAGGGGGCAGGCAAGTGTCAAGCACTACTGCTGAAAGCTGGTCCCCAGCACTGGTGCTTTTGTTACTGAGGGCCCATATTGCAGCATCGCTGCAAAACTGCCCCAGTAACAAAACTGGCCCCACTGCTCCAAAACTGACCCCCACCCTTCCAGCCTCGCAGGCAAACGCCTGATGCCTGCTAAGGCCAGTCCAGCCAGGGGGTGGTCTTCGTGTTGGTGACTGCCGTGCCTAACAAAAAATAAAAAATGTGCCCTCATGTAATGCAACTGGTGCTATGTAAAGCGCTCTGATACCCGATTCGGGTCAAGTTCGCGCTTAATAAAACTCTGTAAAATAAAATAATGGTTGTGTCATGTTCGAAATGAGAAAGTGCAGAGCATCTGCAACCACAACAAAGCTACACAATCTTCCCGCAGCCACGCTCTATTAACAAAAGGCATGCAGAAAGTCCAGAAGCAGGACGTGTGCTTTCAGAATCACTAGCATATATTAGTGATTGTAAAAGCACACGTTAATTTTAGGCTTGCTGCATGCCTTTGTTAATAGAAGGCGGCAGATGCGTGCCTTTTTGAAAGTTATCATGTTAATTGCAGAGCCCGACATACTAATACACGGGGCTGCATTTAACATGAAAACTTTCAAAAGGCACACAATCTGCTGCGCTCTATTAACAAAAGGCGTGCAGCAAGCCTAAAAGCACGACGTGTGCTTTACACGTCGTTCTTTTTTATTGTATTGTATTATAATTGCATTTATCTAGCGCTTACTACCCCTGACGAGGCGTCTAAGCGTTTTGCGAGTAGCACGCTACTCCGGGACCCATAAAGGAATTTGTGTTGAATTAGTATAGTGCAATATGAAAGTAATTTAAGTGGTGGATAGGTTAGTCAGTTATTTGGATTCAGAAGGATAGCAGAAGGATAGAAGAGGAAAAAAGGTTTGTATTTATATAGCGCTTGTTACCCCTGATGGGGTATTGAAGAGCTTTTTCTTGCGAGTAGCACGCTACTCCGGAAACCCATAAAGGATTAGTGGTGAATTAGTATAGTGAAATATGAAAGTAGTTTGAGTGGTGGATATGTTATTCAGTTATTTGGATTGAGAAGGGTTGGGAGGGGTTGAAAGGGAAAAAGGTTTGCATTTATATAGCGCTTGTAACCCTGATGGGTGTTGAAGTGATTTATTGGCGAGTAGCCCGCTACTCTGGAACCCATAAAGGATTAGTGGTGAATTAGTATAGTGGAATATGAAATTTGAATGGATGAAGAGGGCCGGATTAATGAGGCCCCTACAACTAAATACATTATCTATCTTGTAGTGCATTAAACACATAGTATTAAAAACAAATGGTCTTGGCAAACAGCAGACACAAAAATAATTATTTCATGGTAAATCTTGTACGGCTGTAACTGAGAAACCCATGGCTTCCTACCATCAGTGTTTGCCAGGTGCGGCATTACCAGTTAAAATAGTGAAACGCTCACAATGAGGCCCTAAACGCTTGAATGCGATTACAAGCCTCTCTCCTATCCTTTCAGCTAACAGCCCACATGTTGAAGCTCCACAGCAAGAGAATGGAAGGAAGCGTCATACCCAAAAATGAATAACATAACTTAGACTAATGTCTCTCTAGTAATTGATGCTGCCTCCCTTGATAGTACGTACTGGGAGGAACATCCTGCCATCCTTCCTCTATGGTGGCAGCATTATGCACCCTAGTCAAGTGACACGTCAGAAAACCCCCTCCCCTTAACTTTGAGTTTGGCTTTATAAGGAAGGATTCTTACAATCTCGCAAATGCACATTTTTGTGGAAGCCAAGTAACTCTTGCTGTGGTTATCTACCGTCCTCTTCACTTCTTCTGTCCACCAGATCTCCTCCATACACCCTCACCTCACTTCCTTACCTATTCCTCTTCGGAAATCTCTCTCCACTCTCCAAAATCTATACCGTCTTTAATGCTCCTGTTAAGACTTCCTCTCTTCCTACCACTCATCTATTTATCCTCCACTTAGCGCCCCGTCCTCATCCCAGTGTCAAACGCTTAACACAATCCGCTCACCATCCCCACTAAGGCCACTAGGGCTTTATGCTCAAATCTCCGCTTTCTCGTAACTCAACTTTCTTGCTGACATCCATTTTTCAGACGCCTGCAGTCGACACTGCTCCACCTGTTACCCCGTCTTTTATAATCTCTTCTTAATTTTCCTCCTCCTTACCCACCTGCTATACTCTTTCAGTGCTTCCTTTAAGGGCCACCCTTGCCTCCCTTCTGGCTCCTTCCCCACGGTACACTTTTCTTCCTCTCCGAGCTACCTTACGTCTTTCCCTACATACCACTGAGCTC
The DNA here is from genome assembly GCA_963921515.1 of Calotriton arnoldi. Taxonomy (NCBI): domain Eukaryota; kingdom Metazoa; phylum Chordata; class Amphibia; order Caudata; family Salamandridae; genus Calotriton; species Calotriton arnoldi. The sequence continues at coordinate 199,082 of CAWUFW010012754.1, forward strand.
ATTCCCCTCCAATGCCCATTGTCCAGCTCCCCAGCCACAACATGTTAACGTGTCCCTTTACGTTCACGCCTCTTACGAGTTTCTCTACTGTCCCTTCTATTCCATGTTTCTACGTCCAAAGCAACACCAACTAAAAGTCATCCAAAGCGAGTTCCAATGAGGCGACCTAGAACTACAGCTCCCAGAAACCACCTGGTGGTGAAATGAAATGACCACAGCTGCCCTAGAGACAAATAATCACCCGGATTCTGCCGTCCCTCTGGATCATCTCCCTCCTCCTTTCCATCGCTCATGCTTGTGCTTGCTGCATTTATTTTCTTAATGGAGCACGCTGCGGGCTGATTGTGGGCCATTGTGAAAATATTTATGTTAATTGCAGCACCGTCATGCGCTGCAATTAACATAAATAGTTTCACAATGGCCTCAATCAGCCCGCAGCCGTGCTCCATTAAAAAGACATGCATCAAGTCCAAAAAACGACGTGTAAAGCACATGTCGTGCTTTTGGACTTGCTGCATTTCTTCTCTTAAAGGAGCACGGCTGCGGGCTGATTGTGGGCCATTGTGAAAATATTTGTTAATTGCAGCGCATGACGGTGCTGCAATTAACAAATATTTTCACAAAGGCCCACCAACAGCCCCCAGCCGTGCTTCAGTAAGGAGGAAATACAGCAAGTGCAGGAGCCACAGCAACCAGGAAATTACAATTTTTCGCGCCGCTCGCGTTATAAAAGCGGCGGCGCGAATGCTCTCCCGGGATGTGCTGTGGGTGCGCGCTCCACACGCAGCACTGCGCGCTCGGGGAACAGATGTGCTGCGCGCGCGTGTGGCGCGCACGTTACTGGGAACACTGTTGAGTAGTCAAGGCTCCTCGGAGGGGATGTAGATACAGGTCAGTGAACACAACTCATAAGTCAAAGTGCAAACAGTACTAATAATAAATCAGCATCCAGCTCAATACTTGCTATTATAAGAAAAAGTAGTACTTTTTTTACAGCTCTACAGAGGCAAAGTAATATGGCATTCATAACAGTAACACAACTCCCTTGCGGTAGGGGTTCTAGTAGTTGCCAGGCTAATCCCTGCCCCACCCTCCTTCGTGTAACATGTTTGGGGTTATTCCCCATTCACTGTTGACCGCATCCAGGGAATACTATTAGTCTGCGCCCAAGAGTTCCCCTTTGACTGTTCAGGATCTTAGCCAAAAGTGTCTATGTGCTGCAGCTCCATTAGCAGCGAGCCCCCCCAGGGCCCAACTGGCCCAATTCACGTATTACCCACTCTCGCAGGACAAAAGAGTTTAGCGGTGCAGTGGTTGCCCTCCACAGCCACCTGCTAATCCTGTTCACCTCTAGCAAGTCGGGCTGCTTGCAGCCCACACTGCAGCACCGGACAACGCAAGCTTGCTCTCCTAAGCGGCACTGCCGGAGGTCTCTCAGCTCACACAGACATGGTAAGTTGACTTTTACCTGATGTGGGGAATACTTTCTTCAGCTCCTGACTATATCCAGTGAGGCTGCCATGTCGTCCACTGCGTCTCCGGCAGTCCTTAGTGTTGAGTCGGGGGCCATTCCCTTGCACTATGTGTCCACCTCGCTGATTGTATTCACAGTCTATCCTTTGAAGGGTGAACCTAATCATATGCAACATTGGTACAAGCAGCAGCTCCTGGCATACAGGGTTGCCATGGTACATGATAATATGGGTGCAGGCTCTTCCAGCACAAGCATCCCTGCCCAAATAATCACAAATCTTGGTACTCCTTGAAGTAGTAACTTTACTGGTGACCCCCCTCTGGCATCCGGGGTCACTGCAGCACAGCGGTTCAGACTTAGTGAGACCTGCAAGGCACGCAACGCTATTCTCAGTCTATGGCAGTCCTCTCCTGGCATATGGGAGTCACCAAAAACAATCCTGCACATGGGCTATAGCCCAATCGGTGCTAAGCCGAATCCCCCCCACCTCGCACAGACAGTCCTCACAGTAAGGTTTCCCAATAGACCTTGCTCCCTCCAACATTCTCCTCCTCCTCAAAGGGCACACTGGTCTTGGCAAGCAGGTAGGTGCTGGTGCTCCAGGCTCCAGTGCAGGTTATCTCATTATCCCTGGTGATGTCCCCTTACCCAGCATGGAGACTAGCAGTCCTTTGCCCCAAGCCCTGGTCACAGGGAGAAGTCTTGCAGAGCTTTCCCTTCTCACAAAGCCCATTTGGCTGCTTCGCAGATGACCAGTTTTTGGAGACTCAACCTACCCTGCTTATGGTCCTTTTTCAGACCCCAAATGTGATTTAGGGTCTGTGTCTTTGAAGTTTTATGTTTGGGTTCTGCTTCTTTTGAAGTGAACAGTCTCCTTTTTTTCTTTCCTCATGAAAGATGTCTGTCACAGCAGGCAAGACTCCGAAGCTGACTGTCCCACAACACAATTCATTGGAGTGACTAGAGTTCACACCTGGATGTCAGCCACAGTGATATGTGCATCAAAAGGTTAATCCCAGAAACCCAGTCCTACTCTTGATTCCCTTATAAGCCCCATCTCAATTCCTGAGATGTGTCCAGGCCCCTTCCTTGTGATCTATCACTGAATCAAAGAGCAGTCTTTTGAAGTGTAAAGGGAGTCTTTTCCTTTTCCCTCCAGTGTGTGCTCTACCCAGCCCACAGGAATGGATCAATACACAAATCTGTCTAGGGGGTTCCTCTCCAACTCATGTCTTCACCAGGCAAGCTTGGGCTTCTCAAAATGGAACTCAGGGTCCTCTATGTAATGGACCACTGCAGGAACAATTTCAATACAGCACATTTGTTTTCAAGCAAAGAGAAGCTTGCCAAAGATCATCGTGACCTTTGCATAAATGTTATAGTTTTTGGAAGACAAACTCTAAAGCTGTGAAAAATAAAGCTTTGCAAATCCCTAACTTCCAGACTCACTTCTCCACACTGTGCCTCGCAGTCACATACCTGTGGAAAATGACCTTCCACTCCACAGCCAAACTCACAGACAGTCTACACTGCATTACAGCAAATCTTCCAGGTGGTTGGAGAAGCAGCCACCACAGTCCTCCCAGAATTACCGGTATCTACCACCACTGGGTGCCACCTACCTGAGTAACTCCACGCATGACTCTTTCACCTGGTGATCTCAGAATAACTATTGATATAGGGCCTTGACAGGTTGTATGAGAGGATAGGGAGATTGCTATCGGTTAAAGAAGAGGCACTGCCACAGTGCAGGTATTGTCAGAGGCTGCCATGATTACCTATGCTCGAGCACAAGCCTTTGACACACTAGGGTTAGGGTCACAGGCTGATAACATTGCTAGCCATGGAGGAAGATCCATTGGTCTGGGCACAGTGTCTGTAGAGTCAGATCTTAGGGTAACCCTCCCCGTAGAGCGAGGGACAGAAGCAACAGGCTCTATCTGTATAGGGGAGCGACACCGGTCTGTATTCTCTGATTGAAGGTATGACTGACTTTGCAGTCAAAGATGAAAGGAGTCATGAAGGTGGCAGAAAGAACAAGGGACTTTGAATATTAGAGAAATAAAATCCACCTGACCTGATGATGGTATGAGGCAGGTGAAAGAAGGCAGAGATTAAAGACTTGGGCTAGTCATTAAACTGGACTTTGATATCACAAAAAAAAGCAAAACACAGAATTAAAAGTAGGAAACGGCTATTGACTCTTAAAAAAGGGTCTCCTATGCATTGAACCCTTATATGTACACATGCATACAGTACACATACTCAGTCTAAGGCACTGTTCAGCACTGAATCTTTTCTATTTTTAACCAGGGTGTGTTATTTACCAACACCCCCCCACTGTCAGCATACACACTCACCATGCACATGCTGCACAACACTTCACCCATCATGTGTTTCACTGAACACAAGTACACATACACCCAGCACATGCTCTCATTGCATACGCACTTCACAGCACTAGATATTTTGTGTCATGTATCCCTCACAGACATACATACACACAGTAGATGCACTAACCACAAATGCACTCTACAATACTGCTTTATCCTGTACTGTACCCTTCTTAGGCACACATACAACAAGCACGGAGTCGCTACTCCAGTGCTCTGCAGCACCCACATCTACCTGATTTAGGCCATGGGTGACTTAAGCACACAGCAGCAGAACATTTAAAAGGTGAATAAGCCTGTAGGCCTCACTCCAGTGACACCGGTTAAAAAGGTCCTATTCTCTACTACTGATCACCACACAGTATGCTGCTACCACCGAGCTTGTGCTGCTTAACTCGTGCTGAAGTTGGTAGCCTTCCACCACTATGAAGGTAGTGCTCTAGGCGCCCCTCCTGGTGCAACAAGACCGCAATCAGTGTGACAGGGCTATGTAATGGTACACTGTCATGATACGTGTTTGCCTATGACAAAAAAATCAGCGTTAGGAATCCTGGCAATAGTAAAGTCGTGCACGCAGGGCAGGGGTATACATTTTACCATGCAGAGAACTTTACCATCCCAACAAGAACATAACACAATAATACACATAAAGCAACAGAACAACACAATGAAAACATGACAGGGCACAATGCTACAAGAGGGTTAAAAAAAAAATCACAACTCAGTACAATTAGTTCACATTGCAATAATGCAAAAACACAACAGCATGCAAAATAACAAAGCACAGCATCACCACAAAAAGTCACAAAACAAATTTGCACAAACATGCTTGTCACATATTACCACCTCCAAAGTTCGCTTTTATGATATGGTAGAAAAAGTGTGTTTGCACCAAGCACTGCCTTAACATACCAGTAAGCACATGAAATAGCACTTGTAATAATGCCTGGTGAAAATGTTTTGTGATCCTGCCCCAATGAGAAAATAATGTTCATTTTCAGACTTCATTGGCAAATAAAAAGCAAACAAACAGAGTACAAATAGGTGAGCTGGTTAAGATCAGAGCTTTGTATTCGTTGTTAAGATATTGCATTCTCTAAAGAGTAAACACTAAATCCAGACATTTTCAGCGGTTTTGGATGACCTGCAGTGATTATAAGTCAAAAATAGGGAGTAGTGATTGCCTTTCACCGATTTGTAGCTCTAATGCCTGGAGCCCAAGTATTAAGTCATGGAGAATTTATAAGGTTATTATATTCTGTTTAGCCAGAGAATAATTGTCTTAAAAAGAGGTGTACCGCTATTCGGCGACAGCACACACATTCATGAGCTGACCCGTGTGTGCTCCTTTAATTTCTTAAGCCATCACAAGTCCACCGTTTAGAGGTGATCAAAATTGTTTTTTTCTTTTTTTGTGTCAGCAAAGTTTTGCTAAATTTAAGCTTTTCTATATAAGAAAAAGTTGGGAAGCTTCCAAGTCTATCTTTGCCCGCGCATAGTTTTTTTCTGCATTGTGAAATAATTTTCACTGCACAGCGAGATAGTTTTCTCTCAAACCAAAATCAGCAAGGTGGAACGTGCTTGTTGATTTTTTCTTGGCAATTTACTTTCACGAGGATATATTATTCACTGTGCCAAAAGTCTGCAAAATTTTAATCTGCAAGTTTACCTTTTCCTAAGGTTTTGGATGCACTGTGATATGGTAGCTGTTTTTGGTGGCTTAGTGGACTAATTCTTCCACTGTAGGGTCCTGTGTTCGACCTCATGGTCACAGGTTCAAATCCCGGCCGGTCCACTCAGCCTGTCATCCTTCTGAGGTCCATAGAATCAGTACCATTGAGTTGGTTAACAATAAACATCTGTTATTCAGCGCCAAGTTACCCTTGGGTGATTGTGCGCTTTACAAATCCACATGTTATGTTATTGCGCAGGAAATGATCACTGGCTGTTTTCTGCAAAGTATATTATGCAGAATCGTTTTGCTTGTATCAAATAAGGGTATGTGAGACGCGATTGCCAGTATTAAACAGTTTCACATAAAAGTGTTGAAGGAAAAAACTTCTCGATCTTCAAAAAGTTGCCAAGTTTTCCCTAGACCTTTTGAAAGTTGCTAACAAAAGCCCTTTGCGCACCACAAAGTGCGCGCGTTGAATCCCATTGAAGATGCTGTATCAACGCACAGAGGCGATCAAACACTGGGGCAGATTTACGTTCCCTGGCGCATCCCTGCAAATCAGCAGGGATGCGCCAGGGAAGATGAATGACGCAAGTTTACCCTTGCGCCACCACAGATGCGCCGCATTTACAATGCGGCGCATCATGGCGCAAGGATAAACAGATGCGTGACGCATCTGTCGGCGGAAGGGTGGCGCAGTACTGGAGTCGTGTCGCAAGTGCGACGTAACTCCAGTACTGCTCAGGGGTGCCCTATACCTCACATGCTGCATCACTCCTTACGCCTGCTTGAAGCAGGCGTAAGGATTTGACGCAGCAGGGACGTAAAGTGACTCCGTGAAATCTTGTAGATTTCACTGCGTCACTTTACGGGGCTTCCTTGCGCAGGAACGCCCCCTGCGCCCGGCACGCCCACATGAAACCTGACGCAGGTTTCATGTGGCGCAGGGCTTTACAACGTGACGCATCTCCCTAGATGCGTCACGTTGTAAATCCCCCGCAGCATGGCGCATGATTTGCGCCGCCGCTGCGTCACAAAAGTGACGCAACAGCGGCGCAAAAGTGGCGTAAGGGGCTTGTAAATCTGCCCCACTGCATTCACGTTGCTTCATAACTTTCCCTCCATCTGCAGCCTTTTCTTTCCTGGATAAACAAGAGGCTCAGCCAAGGGTAGTGGGACTGCCTGAAACTTGCCTTAAATGTAGACAAACAGTGGCCTCCAAAGTCTGAGGCCCCACTGCTGGATTACTCTCTGCAAAACTTCATGAAAGAAAAGAGTAAAAAAAAAACGACTACATATGAATTGTTTCATGTCTCTGTCTGAATCAGGAGACCCTTCTTTGAGTGTCAATCACTGATTCCTACTTTTAATTCTGTGTTTTGCTTTTTCTTGTGACATCAAAGTCGAGCCTAATGACTAGCCCAAGTCTTTAATCTCTGCCTTCTTTCACCTGCCTCATCCCTTCAACAGGTCAGGTGGGTTTTATTTCTGTAATATTCAAAGTTCCTTGTTCTTGCTGCCGCCTTCATGTCTCCTTTCATCTTTGACTGCAAAGACAGTCATACCTTTAATCAGAGAATACAGACCAGTGTCGCTCCCCTATACAGAGAGCGCCTGTTGCTTCTGTCCCTCTCCCTGCGGGGAGGGTTACCCCAAGATCTGACTCTACAGATACTGTGTCCAGACCAGGAGTCTCCAAACTGAACTGGAATAGGAGCTACTTTTGTTCAATGGAAATCATCACGAGCTACTAATATTATTAGTGCTGTAATAGTGACCGTAACTGACAAGATTATATTAGTGCCCACCATATATAAGATTACCATCACTGATCTCCTCACTTCACCAGGCACTGTTGCAAGCATTAATATAGAAAATGTTTTGTTAATGTGGAATTCCTCTCTGTGGTAATATATGGCAGCTGTAGTTGCAGTGGCCCTGGCGCAAAGGTAATAATAATAGGAATAAATCTCCTCCATGCTCCATGACTAATCACTCAATTATCCAGCCTTTTAAATATTTTTGGGAAATTCAACCATTTTTCTCAAAACATCAGGTTATGCGTTCTGAAAATACGCACATTTTCATCTCAAATACAAGCTTTGATTTTTTGATATACACATATTAATTCAACCAAGCAAACACGTTTCATTTTGTTGAATGGGCACCACACAGGAGAGCTACTTTTCAGTAGGTAGGGAGCTACCAGTAGCTCACGAGCTACTAGCTGGAGAAGCCTGGTCCAGAACAATGGATCTTCCTCTGTGGCAGGAAATGTTATCAGCCTGTGACCCTAACCACAGTGTGTCAAAGGCTCTTGGTCAACCATAGGAAATCATACCAGCCTCTGACAATACCTGCACTGTGCCTGGGGCTCTTCTTTAACCAATAGCAATCTCCCTAACCTCTCATACAACCAGCCAAGAGCCTATATCAATAGCTATTCTGAGGTCACTAGGTGAAAGAGTCATGCGCTGAGTTACTCAGGGAGGCGGCACCCAGTGATGGTAGATACCTGCGTTTCTGGGAGGACTGTGGTGGCTGCTTCTCCAACAAAAAAACAACGATTTCCCTGTTGTGCTCACGCTACATATCCATAGATCATCTGTATCTCAATCCAATTAGAATGTACTGAATAAAATACAACATATATATTATTTATCTATATCATCAAATATGACTTTCTCCTTATATTGAAAAAAATTATGTTTATTTAAATTATTCAAGTAAAATTAATTGAGCCACAATATACAAATCATGTAATATACAATAAAAAATCTAGAAACGTGAAGCATCTTAATCCATACCAAACATCATCTGTACGTTACCTCAGACAAAAAATGCAGACATTAAAATATTTCTTAAACAGACCCTTCATTTCTTGTAGACACCCTTTACATACCCCACATTATAAACATACACAAATTATTAAAAACAGACAATTCCTATATGTCAAAATTCTATCCCTATACAAGTCATTTTTACATAAATATTCTGTCTCTATACAAGTCCTTTTTACATCAAAATTCTGTCACTATACAAGTCCATTTTACATACAAATTCTGTCAGAATATAGATAAATTATACACATGCAGTATTTTATTCAGTGCATTCGAATTGGATTGAGATACAGAATGAGGATCTATGGATATGTAGTGTGAGCACAAAATGGAAATCATTGTTTTTATTGGTTTTATTTACCCTGTCCCTTTTGGCCTAAAAGGGTGACTCTTTTGAATTTAGAGTGGCTGTTTCTCCAAGTACCTGGATAATTTGCTGTAATGCAGTGTAGAGTGTTTGTGTGTTTGGCTGTGGAGTGGAAGGTCCTATTTCACAGGTATTTGACTGCGAGGCACAGTGTGGAGACGTGAGCCTGGAAGTTAGGGATGTGAAACGTTTTATTTTCCATAGCTTTAGTGTTTGTCTTCCAAAAATTATAACATTTAGGCAAAGGTCACAATGATCTTGGCAAGTTGCTCATTTGCTTCGAAACGCAGCCCTTTAGATTCCTTAATATTGAATGTTCCCCATGTTCAACAATATATATGCATTGAATGATATGACGTACCTTCTCCTTGTACATGTAGTCAGGTAGATACGGTATGAAATCACATGCACAGGGACATCTTAAGGATTTTGGGGGCCTTGGGCCAGAGATGTTTTGGGGGCCCCTGTTTAGAACAGTGTTGAATTTATGGTCCAATTTCAGCTTTTTTATGCCCCTTTGGCTAGGTCACTGTCTTTGGCCAGGCCACTGACACTAAACAGACAGACTTGTCCAAATTCTAAATGTATTTCCATCTAATATTCAGGGAGAGTGATGTGTGTTTTCAAAATTGTAATATAGCAGCAGCTCACTAATATTATTGCAAATAATTTCTGCAGTCCACTACCATTTGTCATATGTGAGATCCTATTTTGATGTGAAAGGAACTTTTTATGGATGTTGCATGGCGTTGAAAACCATAAATACAATATTTCTCTGCAAAAATGTCTGTAATAGACACCTTCACATTGTCAGTATTAAACATAAATTAAAGGAAAATGGTATTTAAAACAATTTAGGTGTAAAAATATTTCAAGGTCATCAGGGCAGGACTGTGTGGATAACAGAGCCCAATCTATCAGGGGGCCCCCTGAAAGACTGGCGCCCTGGGCAAGAGCCCACTTTCTTTGCCCATGCCTGATAACCAGGACAAAGGCTCCACGGGACACTGGATCCACTTGCGGGGGAGAGAAAGGAGGCGAAGCCCTCAGAGGTAACTGCGATGCTGCTGAAGCCCAAAGTAATACCCCCTATTCCACAAAATGGCAGCGGCATGGGAAACACTTCTAAGTGCCCAGGAGGGCTTCTAGCAGCGGGGACAAGTAAACAGGGAAAAGGATGTTGCCAACTGGCAGGTGTGCACGCCAGAGAGAAGCTGCACAGAAAAGTGCACAATATCAAACAGTCATAAAAATCAATAGTTAGCAATAATTAATTAACAGCAATACATAGTAAGATGTAATGATAAAGGTACTCAGGATGGCAGCCAAGCAGCATAGAGGAGGCGTTCATGTGATGTGGCAACTGTTTATAAGGAGATATTGGCTGTGATTGGTAGATTGTAGTTTGACTTTGGTACTTGTATTTTTTCTTTTTGTGCATTTTGGGTATTGTAGTCATTGACTGTCTATACCCTGTTCTCTAAGTTTTTTTCATGGCTGCTGTTGAAATAAAGCAAAGAAGGGAATGCATAATCTGAAGCCTCCTGTCCTGACATAGAATCAAGATGCACTGAGATACCAAGATTTTCCACATCTGATGTTGACATCCGGGAGCGATATTGGTGCATTTGAATGAACACCATTTCTTGCCCTGGATGCAGTGTTGAGTATGACAATCTTGACGTGAGTGGGGTCTGACGTAGAACGTGCTGCGTGTAATGTGGGTACATTGGCATCAAGACCTTGTGCACTTCTCTAGCTGGCCATCTCTTTCTGTGCCAGATTGGAGCTGAAAAAGCACAATTAGTATAAAATAAAGGGATTTATGTGCCAGTGTCACCCAAAGTAATGGTATATTTCCTATTAGTAATAATTAGATGTAATTCATGAAATGGAAGCCATAATGCATGTTTATGACAAAGTTTCAAAATATTGCCAGCACGGAGGATGGGAGCCCTTAGGATTTTTGTATATTATTACATAGCATTTTTGTGCTAGCTTGGCTCATGTTTGGGATCATGGGGTGCATTTATGGGGATTTGGTACAGGGCAGCGCAGCAAGTCACCTTACTGTGCTGCCCTGTATCAACGTGAAAGGGCAGGAATGCACCTTATCTATGGCATATGGCGTATTCCTGTCCTTTCCCCCTGCACTGATGCCATTTTAACAGTCTAGCACCAACGCAGAAACCCTTGCCTCATGGAGCACGGGTGCTTGTGTTGCATGAATGAGTGCTTATGTGCAGGAAGGGGCACCGCCCTGCACAAAAACAATTCGGGGAGGCTTTTTCTTCTTTCTCTGTGTGCTGCAGAGTGCAGCATACATGAAAGGAGGAGAAAATGAGGAGAAATAAAATTATTTCTCCTCATTGCGCCTCCCCTGGGGAGGCAGGCGTAAGGTTTTGACCCATCCCCAGGTTTACGTGGTATTGTAAATCTTGGGTAGCATCAAAATACACGGGTGCTGCATGAGAACACCCACCGCAATGCTCATGGAACGCCTCCCTAGTGCAGAGTGAGGCAACGCAGCGATTTGCGTTGCCTTGCCTTACTCCATATCTATGAGGCCATTCTAAGTTACACAACTTGGTTTTGCTTGGCCTCATAAATATGATTTGGTGGTTTGCCCCACCTTTGCGTCACAAAAATTGATGCTAAGGCGGCACAAGAGCCTCAAAATATGCCCTTTAGAGTCAAGCCGGGTAAGCTCTGACTTTGCTCTTGCCATGCAGACGTGCAGAGCCCATTAGGCTGAAAGGGCTTTAAAACCCACCCCCTCCCGCCCCAGGTCACCTCCCATAGCTCGGGCTATGCAGTGCAAAGGCAGTTCGTTAGCTGCCGTGGGCTGAGGCTGGGCAAGGGCTGACGACTCAGACTCGGCCTCATCCAAAGTACTTCACAGTTCTTCAAAAGACCATTTATCAGTTCACGGGTCTTTGTGTGTTTTAATTGCTACCAGCCCCCCTGCTGTCCCCACTCTTGTTATGAACTGTTCTATTCTAGTCTATATGTATTTGTAGAGCTCATGGCTACCTGTAGGCATCCCAGTGCTGGAAACACGACAGAAAACCAACCGCTGCACTCAGGGGGGAAATCAGTTGTCGAATAACCATGACTTTAGAAGTTTGTGGAATTTGGGTTCATTCTCTGTCAGTCTTAGAGTGAGGGGACGAGAGTTCCATAGTTTAGCTACATTGTAACCGAAGAATCGCCCCCACTTCTTGTTTTTTGAATGTGTGGAACCACAGCCAATTGGGCATCAGAAAATCAAAGAGCTCTGGTCGGCTTACAAGGGGATATGAGTGGTATGAGGATGGAGGGACCTTTTTGTTGAAGTGCCCTATGTGCAATGCATAGGGCTTTAAATTTAACCCTCTGTTCAACGGGCAACCAATGTAGAGTGGTTAAGGCCCGTCGGGCAGAGTTGTGTTTGGGGACTTTAAGGAGAACTCGGGCTGATGCATTCTGGACTAATTGCAGTTTTTATAGACACAGCTTTTGTTGCACCCAGGTACAAAAAGTTCCTGTAGTCCAAGCGAGATAGTATTAATGACTGGACTACGAGCCTCATCCAGAGGGGAAGTCGCAGGTGTGATATTTTGAGGAGCATTCTAAGAGGGCCATAGCAGCATGCAGAAGGTTTTGTGGCTTGAACATTCAGGCCGAAAGATTTATCTCACCATAGCCCCCTATCATGCTCTTAATAACCACATTGGGGGCGGGGTCGCGCCCAGAGAAGCTGGGCAGCCTTGGTGAATATGGGGATTGATGTTGCCTAGTAGCATGAGCTCCGTTTTTTCTCCCTTAATTTTGAGGCAGGATTCTGCCTTCCAGTTTGCTACTTCTTTTCAGGCAAGGTCCTAAAGTGGGGAATCAGGGATCCCGTCCTTGGGTGATGGAGAGCACCAGTGGCGTGTCATTGGCATATGATACCAGATATATGCCAAAAGATAGGACAATGTCACCTAACGGATACATATCTATATATATAAGGCAAAAGGGGCACGGAGCACTCACAGGACATTTATAAATTTGAATCTGAGCTAATGCATTTCGGTGCACTGTCTTCTTCAATGCTCATTCATTAGCACAATGGTTTACATGTGTTTTTAAATAGCATAGAAAATACTTTCATTGGAGAAGACAGAAATGTAGCCAACAAAGAAGGACTGCCATTCAAAGTCCAGACATCAGTATTGTCGGCCGCCATGCCAGTATGTTAGTTCATGTACGTTCAAACCAAATGGATAACATTTCGTTTTTCATGATTTAAAAGTTTTCACAGTCTCAGATGACTACATGCAGCATTTATTCTTGCATAGAGTGAAAAACGAAGTGACTGTTTTACATTTCATGCAGGCCAAACCAATGCAGTCCTTTTTGAAGTTTGTGGAATTTGGGTTCATTCTCGGTCAGTCTTAGAGTGAGGCGAAGAGAGATCCATAGTTTAGCTACATTGTAACTGAAGGATCGCCCCCCACTTCTCGCTCTTTGATAGTATTAATGCCAGGACTACGAGCCTCCTCAAGAGGGGAGGTAGCAGGCGTAATATTTTGCTGAGCATTCTAAGAGTGCCATAGCAGCATGCAGAAAGTTTTGTGGCTTGAACACCCAGGCCTAAAGATTTATCGAACCATACCCCCCAAGCTCTTAATAACCAAATTGGGGTCGCGGCAGGAGAAACTGACCAGCCTAGGTTAATAGAGGGATTGATGTTGTTGCCTGGTAGCATGAGTTCAGTTTTTTCTCCGTTACGTTTGAGGCAGGATTCTGCCATCCAATTTGCTACTTTTTCTAGGCAAGGTCCTAAAGTGGGGAATCAGGATCCCATCCTCGGGTGATGGAGAACACCAGGTTGTTGTCAATGGCATATGATACCAACGATATGCCAAAAGATGGGACAATTTGGCTAACGGATGCATATTTATATTAAAAAGTGTTGGACTCAGGGATGAGCCCTGCGGTACTCCGCACTGTAATGTGAGTGTGTCCGAGGAGCTGGATCCCTCTAAGACTTGGAAAGTCTGGTCTTTCAAAAAGAGGCGAGCCAATTTAGTGCTGGTCCCCTAACAGGACATTGTTCATTCTTTTGATGAGGATGTCCCGGTTCACCATGTTGAAAGCTGCACAAAGATTGAGAAGTATGATGGCTGCTGTGCCACCTTCGTCAAGCAGCATTTTAGACTCCTCTACTACTGACAGAAGGGCAGTTTTAGTACTATGTTTTGGGCGAAACCCCATCTGGGAGGATGTAGGACATTGTTTGTTTTCAGAAACTCTGAGGGGTGCTGCTTAACATGCTTTTCCACAGCTTTTTCTAAGACCGGGAAGAAGTGAGATCGTTCTGTAGTTAACTGGGCAAAGGGGGTCCAGATTAGATTTTTTTAAGAGGGCTTTAACCATTGCATGTTTCCATGTATTGGGTACTAGACCTGATGTCAGTGATAGGTTGCCCATTTCTGGAAAGATAACTTCAGCTGCTTTAGTGAGAATATGCAGTGGGGCTTTATCCCGCGACAAGCCAGATTTGATTATTGTGAACAGACCTGTGAAACTCTCTAGGGTGAGAGTAGAAAAGTTAGTGAGTCTGCCTTCCTCCTCTGCCTGACTGTTACTGATTAAGTTTGGGTTGGGATGTGAGATGAATTTATGGAAAGCTAGGTAGATGTCTGACATTTTACCTGCCAGAGTGGGAGAAAGGATGAAAGGATTTCATTTACAATACAAATGTGGCCATGTAACACTATAATATAAAGTGTCCAGCCATTGGCCTTGTTTGCCTCTAAGCTCCAAAACAGGAAGTGAGGCCTTTACATGGTATATAATTCATAATTTAAAATCTGCCAAAGAATCACATTTCAAAAAGTATATTTCTTTAACTTGGAAGCGTTTCACTTAAGTACACTAGAATGAATATCTGCATTGACTGACATTTATCAGGATTCACAGTTTCCAAAGTAAACTTTGAAACATTCATCCCTGCAATGACGATGCTATTAGAAGGGCCACTGGAATTGTGCAATTAAAGTGTTTTTTGAATAATATTTGATTGATTTGATGCATTTACCACATAATCCTTTGTCTGCTGTTTCTAGGTTTAAACGGATCAAAATTTACCAAAAACATGGCGATATGTGTTCCTGCCCTCTGGAAGACCTTTCGCAAAGGCTGAATGGTCATTTTTCAGTTGCTTAATGCTGTATTATTATGTTAAAGTAGTATTAATAAGGTGAAATCTTTCAGAGACAGTGTTACCATGTTTTAAAATGTCATAATAATGAGGTAATAACATCACAAAATGTGCTGCATTAAGAAGCATTAGTTGCCTTTTCTTGACACATAATTTTAGTCAGCACTGCTTCATAATTTGGTCCTGCTCTGATGAATACCTCCAGTGACCTTGGCTAGTAGTGAGCCAAGAGGCAAGTTAGTGTCATGTGAACCCAGTTTAGATCTTTTCCAAAATGTGTCCTGCAGGCCTCCATTACTTAGGCTCACTCATGCACATACTGCATGTACTACATTAGCCACAAACACACATGTTAGAAATGTGGGGTCTCTAGTTGGCAGAGGTTTGCACCTTTGTCCAAGTAGGGACCCTTCTACCTAGTCAGGGTAAGGGGGATACACTTCTAAACTAACTGCTGCTCACCCCCTTGGTAGCTTGGCACGAGCAGACAGGCTTATCTCAGAGGCAGTGTGTAAAGCATTTGTGCATGCATGCAGTAACACAGTGAAAACATTACAAATGGACACCGCACCAGTTTATAAAAATAAGTAATCTTTATCTAAACCAAACAAGACCAAACAAGACAAAAATCCAACATATAATACTGTAAAAATAGTTACTGTTCCAAATAACCTTTAAATGGTAGGAAAAACATGAAAATACAGTTCCTCCGACTCGGTAGCTCCTTTTGGGGCTACCCCGATACTGAACGCGACAAAGTCTAACAAATTCAGCCAACCACGTCGGTACGGGTCAGCTTAAGCGTCGACAGACTCGGACACAGTACCTTCGCAAGATAAGGAATCGCAAAATGTGCGATTCCCTATTTTGCAAATGCATTTAAGGAATCGCAAATTGCGATTCCTTAAATGCAATTCAGGTAGCACCCAAATTTTGCGAATTGGCCTTAAGGAATCGCAAATTACCACCAACTTCAAGTTGGTGGTAATTTGCGATTTCCTTGAAAAATGCACTGTTTGGCATTTTTCAAAGTGCCATGTGGCGCACATACATGCACTTAGGGCATGTATGTGCGCCACATGTGCACACATGCATTTTTCAGGGGTGCAACAAGGTGTCCTTTTGGCACCCTTGCACCATTGAAATTGCATTCGCAATTTGCGAGTACCTATTGGGTACTTAGCAGCAATCGATTTACAGGCCCTGGGCACACACAGTGCACTGTACTAGGGACTGACTAGTAAATAAAATATGCCAATCATGGAGTCACTAATCCATAACAATAATTTACAAAGGGAGCACCTGCACTTTGGCACTGACAGCAGTGGCAAAGTGCCCAAAGCATCTAGACCAGCAAAAACGAAGTCCAACACACAGCAAAAACACAGGAGGCAAAGGCAAAAATACAGGGGAAACCCATGCCAATGGTGCCAGGTCTAACAACCCACAATCCACTTGGATGTTAGAACTAGGACCTAAGTTACACACTGATGCAGAAATGTACACAGACGGAAGGTCTGATCAAGACTATGGTTTCACAAAACATAGTATGCTGCCGCCACCTTTGTACATGCTAAACCCATGGCAGGGGCAGTAGTCCACTGTCAGCAACATGAGAGCACAATTGGTACACCCATCCAGGTCATAGGGCAGTTGCAGGACTTCATCTGTGTCAGAGACAGAGGTAGGCCTCTGCACATGTTATATTAGTGTGAGCCTAGAGCCAAAATCAAAAACTGGGATATAAGTGAGGCACAGTCAAGCACTCAGAACATGGCAACATGACTGAACACTCCACCTGGAACATTCCAGGTCCAACAGCATGTTCAGGCAAAATTGTGTTTTTCCTATATTAATATTGCTTATCTTACGGTCTTTTCACTACATATATGTTTACTTGACTCCTATAAATATGCTATTTTCTAGATAGTAGACAAGTGCATATTTGTGTCTCAATATATAATCATTGAGGCAAATAATCATTATTTCTGATCATTGTCCATCTCTACACATTGCACATATGCAGGAATAGCTGCTTCTCACCCTCTAAATGACGAGTAGCTCGGATGTTTTGCTTTCTTTTCCTCACAAGAACGATGAGTTGGTAGCAAGGAAAGCTGACTGGAGCCAGTAAAGTCAACATTCCTTGTGACCTGGTGGCTGACTTGCTCAAGGGATACCTGCCCCATGTCCTGGAGAACTTACCTACAGGCTGTAGAGCTGAGACAAGCCAGAAATCCTTAAAACGGGGAAGAAGATTTGAATAGAGAGAGCTGGTGAGGGGCCTTCAGACCTGATGAGAGGCCTCTATGCACAAACAGCAGCTCCATTAGACAATTTCAAAGGGAAAAAGGGTCCCCCAGCCATAATACCTGAAGAGATAGTACCTTAGAACATCCTGATTCCTTGGCAGTACAGCTGCAGGCCTCCTAACCACTGGCTCTTGCAGTTTGGAGGGCAAACAGGCATTACGTCTCATCCACCAGTTTCACTCTTCTTGCATCCCTTCCCTCTGCTCAACCACAAATCCAGAAGCTCAATACAGTTTACCAGGTAACAAAACAGAAAACATCTACAGTCACTCACCTTTAATTTCATAAAGGCTTCATCAATCCTTCATCATTATTGCAAATGCCTGTTGATCAGCAGTATTGCCTGCAGACTCATGCCAATGGCTAGCTCTGCAGCCAATCCATTCAGAACAATCTGAATATAGGTATTTTTCCAAAGGTATTCTAAATGCCTTGCATAAAATCCTACCTAAACCAAACAGGCTTTGAGCCAAGAGATCCTTCTAACTTCTGGCCAATTACCAAAGCAGATTCTAGTATTGCTGAGGCACAGACGCAGCAGTGATTTCAACATGAGATGATGTTAAAACAACTGTGTATTAAAACTGGAGTATCGATATGCCTATTACTTGAACTCTCCCTTGCCTTTGATACTGCTCACCATCTCAAGCTTCTACAGAGACTTGACAACATCAGAGTACAGGGTGCATAACTGAAGCAGATCGCATCTTTTCTATCAGACCGATCATCATCTCACTGCTCCCTTCATGTCAGCTCCATTAATTCACAACTAACATACCAAACATCTTTACCCCCTCTTTAACATTTACCTGAACTCTATATTGCACCCAATCTGCTCCTTCAATTTCAAGGGATACTGTTAAGCAGATAATAAACAAATCATACTTAAGTATGAAAACTCATCTGACTTTGACTCATACTCATTCGGACAATATCTCCAGGTAAATCAATGCATGATACCTAACCACAGTAAAATAAACACGTCACAAATCAAAATATCCATATGCAGTAAATGGATCAAATACCACCCATCAACAATATGGCCTCAGCATGTAGGCCCGCCATAAATAACTGAGCCTAAGTCAAGAATCTAGGGATAAATACGTACTCCGGTCTGTCACTCATAATAAAATTGTGTTTGTCTAATACGTTTAAACTGCAGTTTGCCACTTCTTTCCCTCATATTGTGTTTAAAGATAGCTCTTTCTACATTCTTCAAGTGCTTGTACTGCCCCACTGACTGAAGAGTTAGCCCCACTCGAAAGTCGGGTGTAGTTGCGCCCATGTTGACATGAATACTCACACTTGCCCACCTCTAACTGAAAGTAGTGCTGTGAAGGTGCTGACATTTGATAGCACTGGCCAAGGGCTTCTGAACAAAACGTTAGGCCCTGGTACTTATTCTTTTACAAACTAAGCACTGACTGTAGTGATTCCGAAATCAGATTAAAATGGAGTTTGAGCTGAATTTCAGATTTACATAATTGCACTCGGCCCTAGGGAATTGATCAAACATGTTACTCTAAGTATTACCTGGAGGATTTTCTGTAGCCAGAACACTGCAGAAAGTATAGTACTCTACAGTACGATCAGTTGCAAGACCCTTACTGGAATTTACTTTCCATTCCAAGTGGGGAAGTTCAGACTTGGGCTCAAAATTAAAATTTCCCAGGTAATACCATTAACAAGTGTAATTGTATTTCTCATGGACTGGATTTGTGAACTATATTTGCCTCAGCTTAAAAAAGAAAGAGAATTTCTGAACCCTGGGGGCAGCCAGTCAATGTCATGTATTCAAGGCGGGTGGTTCGGTGCGCCTTGAAGTCTTCCTGGACTCTGCTTATCTTCATGCGTACATCTACGCACTCAGAAATCCCTTGCAGGTCTGCCGATGGAGGGTGTCTTCTGAAGAGGCCAAAGAGCGTATTATTCCGTTGTGAACCTGCCACAGAAATACTTCGTATGCTAATATGAATGCCCTTTTTGACTCAAGATTTTTGTATCTGACTAGACTTAGCCTTATTTGCCAAACACTTTTATATTAATGTTTGGGCTATTTAAGGATAAAGATAACACATATTTAATACTTCCTGACTACATGGTTTCTTTCGCACAATTGTTCACAATGCTGGTGCATCTCTTGTTTTAAGAAATTCACAAGATAGCATGCTGTCTAGGAGATCATAAAACTGGAGTGAATCTGATGTTTTTAGGTCACAATATATTGAAAATTGTGTTTGAAAATAACCCGTTTTCAGTCATTTTTACAATATTTTCTTGAGGGAACACTCCTATCTCTAACGCCTTTTAAGGCGGCCTGACGCCCTGATGACTCTCTCTCATGTGAAAGGTGCAGTAGTAAAAAAAATCAAGCATTTGTAATGCAATAGGTCTCGTATTTACAGGGCACAAGTCCTAAAAAAAGAAGTGGGGGGACTCTCCAAGTTAGGTAGTATCACAGGAAGTGACATCACGGCGCGTGACATCACGGCGCGTGACATCACAGGAAGTGACATCACAAGATAGGGAAATATGAAATTAATTTGAGCAGTGGACATGTTAGTCTGTTAGATTGAAAAGGAATACTGGGGGGTAGAAGAGGGAAAGGTCTAGGAAGTTTTGTTAGGGAGTTCATAGCAGTTGGAGGGAGTTAGACGTTACCAAGGCACCTGCTTGGAAGCCCTTCTGTCATTTTAAACAGCTGAACCTGCAGCAATTCAAGAGCAAGGCCACACTTGCTGGGTGTCACCTGTAAAAACACGCACTACACATTGCACACACACACACTATTTACATAACCTACCTATGTGGCACATGCAAGGCTGTGGAAATACCTTTACGTTCACTGTAGCTGCTCTTGCAAGAATATGAAATGGTATATTAGATTCTATGGAAAGGCAACAATTCCAGCCACTGTCATACCGTTTTCAAAGCCATGTTCATTGACAGGCAACCACACAAGACGTTTATTTTTGTGGGAGCTATCACCATTTAGCAACTGCACTACAAATCTAACAACGTGGACCAGAGAAGCATGTACATGCCAGGCTTCCTGGCATCAACACCAAACATGAAATCAGTCTATGGGGCTTCTCGGTAAAACAGGCTGAATTGTCAGTAGTGCTTCTCTGCTTCACGCACCGATGCTGCCCTCTTCACTTTGTAAAATGGAAGGGACTCCAGTATGTGTACAGAAATGAGCACAGAACATCACAACATGCACACAACACTCACGGAAAATTCAGGATAGGCCTGCGTTATCTGAGTCTTTCATTCTGACACCAGCAGAATTTAACTCGAGATAGAATATAAACACCACACGCGCCATCCATTGCTTCATAGCAGTAAACCTGCTGCTGCCGCCCTAGAGGCGGCCGGCAGGCCCTATTCTGCTGAGGGGGAGCGCAGGGACCCAGCCCCGGCTCGCATCCTTACCTGGTACCAGAGGCGCAACTAGAGCCAAATTTCGGGGTCTTTTAAAGACCTGTGAAGAACTCGGGTGCGGCTGCAATTAGACTGAAGCCAGACCAGCCAGCCTAAAGCAGCTCAAAAACAGTCTTTGTTTGTGTGTGCCCGGGAAGCTGTCTCAGCCCGGGCTGACACACGACGGGGGATCTGAAGCCCTTTGAGCTCTCCTGGTGCACCATCTCAGTGCATAATACAGGGCGCGGCCACCAAAAGGCAGGAGGGATCGGTCCGGCAGCAGTGGAACAATAAATGAAGGCAGAAGGGGGGCGAGGGAGCGAAGCATGCACACCCCTGCCACCAGCAGCCGCAGCCCGGCAAGGATGCGAGGCGATTGCGGCAGGTTAAAAATGCAAGGCAAGAGCTGTGATAGGTAGCGCAGGAGATGGGCGGGTAAGTCAATTTATGCCTTCTAAGAAAGTTAAGTGCAGGGGCGTGGTGACCGGCAGACCGAGAAATTCCGGATTCAGCCGCAATCACCTGGAAAAGCTTGGTTGGTCGAGTATCCAGCTTTTGATGAGCAGGGTGGACGGCGTCCACCCTGTAAAATAAGTGGGGGGACTCCGTCCACCCGAGTGGTACCCCGACTCGTGCCCTGCCTATTTGTGAGAGTTTCAGCTATTGGCGTTGTAAATGACCATGCCTTTTATTTATCTATTAAGAAAACCTGCAAAGTGCGTGTTTACGCACCGCTTGCAGGTTTTCAAAACACATAAACAAAAGGCATTTTCATTTACAATGCCATTAGCTCAAACTCTTGCATATGCGAGACCTATTACATTGCAAATGCTTGTTTTTAGACTCCTATGGTTTGGTTGTTTGGTTTATTCAAAGCGTATGTGGTGAAAATGAACCTCCAGCGCTTCCCTTGAGAACCCTCACCATTGCGTCTCGCAGATTCCACCAGTGACCATGTTGTGGGCCCCACCACTGTGAGTCAGAGGAACTGGGAAGGATTTAGAGGGAAATGAAAGACATCAGCTGCGCTGTGTCATTGCTCTATCGTAAAGCACTCTGACACCCTGGGTAAAGAATGCGCTATTTAAAAATGCATAAATAAACAGTGTTATCTCACGAGGTTTGCTGCGTTGGACTATACTTTCACTTTTAGGCACGGTAAACTGACTACTTGTGGGATGCTGGGCTGTTTTCAAGTTGCTTTAATTGTAAATGCGGTCACCCCAAGCACAGCGGAGCACATTTAATAAAACAGCTGCATAGAACACAGGCTTACACACATCATACAGTGAGTACAGAGCACCAGAACAGAGAAGGGCGATCAGCCCGGAGCCTCCAGTCACCAAAGACCCCACGCCGAGCAGAGGAAACGTATCGTATGTGGTGGAAATGAACCTCCAGCGCCTCCCTCGATAACCCCCACCATTGCGTCTTCGAGATTCCACCAGTGACCATGTTATGGGTTGCACCATTGTGAGTCAGAGGAACTGGGAAGATTTACAGGGAAACAAAAGATAAGCAGTGCATTAGCTGCGCTGTGTCATTGCTCTATCGTAAAGCGCTCTGACAACCTGGGTAAAGTACGCGCTGTATAAAAATGCATAAATAAAAGGTGTTATCTTTGCTGTGTTGAACAACGCTAGCCCCAGTGGGTGTCTCTTGTCTTAGTGATGCAACGTGTTTCAAAACCCTTTACTATACATCAAAGAGATTACCTTTACCACTGCTTGAGCGTTTACTGAGCGCTGTTTGTTTGATAGAAATGTTATCTTGCGGTTTGTGTGGCCTGTCATCTCGTGGGATTTGGGCGAGTTTACTGTCTGCTCAAGAATAGTTCAACTATATCTATGGTTTATAGGGCCTTGATCTAGAAACTTTCACTCAAGCACTAAATTCCCAGGACTTTAAATTTACGCTTAAATGTAAACATAATGTGATGAAAATGCACTGTAGCTGTGTGAATGAGTTCTCGTGGAAAATAAAACGTATCCTGCATCCAAGCTAGCACATGCGCACATATCTTGCATAAAGGCACAGATATAATAATTTCAGCCTCATTGTTTAAATAGATAGCAAGGTTAGTAATAAGAAGCAAAGACTACATTTGGATACATTCGAATAATGTACAAAGCGACAGGGAGTCTTGCTTAAGCTGTACGACCCACAGCAGATACAGTAGTTTGTGTAAGTAAGGGGTTGTTATGCGACTAAGTCATTGGTTGAGCTAAGCTAATATGCACCACATGGAAAGTGACCATATCCGGCCTACCACGTTTCTGCGCCATGAAGCTGCTGCATGGATATGTGGCAGGAGCAGCTGGGAACAGTGAGGAAACGTGCCCTAAGAAAGCATCACCCTCAGGAAGAACCACAGTGCGCTCAAAGGAGGAACCACAGCCGCACTCACTAGAGACAAAACAAGCACGCTCTCTTGAGGGAACAGAAGCACACTCACTTGAGGAAACAAGCCAACTCTCAGGAGGAAAGACAGACATACTGGCATCAGGGTGCGAGGCACAAAGGCAAACTCTCCGGAGGAAACAACCGCGCACTCACAAGGGAAGACACGGTTAGAGGAGGAAACTCAGGCAAGCTTACAGGAGGAAACAAGGACACATAAGTGCATGCATGTGAAGAACAACAAGCAGTGATGAGCGGCAGCGGCGGAAAGTAAAAATTTGAAAAAAAGAGTTCTCCCACACAACAACTGAAGTACCAAAGCGCAAGGAAACTGTACTTTACTGGTGCACCTCAGTCTTGAACTGAAGTGACATATCGGCAAGGCCAACGAGTTAGGAGGCAGCAAAGAAGAGCGCCAGTGGAGTGAACAAATTGTAAGTAGCAGGCTGGAAAAAGTCGTATTATTGATTACAGCAGGTCTTGCAGACAGCATGTGCGCTGTAGCTCGACCTAAAAAACTAGGTTGCTTTGTGTCCTTAGTCCAGCTCTAGCTCTGAGTCTTACAGACGGCTTAAAAAATACAGAGAGCAAATAAAACAGACTGTGTAAGGCTGAGCAAATGGCTCATAAAAAGTACAGTTTCCGGTACCAGGAGGTACATGTGCCTGCTGAAGATTTCAAGTAGGGTCAGTATCCAAGACTGTGCCACCAGATCCCCTGGGATCATAGGGTCATTTTGAGAAATGTGATGCTAAAGATCCAAAAACACACTTGTGCCAAAAGCATTAACTCAATGCACCTGTTTATGCCTTTGATGTCATGTATTGGGAAATAATGAGGGCAAATGGTTTTTGCACTCATTTTAACATTCATTCATGTGTTTAATGTGCTATTTCCATTCACAAACCAGGGAAGTGCAATTTTCATATCAACTGTTTGGTCGATGGGAATGCAATTTGTCATGCAACCCAGGCCCGGTTCCAGGAATTTTTATTTGGGTGGGCCAAGGGTGCATTCGGGTGAGCCACTGCAGGCATGATTTGTCACGTATATATCTAGCCAGGCCTGGTTCAGGGTCCTCCTTTATCTCTCCCTAGTCTTACAAGGCCCAGTAAAATGCACTCTTTTCCAAATCTCTTTCTAAATGTTATCACTCTCAAAAAAGTTTTTTTTTCTCCATGTAATGTCTCTTTGATGGGAAGAGGAGGTTTCTGAGGTGGAAGTATCAGGCAAGTTACACTACTCGGGCTCCCTCTATGTGAGCCTTAAGGGAGAATCCCTCTTCATTACTATCTTCACCTGACCCGTGGTCTGCAGCGCACTCCCTTCCAAGCTTGATTATCCACTTTTCTACCACCCCTCTCCAGTGCACTTTATCTCCCAGCTGACCGTGGGCCCCAGCCCCATATCAGCCACCATCCGCTTCCACTTTCATTGTTCCCAGTAAAAAACATTAGTAAAATCACCTTCAAACTTAAAACATTGAATTAAGCAGTAAATATAATTAGCACATACTTTTAAATATGTTCCACAGTTGCCCTAATGACCCAATTGCTAATTAAATAAACAAAAATAGAAAGGCCATGACAGGGCCGGCTTTAGCGCTGGTGTGAAAGTCTTTTTTAGTGCCCCACCAAAGACCTCTTTCTCTGTAGATACCTCTACTACCATCCTCCAACAGTGCCCCTCATCTCTCCGTAGCCTCTCCCCCTCATGACCTTTTCCTCAGACTCCCTCACTACCACCCTCCAACAGTGCCCCTCATCTCTCCGTAGCTCCCCCCATGATCTCCTACTTGGATTATCTCACTGCCACCCTCCAACAGTGCCCCTCATCTCTCCAAAGCCCCTTCCCCCATGACCACCTCCTCGGATCCCTCACTGCCACCCTCCAACAGTGCCCCTCATCTCTCCAAAGCCCCTTCCCCCATGACCACCTCCCCGGATCCCTCACTGCCACCCTCCAACAGTGCCCCTCATCTCTCCAAAGCCCCTCCCCCCATGACCTCCTCCTTGGATTCCCTCACTGCCACCCTCCACCAGGGCCCCATATCTCTCCAAAGTCCCTCCCCCCATGACCTCCTCCTCGGATTCCCTCATTGCCACCCTCCACCAGTGCCCCTCATCTGTCCGTAGCCTCTCCCCCTCATGACCTTTTCCTCAGACTCCCTCACTACCACCCTCCAAAAGTGCCCCTCATCTCTCCATAGCCTCTCCCCCTGATGACCTCCTCCTCAGACTCCCTCACTACCACCCTCCACAAGTGCCCCTCATCTCTCCGTAGCTCCCACCATGACCTCCTCCTCAGATCCCTCACTGCCACCCTCCAACTGTGCCCCTCATCTCTCCAAAGACCCTCCCCCCATGACCTCCTCCTTGGATTCCCTCACTGCCACCCTCCACCAGGGCGCTCATCTCTCCAAAGTCCCTCCCCCCATGACCTCCTCCTCGGATTCCCTCACTGCCACCCTCCACCAGTGCCCCTCATCTCACCGTAGCCCCCTCTCATATGCATTTCATTTTTTGTATAGTGCTACTCATATCAGTGTAGGGTGTCACAGAACTTTACATCACGCACACATTATACAGAGACAATGAATCATACAAGTAGATAAATCAGTCTACAGGGAATGTCTCATAAGCCAATGAGGATTACAAGATTTAGGAATCACATGTCATCCATACTGGTTGGCAGTATATTTTAAGAGGGTTTGGTCTGGAGAAACACAAACTCAGGATTTAAAGAGTACTCCATTTGTTGGGGGTTGGCTTTACTGATAAAAATGTATATCTGCCCAAACAAACTCTTTTTATCAACATTAGAATAATGAAAGACTGGGGAAGTTCTAACTATATCACAACACAAACAAGCATTTGCAATGCAATAGGTCTCGCATTTACGGGAGTTTAAGCTATTGGCATTGTAAATGACAATGCGTTTTATTGATGTTTCAAAACCAAAACATAAATAAAAGGCATTGTCATTTATAATGCCAATAGCTCAAACTCGTGTATATGCGAGACCTGTTGCATTGCAAATGCTTGTTTTATTTTGAGAGAGAGAGTACCAGCACTTCTCAAGAGAGACATAATACTTTTAATTGGAGAGTACCAGCACTTCTCAGAAACACGTTCGATTTATATTCGCTTGTGTAGATATAGCGATCGAACGATCGCCTATCGCATGTCTATATGCCATGATATCTGGGGCTGAAAACAGGCGTACCTTGTAGATGGTTATTTTACTGGGTTTGTATTTAGCACACTCGGTGGTTTCGGTATTTTGATTAAGCGGGATCTTACCAGTTTCTCTGTGCCGAATACACCCGTGTGCGTGCAGTACCAGAATATTAATTGTTAGAATGCCTCAAAATACCCACTGACCTGGAGCAACTTTAAAATAGGTTACACGAGACAATAAGTAGCTATTTAAGTGTCTCCTCTTGTTCCATCATTCAAGTACCAAGAAATTAGACATGGGTTTATAACCAAGAATAGTAATAAACAATTTGTGTGTATGGTTAATAGATACAGGGTAACATCCCAGTATTAGGTTTGTGCAAAGTAACAATTTCACCACATTCATTTAATTTCATTTTATTTCCTCAGAATCCTGTGATCTGAGAGTAACAGACTCACACAAGGTGGAGGTATAGTAAAAATACCGCCTAGGTGAGACTTATGAAGTATAATTTTAATAAACTCAACTTTTTTCACTGTTTTATGTCACGTGTGCGGTGAGTGGGTGCATATACACTGGTGGTAACATCAGCATACAAACTAAGAACATACAGGTTGATGTTATTTGATTTTTACAGACATTGAACCGGACTGCAGCTGGTATCTTTGTAACTATTACTATTACAACCAAGTATGGTTTTTAATACATTTTCACTAATACAGCAGAGTGACAGCGATTTGGTCCTGAGGAATGCCACGAATCTGATGGTCATTTAGGCAGAAACATGTCGACCCTTTGAGTTCAGCGACCCATTATTCTATGTGAGTTGTATAACTTCTCAGAAACATGCAGGTACTATGGCACAGTATACCTGGACTTCTATTTTTCCATTTCAAGCACTGCTTTTAACTATAAATGTGTAAAATTGCAGTGCTTGGCTTCCGTAAACATTGTAAGATTCTAAAATCCCATTATTTACATATTCAGTGATTCTCTTGAAAATCTGCCATGGATGTTAAAACAACCCTGGTTAAAGCTGTTTGTGCACAATGGAAAGAGCATTACACACTCACTTTTTATTTACGAATTGTTTATAAGTAGCACTCACGCCACTTCAGCCACATTATTAAAACACTGTAAGAATTCGAAAGAGGATAATACAATATAAATGTCGAAAGTGCTTGAAAAATAAAGCATGCACTTGGTCTTGTGTTGCCAAGCTGAGGAGACAAACCTAAACCAAGGATCATCATTTCTTTCTGGGCAATGTTTGAGGCAGCTCTGTTCGCAGAAGCATGCAATATACACATTCATCCATGTATTCATCCACAGGAATAAAATGGAAAGAATGCTTTTGATGGGTGATTGAATGAATAGCATAAGGCTGAACTAATGATCGATCGAGCGGGGAGGACTTTAAATGTTCAGGAATTTTGAGAACATGAGTAAATCAAATTCCAAGAAACAGCCTCCGGCATCAATTTACACTCAATGCGCCTCTTAAATAAACCAATGTGGGCTTCAAACAGCAGTAGATTACGCGTAAAGAAGGGTGACCCCTTTTTAATGATCACCTTGTCACTTGAAAGGAAGGCCTCCCACACTACTGTATAGCAAGCATTTGCAATGCAATAGGTCTCGCAGTTGCGAGAGTTTCAGCTATTGCATTGTAAATGACAATGCTTTTATTTATGCGTTTGAAAATCTGCAAGCTGTGCGTAAATAAGCACTTAGCACTTATAGTCGTTACTTACGAGAAGCAAGGCTGGCAGTCTCTTTTACTGCCAGCCTTGCTTCTGGTAAGCAAGGACTATACGTACAAAGTGCGTGTTTATGCACCACTTGCAGGTTTTTAAAACAAATGAATAAATACGGTTCACCAGAGCATACATTTATTGGTGAAACGCTGCGTATGAAACACCCAGGCAGGAAAATTTATTGACTGAGGTACAGAATACTCCCTCTTGCCAGAGAAGGGCAGTGAACTGAGGGAAGAAAAGAGCGCGAAAGTTAAGAAAGGAAGAGCGGAATATTGAGTAGAAATTGAAGAAATTACAGAGGAGGGAGAACAGAAGTGGGATTGTGAAAGGTGGACCAAAGAGAAAAGAACCAGAGGGAGGCTAAAAAGAATGACAATGCGAAGTGGAAGAGGAGTGAGGAGCGAAAGGAGGTAGAGTTGGAAAGATGTGGAGAGCAGAAGATATTAGGGCAGAGAGGGACGGAGGGAAAGATTATCATAGAGGACAGATGTAAAGGTCAGAATTGAAATGGACAGGGAGCCAGTAAGAAGCAAAAGGAAAAGACCGTGAGCGAAATAAGAAAGGATGTTAAACTAAGCAAGAGGAATGAAATGGAGCGAGAAAGAAAGGGAGAACATCAGGTGAGTGAGATAGCTGCTGGCGATATTCATTTCAAAAACAGTCCGGATGAAGTTAGTCCTCAGCACGGTTTAATGGACAGAGAACGTTTAGGCAGTAGTAGTGATTGTCTTGGTTCCCTGCTTCACCCGGTTTAACCACCTGCCCCCTCCGATCCGCGCCTATTGAGCTACACTGCCGCTCTCGCCCCTCTGCTGTGCACTCACTCCTGCCAGCAGAGGAAACGTGTTCCCCATTTCCGCAGGCCGTGCTAGCTCTTGGGCGCGAGCCTGTTTGCCAGATGAGAGTGTTTATCCTCTCTCTAAATACTTATAAGGGCCCAAAGGCGAGACTGATTGCATGGTTGACGCCTGTAAAACATAGAGAGGGGGCAAAGGGGCTCATTGTAGGACAAGTGAGGCGGTGGAGGGACAGATTGACTGACAGTTTGCAAACTGTAACCCCTGCGTCGTATGAAGGAATCTGAATCCGCTGTGATCCCCCCTCTCCAGCAGCCGCTGATCTGAATAGTTTAATAACTTGTTCTAGCTCACGCCTGACAAGGCGGGAGGACGATTTTGAAAGGTGTCTGCACTTCAAACGGAGCCTTTGTAGAAAAGAGATGTTGTTTCAATGTATGCGTTTACTAATGTATGCGTTTACCAATGTGACAGCAGAAACAACACAACACAACAATGAGAGGGGGTGGGGCAGAGAGGGGGAAAGTGAGATGGAGTATGTGCCAGAGGGGCTGAGATAGGGAGGGGGTAGAGAGAGGCAGAGGGGTAAAGGGCGAGAAAGAGTCGGAGGGAGAGACAGAGATGGGGCGAGAGCGAGAAAAGAGAGATGTGAGAGATTGAGAGAGAAAGGGGCAGACAATGTATGTGGTGAGAACAACGAGACAAAGAAGCAAGGAGAGAAGACAGTGCGAGGGAGGAGAGAACCGAGAGCGAGAGACCTAAATGGAGAAGCAGGCAGAAAGAGAGCGTGAGAGACAGACAGAAAGGAAGAAAGAGCAAGACAGGAAACAGGGTTCAACATTACCTTGCTCTCTCTAAAAGTGCTTCGAAGCACTCCCGCTGCTCTGTAATCGCGCGCGTTGTGCTGAAACGCCGCGAGCAAGACACGCCGTACGGGTGCACATCTACTGACACAAAACTAGAGGTTGACTTGCAAAATCACACCTCATTTTGCGACCAAAACATTTTAAAACAAGTGTTACCGAGTCCGACTGTAAAGTAGCGGAGTCTCCGCGTCAGAACTGTCTCGTGCCCTTCCAAGAAAGCCTTCAGCGACCTCGACCTCGACGATGAGGAGAGTGTCCGGATAAAACAGTAGGAACAAGCTGAAAGACACGCCGTGCGCGTGTCCATGTGCTGTCCGGGACCAAGCTGGCAAACACGCCGTGAGCGTGCACATCAGCTGTCCGGGCAAGTGCACATCAGAACGCGCCGTAAGCGTGCACATTTCGCCAGCAAAGACCAGCGTGACGGCGACCGCATTGGCTGCGAGGTACACCGATCACCCTGTGAGCTCTGGGGACACGCTGCAGGGCATCGCGTGAAGCATGGCGGAACGACGGTAAGGTGGGGGTGGCAGGCGCATGGCTGACTGACACTGGAGGGGGTGCAAGGACAGCTGGGGAGTGCGTGCAATGCGGCTGGAGAGGACGGAAGGGGGACAGGAGATGTGCACATTGCGTGCCTGGACGTGCGTGTTCACATTTCCAGTCCGGCCTGCGCGTGCACATCTCCTGTCTCCCTTCCGAAGCGAGTCGACGACAATAAGTCTCGCTAGCGACAGCGCTTCGCGCTGCGTCGCTAGGTCGAGACCTAAAAAGGGAAGTTCTAACTACACCATTCAGGTTTGTATGCAGCTCTTTGATCACAGTTCATAGGTCACTGTCCTATGTTGGATTGTAACTTCTGAACTGCAAGTAACTCAAGGATCTCTGTGACAAAGGCAGTAACCCACTGAGCTATCCACATAAAATACAGTTTATCTGCATTTCAAAACTACCAACAGACAAATGATTGCTCTCCAGCAGGATCATAAATCAGCAGAGTTATCTGGACATTTTGTATTGTTGTCTTGTGTCCATGGCAGAGTCCACCATGATAATAATAAAAACTGTTTAAATGAAGCATGCAGGAAGTATGTGTCTTGCTGGGCCTTCCCTGATTTTAAAAATAAGAAGAAAAAGCCACACTTTCTCTCACCTGCTCGGTTCCTGTCACAGCCTGATCTGATAAGCAGCTTCAGGGGCCAGGAAAGGTGAATCAGGATAAACAAACTTCTTTTCTCCAGCACTGAGTAGAAAAGGAAATATCCATGCAGCAGGATAGAAGGCAAAGGTTACCCGGTGCCAAAGAAAGGATTTGTCCCCTTCACCATGCCCTTATTGTACCTGCATGAGTGGGCGGGGACACAGACCACCTTTCTAAAAGGAGATGCATGATTTGAGGTGCCTATGAGAAAAAGCCCAGGCCCAATCATGCAACTCCTAAAACAGGAACAAAAACAACGTTCGGATGAATGTTTTTAATTAAAGTGGCCATTTTCTATTGGCCTTCATGCAGTCACTGTGAGGGCCAAGGCTCATGTTTGGGTGGGCATGGCTCATGTTTGGGTGGGCCTTGCCCACCCGGCCCACCCTCTAGAACCGGGCCTTATGCAACCTATGTTCTTATAGGGTTGCCTCGCAAATTGGGAGGGGGATGACCTGCCTATTCATTATTAATGACGCAGGTGGCAACTTGCGACTCCTTGTGAATGGTTTCAAAAGGAGAGATGGAGGCATACAGAAGACGGCAGATCTCTACTCCTACATTTTGTTTCCCAAGTGGGAAGCATATTTTAAAAGCAGCACAGGTCCATAAAAGGGAAAAGTGCTGCCTTAAAAAAAGTTTTTGTTTGGGAAAATATCAGGTGGAGCTTGCATGTGGTCCACTGGGCATCTACCTGTCCGCTCTAAGGCTGAGGTCATGATTCCCAAAGGGGAAGTTGACAAACATCGCCAGGTTTCCCTATGCAAATCAGTTGCACCACAATTTGGCATTTGGTAACTAGTCAAAGAGTTCTCTGATACCCTCTAAACTCTCCTAAGGGTTTTTCTACAATGTAAAAAGCTCTTTTATGATCACAAGTCCAGTGACTTTGTTTATCAGGCCATAGATTATGTGTGAATATCTTAATAATTTCAGGGTGCCACATATTTTATATCCAACAATAAAGAATGAATAGAGTGTGGCTTCTGGGCCTTCCTGAAACTTGCTGTGCAGAAGGATTAAGGGGCCGATGTAAATGAAAAATTTGGCAGTCAGGACATCTTTCGCCAGAGCGACGGAGTAAATTACTATGTCACCCTGGCAGAAGTTCCGACGACCAAATTTGGAAATGTCGGTTGGGCCAGCAAACATTTCAATCATTGATAGGAACTGCAGTCAAGGCGGTTCCTGACAATGTATTGTAACGTAGCGGTCTGACAAAGTATTGTAACATAGTAGTCTGACAATGTATTGTAACGTGTCGGTACGGCTCCATAAAACATGGCAGAGCCGTACGGCAGAGTTACAGTTTTTATTTTATTTTCAAAACCAAAAGGCCAAAGTGGGATTTTGTTTTTAAAAATAAAAAAAACAATGCCCGCCCTCTCCACAGGAGTTATCACCCATGGCGGGCGGGGGGGACATTTTGCGGTTTCACTGCCCCTTACCGCTTGGCTTTTCCTGGTGGTGACGGGCAATGAAAACTGACCTATAGCTCATCTAAATGAGGTGAAGGGACAAACCGGTCAACCTCTGACCATCAGAGGGGTGTGACTACAGCAGAGATGGAGTAGTCCCCGCCATTGTTACACCAAAGTTCTGTCCGCATTTAAATCGGGCGGGCGGAACATTATGTTGACGGAAAGGGTACTCTGTTGCAATGGCGACGGAGTACCCTTTCTGCCAACATATAAATTAGGGCCAAAAATCCTGGTATTGATTCAAAAGTTAGTAGGTGTATTTCCTGCTCATTGCTGATGCACTATAGGATATTGGACAGATTGATGCCTCATTCTGCGGCTCATGTTCTAATCTGTGAATTAGAAGCTAGTGGTAGCTCATCGTGAGTGATATCCAGAGTTTATAAAGTATCTCTTAAATGGCGGGTGGAGCTCTCCCTATTCACCTAACCTACGCTGTAGTCACACATACCGCTCTTCCAGTCCTCACCCTATCTACAGCCCGACTCTATGATATACGCACTATGAAATTACATAATAAAAAGCTATTTCATTTATTTCAGAACCTATGGCCTTTAAACACCATTTTTATGGCTTTTTCTTCAGCAGTCACTAATAGTCTATAGATCTTCCAAGCAGCTGTAATGAGGCAGCAGCATGGAAGACACCCAATAAAGGAAATTGTTTCTTTTATATTGTTCGCCTTTGCTGTTAAGGCGGTAAATCTAAAATGAGGCTGCTATGATGGTGTTACAGAAGTGGTATGTGGAACTAGAATGTGGTGTGAAAGGTGAAAAATGCATTTGATAGCAAACATGTGGAGTATTATACAGGAAATTCTGTAAACTGTATTGCGTCGTTGTAATTAAAAAGGTGTTATTGCTGCCTAACTCACTGGAACTCATTTATCAACCTCAGACGAAAGAAAATGTGATTTGGGAGGATTTTATGCTGCAGCAAAAGTCCAATCAACTGGGCTATATTTTAAGCTATTTCATGGTTAATGTGAAAAGTCAGCCTAGGTAACAGTGCCTCGCCTATTTCTACCTAAAAAGTTTTGTTTTATTTTAAATAAAATCTCATATGTTTCCAGGCACGCACAATTTTGTCTTGATCTAAAGTGATTTTTGATAAATGACCTGACAAGTTATTCTGCAATCACAAACCTGCAAATTGCATAATCCCAAAATTTGGAGCAGCAAAATAAATGTTTCTATTTACAAAAGCCTGTTATAGGATGGAAAAGTCTTTCCGACTCGTAAATGGGCTTTTGTGACTGTCAGAATTGAAAATAAGATAGGGGGCGTGAAAGGGGCAATTTAAAATTTGAAGTGGTATGTATCAATGGTTTGCGACCGCAATTGCGGTTACAAACCATTGATAAGAAGCAGTGGCGGCTCCTTGAGGGAGTGCTGTGGGGGGAGGGGCTGGGTGGGGGTAGTAAACTCTGGCATACGGCCGAACGGAGTTAAGTAAATAAATAAATAAATAAAACGAATTACATTGCGCGCTGCAACGCCAAATCGGCGATGCAGCGCGCGCAATGTAATTCGTTTTATGTATTTACTTAACTCCGTTCGGCCGTATGCCGGAGTTTACTACCCCCACCCAGCCCCTCCCCTGCCCCGCCCCACCGCCCGCAGCACTCCTTTGAGGAGTCGCCACTGATAAGAAGCCAACTCCTCAATGAGGGTGGTATCTGGTTTGAAAATGAGAAGCTGTCATTGTGGGGCATCTTCCCATTTAGGAAACATGATGGCAGCAGGGCTTAATTTACTGGCCAGCAACAGCACTAGCAGCCACCAGGTGAGGCACGGCCTGGCAGGCCTAATCAGTTAAATAAAGCGTTCTGGGTCCTCAATTCCCACTGACTGCGTGTGTAAGTGGGCAGGGAAACATGGCGGGATGGGTAGGTACATACATGCTGAAAACCGGCTCCAATGCTAAGGTCTGTAATAAAGACGTAATCGGGTGCCGGTGCTGGAGGTGGCGGTGCGGGTGCCTTTTGGGAGCCAGTGTGGTAGGTGAACGCATCTTTCTCTGACGTGTGAGGCCGCCATGCCGCCATGATCATGAATATGCCGCCCCGTGGGTGGCGGTGGTGTGGGCATGTTTGATTGGTCAGGAGTGGACGGAACCACAACCACTTCATTAATTTATGGATGCTTGAACTAACTTTACACACTAGGCCCACCGTCCCAAAGAAGGCCTTTTGAAACATAGTAAGCTACACCCGCATGTATCGGCAATCCCCTAATATAGCAGCGCAGTGAGAGCATGCATGTTTGAGGAGTCTGCATGGGGCTATGATCCATGCCAAACCAACCAACGCTGCTTTTTGTTTGGGTGCGTGGCAGTGGAGCCTCGTTCTGGGTCCTCAATTCCCACTGAGTGCGTGTGTAAGTGGGCAACATGGCGGGATGGGTTAGGGTAGGTACATGCCGAAAACCGTCTCCAATGCTAAGGTCTGTAATAGACAAAATCGGGTGCCGGTGCTGGAGGTGGCGGTGCCTTTTGGGAGCCAGTGTGGTTACTTCCCAGCCAGGCCTGACAACACCGTGGTTTTATTGTGGCGAAAGTTTGCAAAGTCCTACGGTGTCCCACGAGGTCCAGCTTTCCTGCTCCTGTAGTGCAGGGATCTCTGTTTGGGGAAACTTTCACTGGTAGTTTATCCCGCGCACCCAAACTGTCCTGAAGCAACCGGTCTCTTGAGCAAGGCCTTGTAAAAATGACTGACTGTAATACCCATTCCGAACACTAGAAGTGGGGGGCCCTCCCCTGCTGGCTGCCATGCCTGACTCAAATAAATCTATCTACTAAGTAATTCCATTGGCCTGGGGCTTAGATGTCCGTGTGCTCCATCTTGGACTGTGGCGTAGTAAGGGGTGAGCATGAGTTACTGTGGCTGGCCTACACAAAGAGTCTCTGTTGGGTGGTCCAGCACTGCGGCACCGGCGGGGCAAGGGCCAGGGGCTTATCAATAAGCTATTTTGTTTTTCTCCTTTTGTTGGAATGTATCCAATATGTTTTTTGATTGTTGAAAAAAAAGTACAATTAGTATATTTCCACATTTATTACTGTATAAATGTACGCACACACTTTTATGTGTGTAGGGTTTTGTTACGCTAAATAAACTCAGACAGTAAAACAAAACACTCCTCAATACATTAGCATTGTACTACTTATGCACAGAGGCAGCAACTTTTATGCCACAGTGAGAATCACGTGCCATGGCCTTGAGTGCTTCACATGAAGAGCTGACTCCCTGGAAATAGGAAGTTGGGACCTAGGCTCTTACAGCCCACTCTAAATTCAACCATGCGCCTGGAGTCGATTTAGGCGCAAATATGCGGTCTATGCGGTACAGCGCGAGCTGCCGGTGCACTGTCCTGCTGTCTGGACACTTTACATTAACTAGTTGAAAAGAAGGCGTGGGCCTCCGTGCATTTCTCAGTACAAAGTCTTTGATCTTGACAGAATAAATGAAAAACAACCTATTCTGGCCTCAAAGTACCGACTGATAGATGAAGAACCGTGGTTTTGTTTCAAAACAAGATGCTGAGCTCTGTGGGCGTGCATCACCCAGGAGCTGAGTGTCTCCAAGTACCACTGCAGAGCATCTCCAAGCTCAGAAAGAAACTGGTCCAGAGAAAAGATGCTCTTCTGTGGATCACTCAGGAACCGGGCGTACATTATGCCTGAGCAGTCTTTATACACCGAAATAAATATTACGTTATCATTAACTGCATCTAGACATGGATTTAAAGGAGTGCCAGGCATCCTAAAAGCAGTATAAAAAACCAGAAGCAAAAATGTGCATATAATCGGTGTTCTGTATAACCTCAAAATGTAGTTTGTGGTCCGTTGTATGTTTTACTCTGGTGAAGGAGAGCTGGAACAAAGCAAACACAAGGAGATGATGGACGGAGCGCTGAAACTTTTCAACCATTCACCCCCAGACACAGATCTGGGTTTAATCCATCGATCTTTTGCTCACTGTGGCACCCCAGTTTGGAACCAGGCATATGTAAATCAGTCTTGACCCTGCTCCCCAAGGGAATAGTCCAGCCCGAACTGCCAGGCCAGGTCCTCCCTGGACTGGAAACAAGCATCCTGGGACCGGTTTCAGGGTTTCACCCCTCATCAGCCAGGCTAGCTTGAATCCACTGGCACAAGCAACCATTGCATGGCTTGGGAAGGGGTGCCACTTTGCCTTTGTACATTTATAGGACATCTCTGCGTTTTCCTCCAGTGAGACTGACTGTCATGAAACCCAAAGTGTGCAGTCATTCCGAGTGGCTACCTCTTAATCCGGGCTACACAGTGACTGATGATGGTGGCTGTGAGTTTCTAGTGCAGGAGTGCAGGCCATTTTATCTGTGCCCTGTGGACAGACTGCTCACTAGCTCTCTTCAGTAAAAGGTCTGTCTCTCCCCATAATTGGTGTCATTTACTTACATGTTATATGGGACATCGATGTAAGATGCATCATGTGTGTTTGTGTTTTGTATGTTGTGATTCACACGTGAATAGTTGGCTTCATTCGGACCCCTACTTGTGTGCCGCACAAAATGGTGGACTCCTGTATGTGGGAATGGTGATGTCCACCTTGTGCAGCTCAGCTTGGCTGAACACCATTCCTGTTCCCACCTGACTGACTGCCTGGAATCAACGCGTCCTTAGTTATCTTGAAGGTCATAAGAAATAACTTCGCTCGTAACTGAAGAGAACAGATTGTGAATTTGTGTGTTGTTTATTTTAGTATGAAATGAAGCAAACTAGCGAAGTAACCTTTTCGAAGGCATAATGTGCAGTGTGGTGGTGGCGTGACGACGGTCGCAGCAGGTCACGTCACCGTGTGGTAGTAGTAGCATGATGATGAGAAACACTGACCGGCGGCCGCCTAGTACTAGCCCCCGTGGCCATACACAGACTTTTAGCAGTGCCAGTTGAAGATGTGGGTGGAGCTAATATAATAAGTGGGTGGAGCCAATGGAGGAAGTGGGTGGAGCCAGCAAAAAGTAGGTGTGGCCTCCGACAAACATTTCAGCACCTGCACTTCATATTTTACAAATTAAGCACTGGATGGCAGCCTCTGGAGGAGCAGGCAGTGGTCCAGAGGACCACTAACTGCTGTCACCAATGTCTTCCCAAACGGAAACATATTTGTTTTAGAAGCAGCACCTTTCTCTTTAATGTACACGGGCTGCTTTAAAAAAAATGTTGACCATTTGGAAATTCTAATGTATGAGCGAAGGTCTCCTGTCCCTTGCAGGCTTCTATCGCTGCATTTACACCCAATCACAGGGGGTTGTAAACTGCAACCTGCCTTATTAATATTCATTAGGCAGATAATTTTGTGAACTCCAGTGAACGTACAATTTGCAATGTGACATTTAAGTACATGGGTGGTATCGCAAATTGCATTTCCATTCGCAAACAAAGCGGTTTGCAAATTGCACGTCCCTGGTTTGCAAATGGGAACAGTACATTAGTGCCAAAGTGACTTACCCATGATCACAAAGTTTCTGTCTAATGGATGTCAAGTTAATAACATAATTTGTTTGATTGAGCGCCAGTGGTTTAGCCAACAAACCATACCTCCTTTTTTCCATGGAAATGTTATAAACTCTTCTGTGGGCTTTCATACGTTGAACCGCTGAGCTGTTGCAGCTAGGGTTGTATGAAATTTAGACATTGTCCATAAAGCTGGGTGAAGTTTCCAGATGTTGTCAAAGTTTGACAAAGCAAGGCATACCTTCTCTGGTATCAATTCCCTGTAGCCGATGTCACGTCCCACAATGGCTCAATGTCTGGATCCTCAAGTTTCCACACCACATAGAGCTGCCATTTTCCCTCAATGCTAGAGGGGAACAATCTACACGCTGTCCTTTCCAAGCCTTCTTGAAGTTCTGCCCTATGGAGCAGGACTGCCAGAGAATAGGGAATACAGCCACACACTTCAGGGTACAAAAGGTAAGTGATGACAGGGCTGTGGTAGGGCAGGTAGTGGTGGGTAATGCCACTGAGTAGTAGTATGTCATTTACTTGTAGTCTCAATGGGCTCTACTTTAACACATTTAATTTTAAAATGTGTGCACCTTCATGCCTTAAGCAGCTGATAAAGGATAATAAAAGAACCTTCCCAATAAAACAAAGCCTTTGGCTTCTCAACATTGCCAAACCCTCCTTTCACAGGGGTGAGGTCATATTCTACTCCAAATCTCAGGGAATAAATTTGGTTTCCTGAGGTCACTGGGACCCTAGATTTGTTTACATTTGCCATAAAAATTCAAGATTTGAAGACCTACCCCTGTGTAAAGTGAGAATGGTTCATAATGGGGAAGAGCAAGAGGAGATTATTGCAGTGATTGAGTTTATTTAGAATTTGAAAGTTGATTGGGATGTTGTCTGAATAGAAAGAGTGATGCTGGATTCTTTGTGTAATGTGGAACTGGAGCCCTTAAGCTTCTGCCATACACTTGAGGTAGGAAGTAAGTTACTATAGAATGTCAAAGTGTACACCTAGCTGAGGCTGAGTGGCCAAAATCAGCTATGTTGCAACCGGCAGACACTCTGAGTAGGATGAGGATAGAGGACAGTAGTAGGGGTGAGCAAAACGTAAATGTCTTTAATGTAACTTGATGACAATTCACAAAAAATATGCATAGTTCAGTGAATTTGTGTGAAATGTTCCAAAGTCATGTGCGTTACTACTTGGGACTGGTTTGAGGAGAAAATGTCTCTCAGCCACAGTTTTACTGTTACTGTGAGACACAGTATGCCACAAGTGAAAATTGCACCAACTTTTTCATCCCTAAAATCTCATGAAATTATACTAAATTTTCCTAATGTGAAATTTGCGAATTGTGCAAGATTTGCCTTTGTAAAAAATCACCATAAATAAAACAGCAGTTGCAATTTGTAGGGATGGTGAAGTTAAAGTGGAGGCAGTTCAGTGGAGGCAGTTGAACACCAAGAATTGACGTGCCCAGTTGCCTGTGGGTAGAGAGGTCGTGTGTATACAGCTGGAGCTGCAGTTGATATAGAGTTTTAGAGAAGACGAGCATAAGTGAAATAAGGAAATAGTTAGAGCAAGTGTTTAAATACACCAATGTCTTCTTGAGTAGGGAGTGATGGCAGCTGTTCTCAAGCAATTGTGTAAAGTACTGGGGAATTTCGATTGGTTGAAAAGGTAAATAAGGTTTATGAATGTTTTACTGGAAAGGTTGAGAGAATCTATGATTGTTGGGAAAGGTGAGTGAGTAAAAGTCTATGAGGAGATTTGTGATAGGGAATGTGCTCAGTTGGGAAGATAGAACTCAAGGTATCTAGGTTGTTTCATTATTAAGATCAGCATGGTGGATATGTTATGTGTATTTGCAAAGTGCGCTATCACCCATGAGGGTAAGCAGGTGCGGAGAAAGTGTGTGTGCCTAGTCCTACCTATGGTAGGATGGTTAACTGGAAAGCGAGGTCTTCAGCTATTTGTGGAATTCAAGAAGAGAGGAGGAGGCTCTGATGTGGAGGGGGAGGTCGTTCCATGCATTAGGAACCATGTGAGAGAACGCTTGACCTCCAGATCTGGTTCTGTGTATGAGTGGGATGTTGGCGAGTAGGTGTCCTGCGGAGTGGAGGTACTGGATGGTTGGTGGAAGGAGATGCAACTATTCAGTTAGGTGGGGCCTAAGTTGTAGAGTGCCTTGAACGTGTGTATGAGGAGTTTGAATTGAGCACATTTATGTATTGGAAACCAGTGTAGTTTCCTGAGGTGTGATGAAATGTGAGTTCTGTGTGGGTGGTTGAGGATGAGTCTGCCTGCTGAGTTCTGGATGATCTGTAGTCTTCTCGCGAGTTGCTTGGTGATCCCAGCATAGAGGGTGTTCCCATAGTCCAACTTGCTGGACCCATTTGAAGATCTTCCTCTGCATCTTCTGGGTATGGAAGCAGGATGCAGTGACAACATTGACTTGTGCAGTCATGTCGAGTATTCTGAGGATTATTATGAGGTTTTTCCTGGCATGGGTTCTGGGTGTGGGCCAGAGTTTGGCCGGCTACCAGTTGGAGTCCCATGGTGAGGTGGGATCACTGACAGAATATCGACAGTCAGAATATCGAGGTACAAAAATATTGTCGCAAAAATATCGATGTCCAGAATATCGAAGTCCTATCTACATAATGCTAAGTACAAAAATATCGAAAATAAAATATCGTTGTTAAAAATATCGTTGTTAAAAATATCGTTTTTTTTTATGTTAAAAAAGAATGTAAAATAAAGTAAATAATACATATAATTAAAAAACATAGTTAAAATTATTAGAAAATGTTTAAAATTATAAGTAATACATATAATGTAAAAATAAATTAAACATATATATATATAAAATATAATATATATACTTACTTAATAATATTTATAAATAATTATTTTAATAACTTATAAATTGTTAAAAACATTACAAATTATAAATACATATATATACACATACACCAATAATATAAATTAAAAACAAAAAACATATATAACAAATTAAAATATTAAATT
Organism: Calotriton arnoldi; assembly: GCA_963921515.1. NCBI lineage: Eukaryota > Metazoa > Chordata > Amphibia > Caudata > Salamandridae > Calotriton > Calotriton arnoldi. The sequence goes on from CAWUFW010012754.1 coordinate 239,965, forward strand.
ATTTAAAATCTTTTTAAAATACATTTTACACTACATTAACTAAAACAGTAGAGAAAATATTGGATAGCGGAGGGGATAAAATTACTATTCCCACTCCAGAGAGTGCAACAGTAGGGAAAGTGTTGGATAGCGGAGGGGTAAACATTACTATTCCCACTCCACTGAGTGCAACAGTAGGGAAAGTGTTGGATAGCGTAAGGGTAAAAATTACTTCTTTCCCACTCCAGAGAGTGCAACAGTAGGGAAAGTGTTAGATAGCGTAGGGGTAAAAATTACTATTCGCACTCCAGTTAGTGCAACAGTAGGGAAAGTGTTGGATAGCGGAGGGATAAAAATTACAATTCCCACTCCAGTGAGTGCAACAGGAGGGAAAGTTTTGGATAGGGGAGGGGAAAAAATTACTATTCCCACTCCAGTGAGTGCAACAGTAGGGAAAGTATTGGATAGCGGAGATGTACAAATTACTATTCCCACTCCAGAGAGTGCAAGAGTAGGGAAAGAGTTGGATAGCGTAGGGGTAAATATTACTATTCCCACTCCAGAGAGTGCAACAGTAGGGAAAGTGTTGGATAGCGGAGGGATAAAAATTACTATTCCTACTCCAGTGAGTGCAACAGTAGGGAAAGTTTTGGATAGGGGAGGGGAAAAAATTACTATTCCCACTCCAGTGAGTGCAACAGTAGGGAAAGTATTGGATAGCGGAGATGTACAAATTATATTCCCACTCCAGAGAGTGCAAGAGTAGGGAAAGAGTTGGATAGCGTAGGGGTAAATATTACTATTCCCACTCCAGAGAGTGCAACAGTAGGGAAAGTGTTGGATTGCGGAGGGGTAAAAATTACTATTCCCACTCCAGTGAATGCAACAGTAGGGAAAGTGTTGGATAGGAGCGGGTTATAATTAACATACTTATCAATTAAATAATTATTATAATTAAATAACCAATTAATAATTAATTAATAATAAATTAATTATAAATACTAATAAATAAATATTAATAATTACTTTATTAAATTACTTCCCACCCTATAAACCCCCAACCTACTCCTAAAAAAACACAATTAATATAATTATTAATTAATTAATTAATATAAATTAATAACCAATTAATAATTAATTAATAATAAATTAATTATAGAAACAAAAATTAATATTTACCGTTTTTATAATTAAATTACTTCCCAACCTATTCCCCTATAAACCCACAACCCACTCCTAAAAAAATAACACAATATAATTATCTATTAATTAATTAATATTAATTAATAACCAATTAATAAATAATTAATAATAAATTAATTATAAATAATAATAAAGAAAAATTAATAATTACTTTATTATAATTAAATTACTTCCCACCCTATTCCCCTATAAACCCACAACCCGCTACAGAACTAAAATACGCAAAAATTAATTTTCATAAAAGTAATTACTGCTAAAAAGTTAAGACATACATAAAAAAAAAACTACACTTATACCAAAAATTACATCACATACTTTTAACACACATACTAAAATACAGAACACTAATATAAATATTGATATTATTAACAACGATATTTTTACAAATGATATTACTGTCTTCGAGTCTGCCTGCTGAGTTCTGGATGATCTGTAGTCTTCTCGTGAGTTGCTTGGTGATCCCAGCATAGAGGGTGTTTCCATAGTCCAACTTGCTGGACCCATTTGAAGATCTTCCTCTGCATCTTCTGGGTATGGAAGCAGGATGCAGTGACAACATTGACTTGTGCAGTCATGTCGAGTATTCTGAGGATTATTATGAGGTTTTTCCTGGCATGGGTTCTGGGTGTGGGTGTGGGCCAGAGTTTGGCCGGCTACCAGTTGGAGTTCCATGGTGAGGTGGGATCACTGACAGAATATCGACAGTCAGAATATCGAGGTACAAAAATATCGTCGCAAAAATATCGATGTCCAGAATATCGAAGTCCTATCTACATAATGGTAAGTACAAAAATATCGAAAATAAAATATTGTTGTTAAAAATATCGTTGTTAAAAATATCGTTTTTTTTAATGTTAAAAAAATAATGTAAAATAAAGTAAATAATAAATATAATTAAAAAAACATAGTTAAAATTATTAGAAAATGTTTAAAGTTATAAGTAAAACATATAATGTAAAAATAAATTAAACATATATATATATAAAATATAATATATATACTTACTTAACAATATTTACAAATAATTATTTTAATAACTTATAAATTGTTAAAAAACATTAAAAATTATAAATGCATATATATACACATACACCAATAATATAAATTAAAAACAAAAAACATATATAACAAATTAAGGGGCCCATTACGATACCCGGCGTAAATAAATCCGCCAGGCATGGAAGCGGCAAAAATCCGCCCGCACACACCGCCTGAACACCGACCACGCCATTACGATTACACAAACCGAAAACCGCCATCGGCGGAAAAAGCACACAAAAGACCGCCCGCCAACGTCCGAGTCGGAGTCAAACCGCCCGCCACGGACGGAAACACGCACGACAACACAAAACCGCCCGCCCTCACGGCCGACACACCGCACGTGAAATTACGATCGCACCGACATGAGCGCGGAAAAACCACAAATATACCGCCCGCCAGCGCAAACAACGCCGATGAGAATCGACACGGCAGAAGCCATGGCGCCAACGTACCTGCACAGAAACCATCCGCACACAAAACCAATAGCACACAACATGGCCAACAAGTCCACACAGCAAGGCACGCACAAATACACAAGCACAGTACACATCCCGAAAACACCCCCGGACAAACAAAAAATACAAAGGCCAGAACCCCAGACACAACACACCTGAAAACAACAGACCATGAGGACACACCCACATAGGTGAGTACAAAAGCAGCACTCCCACAGACCACAACCCCTTGCTACATTGCAAACCAGAGAGGAGAGGAGAGGACACAGTGACACAGCAAGGACAGCAGCACACCACAGAAACGCACACATCACAACCACCACCACCACCACCACCACCACCAAACACCACCACCACCACCACCACCACCAAACACCGGCACCACAAACCCCCTGCACATTACACAACACACACCGCACCAGCACCACAAACACCATGGCACCACAAAGAATGCCCAAGTTCACGCCCATGGAGCTGACGGTCATGGTCGACGAGATCATCAAGGTGTACCCACAAATCTATGGGAACATGGTCCAGCACACACCACTAGCCACCAGAAACAGAATGTGGAACCGGATCGTAGACCAGGTCAATGCAGTCGGGACCCTGCCCAGGAACAGAGTAGAAATTAACAAACGTTGGAATGACGTAAAGAGCCTGGTCAAGAAGAAGGAGGGCAAAAACAGAGAGCTGGCTGCCGTCACTGGCGGAGGGAATCCCGCGCTCTTTAAGACCTTCAAAGCGTGGGAGGAGAAGGTGCGAGTCGTAATACATCCGGAGATCCTCGCCGGATTAGCAGAGGGAGTGGAGGCTGGTAAGTACAAACTAATGTATACCAGCACACCGCTATGTACTCACATGCGCAACTACCATGCCACAGCTCCCAGGGACAAACACCCCCATGTCCAGCACACAATACACAACACATCACACACACATGCAACAGACACCACCACACACAGCCCAAACAGAACAACTGTAAGATGCGTGGGGACATGTGTACACTCAGCCAGCCACGTAACCACCAACAGGTCCCCAAATATGCCAGAAGCGCCACAACGAGCACCCACCACACCCATGTGTCCGCCACAGCTGCACTAACCGACAAGTAACAGGTAAGTGGCAGGAACACAAAGTGCAGTGGGTGGGAGGGTGGACAGCCCAAGTACAACACACACCAGGCCCCAGTCCCACAGCACAGCAAGGAGGAGCATCCCCCACACCCCACAGCCACGTGTCAGCCACCGCAGTGCACAACGACAGCCGAAAGGCAGACATCACGGTCCACAGCAATCGGTGTCAGTGGGTGTCCAGCCACCCCACGACCCACAACACCCCCCCACCCCCACAGACCTGCAACATGGAGCACCCCCGCTCAGAGCCATGTGGCATCCAGTACAGTGCACGCACGAACAACTTGCAGGTGGGAAACTGGACAGGGCTGGATTACTGGAGGCATGAGGACCATAACACGACCAACACATGGGACATGTCACGTAGCAGACGAACACGCAGCACCGCCCACCGTCACGAACAAGTGAACAATGTGCACACGGACATGAACAACAGACTCACACCCCACATGACCCATCACAGACATAGCAACACCCAAGGAGCCACGTCTGCATGCACAAGCCACACTGAATATAGTCCCACACGGCAGCCACTGTGCAACTCATCACACACAACCGAAACACCATTGAAGTCCTGTCCATGTAGCCCCTACTGCCTGTCAACCACACACCCCACAACTACGCCTATGTAAGACAAACAACACTAGACGCAACAGAGCGGAACAACATAAATGCACACGAACACCACTGAACCCATCAAACTCACAGACACACCATGCACATACAACATACCATCCATCCCATCCGTCAGCCCCAGTCTCATGAAAGGCATGTCATCCGCACAGCTGCCACACATACAGCAGTCACGCAAGATACATGCCCATGAATGTCTGCTGAGCATGGAACTGCTTCCGCGGCTGGATGAGTATGGCACACGACGACGACGATGTGGGCACAGGCTGAGCGGCCAAAACAAGTGGGACCTGTGGCACGAGGGGATATGAGACAGTAGTAGGTGTCAGCACTGCACCCTATGTACAGCACTGTACGGATCACACCTCCCGAAACATTGACAGGTGTCCACATTGACAGCCCCATGCCAAGACGGCTGTGTGCTTGCAGTCACACGTCACAGGTGAGAGGTTACATTGCACGTGCCAGGTGGCAGACGTGCATAGTGGGAGCTGGCATGTGTGTGCATGTGTCTCCTGTTCAGGATCCACCAGATGGGCGCTGACTCTGTACTGACCATTGGACACAGCATGTTCCGTGGAAGGCTTGTGTGTGTGGGATGGTGGCACTGGATGTGCCTCCGTTGGGTGGGGGGCCATGCACAGGGTGGGTACGTCGATGATTGCGCATTGTTGGTCACGGTGGGTGCACCAACTGAAGATGTGTTGCCCTGTGTTCAATTCCTATGTCCGCATGATGATGGACTGTAGATGTGGGCAGACTACACATTGGTCGATGTGCTGTCTATATGCATGTTCCTTCACACCAGGCACAGCTGCCCCTGCACATGTGACCCCTGCTGGACTCGCTGCTGGGTCTGTGGAGCTGATGCACCTTCTGCGCGTGGGGCGGACAGCTCTCCTCACTTCCCTCATTGCGCATGTCATGACTTTGCCGCAGGTGACATGGATCATGGAGGGCCCACATGTACGCGTGGGTAGGCTACACATGATTGTACACTGGTCGCCACCCCCAGTCAGTGTTTCGAATGGGAAGGTTGTCGTGCTGGTGGTATGTTCGATGTGGCGGATGGGCGGGCCTAGGTGCGGGCTTACATTCCGGACATGGGGGGTAGTTGGATTGGCGACTAGTTGCAGTACACACGGGACACGTCTCTTCCTTTCCACATCTGGGTCATCCCTTGTACTTACTGACAGTGATACAGTCATCTTCGCCCCAGCCCTCATGTCCTCCCCTCGCTCCCCCAATATGCATGCTCACCTGCGAGGCTAGCGCCTGCACAGGCAGCCCCAAGCTCGCACCAGAGAGGGCAAGGAGTGTATGTGTGGGTCCAGTTGCACGAGTGGGCTGTCTCAGGGTATGATGTGTGGCGGGACGCCGTCCACCTGCGTGGTGCCCCAAATGGAGACCCGGCCTGCATGGACTATGCATCACAGTCTTCGCCTTCCGGATCCGCCACCTGCGACACCCAGTGGCTGTGGCTGCCCTTGCGGCCAGGCCGCGTCCGTCTGCGGCTGATGGCCCACACATTCACTCTTTGGCCTCTCTGGGGAGGGCTCGGGGGTGGTGGCGCATGCGCTTGCACTTAGTCGCAATGGCATGTGGCGTGGTTGGTATGATGGGCAATGGATGGGATGGTGCGAGCCACCTCCCGTGACGTCAGTGCTGCTCGTGCTGTGGTGCGTCCCCCTACACTTCCATCTGACTTGTGCCATGCTAGACGTTGAGGTTCTATTGCCTGCGTGATATGACCAGGAGGAGCGCGAGGAGACCTCTCACACACCATGCTCCACTGCCATCCCGTGCCCTGTATCGCCTGTGCGGATTGACTATGTTGGGGTTACACCTGGTCGACTGGGGCTGTGTGTGCCTTGTCAAGGGGCATGGCGGGCGCACAACAGGATCCAGCTTGTCCACAGAGGGTGGGCTGAGGTGCGCCTGGTACCGCTTTGTACGTGTGCCCGGCTGCTGTGCACACACGTGTTCACTCCCCCGACAGGTGTCCTCTCACAATGCCCAGGGAAGCGGTGGTGTACTGTTCATGACCCCTCCCAACACGGCGTGCTCCAACTTGGCATGTGCGCATCTACCCGTCGCACCCACCCACCTGAGCACTGCGTCCATACGACTTCACACGACACATGTGTGTCTTCCACAGTAGTGCTACTCATTTGCGTTGACATCCAATACCAGTGGACTGCATTGTCATGTCACGACTGCCGTGTACTTCACATACTCTCATCCTCTCTCATTCGTACTTGTGAAATGAGTCAGCGGAGACAGTTTTGGTTTCAAACATTATATTGAGTCTTCTGTCCTCTGTGATGCAGTATAGTGGACACTACTGGCAGCGGAATACATGTTGAGGATATACTGAGCATGATTGCAAATGGGATAGGGTGTGGGGTTACATGTGATTGGCTGTTGCATGTGGGATGTGGGCTTCAGAGTGACATCTGCTTGGCCAAGGCTGTGCTAATGTACATTTACGTATAGCTGCGGAGCTGCGGACTTTGACACAGACGGTATACATGTAGCCTACCAGACCGCTTGGCATCATGGGCACAGTCCATCTCAGTTCCATGTGACAGGTTTGCTGCGGTTGTTCCTCATGCACGCGTGCATGTGAGATGACATCAGGGCATGTGCTTGCGTGCATGCAGCGGCGTGCCACTTGTTGTTGCACTGTGGTGGTTACTGGACATGTCACAGTCACTGGGGTCGTGTTGTTGTTGTATGCACTTGTCGTCCATGCAAGGTCCTGGTATGGGATTCCCGGGGCGGGGGTGGGAGGGGTGCAGCACCCACAGACTCCAGGCGACCTATTCATGTCCACTGAGCGGTGTCTGTGTCCATGGGCGCTGGATCCATGTCGTGTCCTGGTTGTCCGTGCAGTTCCGTCCATGTGGGTGCGATACACAGAGCCCATGCCACTGCCTCCCACGATGCATGCGGTGTTCCTGGATGTGATGGGGAACAGTGTGCATGTCCCGGTCATATCCGATGTCATGGCGATGTCGTTGATGGTGTGGTTACAGTTGCCGGTCGTTTGGTATGGCTGTTGTGGTGGTGACTGGCCAGTCCGTGCGGAAGCAAAGCATGGGTGCGGGGTTGGACATCATAGGTCACTCGGGGAACCTGCGTTGTGGTCCGACGAATTGACAGGTTGTCAGGTATGCGATGCCGTCCAGCAGGGCTTCCATGTCATTGGTGGTGTACATGTTTGCCAGCCAATGTAGCGGATGGTGGCTGTCAAGGTGTTGTTCGTAAGTTGTCCCTTGGAGGACCATGATGGGGCATGCTGGGTGACATTCGATGTAGCTGTTCTCGATGATCCATCGTGTGGAGGCACAGTGGTCCCATTTCAGTGCGGGTGCGATGTTGGCCACATACGCCATGCCCCCATAGGCAGAGCAGGCCCTGTCGTGTGCGTCCAGAGGAGGAGTAGTGGTAGCAGGTCCGCCTTCAGACATGCCGGGTTGGAGAGGCATATCTCGATGGGATGCTGGTAGGGACACCTCCGACAGTAGAAGACGGGCATGACGCAGCTGAACAATGTGATGCGGTAAGTCAGTCGGTAACTTACGTTCAGCAGGGACAGGAGATCGCATCCCAATGTATGGAACAGGTTGGTTTTGTACAGCTTGAGCTGTTCGGCGTAGTTGGGTAGGTGTGTTGCGGTTGCCATTTCGCAGCGGTTCGTTGAGGTGGCGTGCTCCGGCTGTGTGTGCAGTCTGCAATGTGCACGCTCCGAGGTTGCTGTGAGCTCTGTGTAGTCGTAGGGAGACAGGACTTGTGTTCTGTTGGCTTGTTTGGAGGACACGGGCCCTCTTCCCACATGCTTCTCAGACAGTTCAAGGTCAGTGCTGTGTGACTCCTTCCAATTAACTTGCATGTGGCCGACATGGGGAGTGTTTTCTTCTTTCTTCCCGTCCGTTGTGTGCTTCTGTGATATGCGCTATCTGCCCTGTGGTCGGTCTCCTCGGCATGCCTGTGTTGGTCTATTCTTGGACAATGGCTGTATTCACCGGCTTCTGTCGTAGGGCTGTGGTTTCGGAGTTGGAATGGAAGGTCATTCAGTGCTGTCTGCTCTCCCTTGTGTGGGCGGCAGGCTGCCTTTCCGCTCTGCGTTGGGCCTTGTGTGTGAATGTTATTCTTGGGCCACCTGTTGTCGGTCCCCGGGCTCTTTGGTGTTCCGTTTTATATGTCTTGTTCATATGTGCAGGGTGGTATGGGTGTTTCTGTGTGGTACTGGCGTTCCTCTTCCCGAAGGGAGCCCTGCTTCTCCTAGTTGGTGTTGCCGCCGCTGTGTGCTTCGCCATGTTTGTTACACTGGGGTGTGTCCTGCTGTTGCGTGTCTTCACTGACATGTGTGCGTCGGTTGTGTGGCGTTGGGTGTTGTCCGTGAATTGGGCGTTGGGGACATGTCTGTGGCAGGCCTGTCACGTGTCATGTGCGTTCGGGGTGGGGCTGATGTGTGTGCTGCTTGGTTGTGTCCCTGTGTCTGTGTGCGACGCATGCATGGCGCTGCGGTTGGCCTCTGCGTTGTGCGCATGTGTGGCGGCGTCATCGGCGCTTTGGGGCCGTGGCGAGGTGGTTGGTTCCTAGTCCCAGGTGGTGTGTACACATGTGTTCCGCGATGTTACGATTTGGCCTGTGTGTCATATGTGGATGCAATGGTGGATGTGTAGTGTACACGCGCTGGTGGGGGTTGTCCGCTTTTCCGCCCTTGCACTGTGTGCACTGTTTGCGTGCACTTGTTGTGTGTGTGCCTACCTGCGTCTCCGCGGTACGTTGCGTCCTTGGTGGTGCATCAGCAGAAGCATGGGGAGGGCCTGCAGTGCTGGATTCATGCTCGGGGTGCCGCTTCTTCGTTGTCCGTGCTCGGCATCCGTGTTACCGCTTCGGTTTCTCGTACGGTATCTCTTGGCCATAGGAGCCGTTTGTTTGCGGCATCGTAATTTATGCGCCGGGCGGGGCGTGTTTCGTCGGACGGTGTGTGTCAGTTGGGCTGCGCCGCTACGTGTACGGGCGCACTTTGATGGCGGACGGTGTTGCTGACTTGCCGGCGGTGTTTGGCCTACTTTTCGCATCGTAATTGGACGGGCGTGTGGACTGCTGCGTGCCGGCGGTAACTGGTGCTTTTTGCATCCGCCAGCACGGCGGTGGTGCTTCCGCCCGCCATCGTAATGGGCCCCTAAAATATTAAATTTTTAAAATCTTTTTAAAATACATTTTACACTACATTAACTAAAACAGTAGAGAAAATATTGGATAGCGGAGGGGATAAAATTACTATTCCCACTCCAGAGAGTGCAACAGTAGGGAAAGTGTTGGATAGCGGAGGGGTAAACATTACTATTCCCACTCCACTGAGTGCAACAGTAGGGAAAGTGTTGAATAGAGTAAGGGTAAAAATTACTATTCCCACTGCAGAGAGTGCAACAGTAGGGAAAGTGTTGGATAGCGTAGGGGTAAAAATTACTATTCCCACTCCAGTTAGTGCAACAGTAGGGAAAGTGTTGGATAGCGGAGGGATAAAAATTACTATTCCCACTCCAGTGAGTGCAACAGTAGGGAAAGTTTTGGATAGGGGAGGGGAAAAAATGACTATTCCCACTCCAGTGAGTGCAACAGTAGGGAAAGTATTGGATAGCGGAGATGTACAAATTACTATTCCCACTCCAGAGACTGCAAGAGTAGGGAAAGAGTTGGATAGCGTAGGGGTAAATATTACTATTCCCACTCCAGAGAGTGCAACAGTAGGGAAAGTGTTGGATAGCGGAGGGATAAAAATTACTATTCCCACTCCAGTGAGTGCAACAGTAGGGAAAGTTTTGGATAGGGGAGGGGAAAAAAATCCTATTCCCACTCCAGTGAGTGCAACTCTGGGTTGTGAACTGCAACAGTACACCAGGACTCCCATGTGTTATATAGACATGTTTTGCTTTGTATGCCATAGTTTGTGATATGATTTTATCTCCATTAGTGGAAATATTTTAGCACAAAGTGTACAATAATACACTGAGTAGAAGTCAAGCCAACATGTACACCAGACGCGGCCAGCACAGGTAATAGCGGTGGGGCGGTGGGGTGGTTGGGGTCGAAGTGGACTGACGACGGGATAGGGAATGTAAAATGTTTAAAAAATAAAACCATTTAGCTTGCGCTCGCTGCATCGCCACTCGGCGATGTGGCGAGCACAAGGTAAGGGGTTTTATTATTTTTTTTATTTTACTTTCCTATCCCGTCGTCTGTCCACTTCCCCCCACTCGCACCGCCCCCACCCCGCCCCACCGCTGTTACCTGTGCCGGCCGTGCCTGATTGGCACTTTCTTAAAACAAAAGATGTTCATCTTTATTCTTTGCATTCCAGTTATGGTATAAACCTTGTGTTCAGTTTAGTTTACAATGTGCGCACAGAAAAGTTTGTTTGAGAGCAACTCTTTGAAATAAGAAACAGCTTTAAAATTCAAGACATCTGAGCTGCGGCTTGATATGGAGTCTACTAATCTTTGATCACCCATTTGAAATCACTGATGCTTTGAGAGCAGTGTCTGTGAAATAACTGCTTTCCTGAGAACATTGTGATTAAAAATGAATTTAAATGGATATTGAAACAAAACTTTTGATGACAAAGATGGGCTCCTTCTTTCCTACTTGTTTAAATTTCATTTAAATACATAAGATGTTTGCTTCCTGCTGTATTAAAATTTTCTAGCATCCGGCTATAATTTGGGGATGCAAACGTAATTTGGGAGAATTGTCACTGCTTAAAATTAGTTGATGTACCAGCACTATTTGAATAACTGATGATCAGTTGGTGTTATGAGCCTTTGTACTTGTTGAAATCTGCAAATTATACCGTAGATCGTGGTTAATGTGGCTATTGTCATAAATCCTTGTCTGTGCACAAAAAAGTGACAACAGCGTGATTCTAGTGGCGCTGCATAGACTGTGAGACTAGACACAGATTTCAAATCCTAGCCTGTGTGTCATTGCAGCTGCCTTCTCCCGATACAAGCCCTGCATGGTCTCCATCTGTACCCCTGGTTTCCTAGTATTATTGATTGCCCGCGTCTAGCACTGTCATTTTTAAAAATAATGGGGCATATTCAGTGCTTAATTTGTAAAACAATAAGTGCCAGGGCTCTGGTCAGGCGGCCACTGCAACTTACACCACACATTGCCTCTGCCATGCTGCCAAAGATCGTAACAACACAATTACTAGCCATCATACTCCTACAAGTGTGACAATTCGAACTATTCCAGGCCCCCAAAGCTATATGAATGGCTTGTGCGGCAGGGAATAGTCTTTTTTATTGTAGTATATTGAATTAAAAATTAACTGTTGTTGTGGTCATCTCTAAATTAGCCAGACACCGCCACCTCGTGGTAGCCTGTCACAAGTGCTGTTTTTGACAGTTAACTGCTGGTGCTGAGCACCGGAAACTACCCGCTCAAATTAAGCACTAGGCATATTTACAAGCCCATAACGCCACCGTAGCGTCACTTTTTCCGACACTCCGGTGGCATTTCTCTCTACACCATTTTTACAAGTTGGCGTTAAGCCACTTAACGTGGCTTTACGCCACATTGTAAATGTGCCCCTTTCTGCCGCATTCCTCTGCGGTAAAGGGGCGGGCAATTGGTGTTGCAGTGGGCGGTCCACTACAACACCCATTGCTTTTTGATGCAGCCCCATATTTACAAGGGTGGGGCAGCGCTAGAAACCAGGTAAAACCTGGTCTTAGGATGGGGATACGAGGAGACATTTTTAATTTCTTCTCATATTTTGCTCTTTTTAAACAGCAAATTGCCTTTAAAGATTGTTTATGCGCAGGACGGTGTCCCTTCCTGCACATACAACAATCGCCCCTGCAGCGCAGGCACCCTTTGAAGATGGCGCAAGGGTGCCTGCGCTGGCGCTAGGCAGCTTCTTTAGTGCCAGCACTAGGGGAAACGCAGGGGTGCACCGTATTGTTGTAAATAGGCCGCATCCCTGCGTTTAAAAAATGTCGAAGCCCGGTGTTACCAATTTTGGAGTAACACCGCGCTTCGACATTTTATTGTAAATATCCCCCAATATGTGTGAGTAAAGGTAAATTATGCAGTATAGTCTGTGGCATTAGTATCTAGCTGTGGCTTGAATCTGTGCATTATATCAGTCCCATTATCATAAAGTCCTTTTTAAATATGCCATGCCACCCTGTAACTGCAAACGGAGGCTGCCTCAAGGCAGAAGACAGTGCATGTTAACTAAGTGAGCAGAGAGGCCTGAAAGCGCACCAGGTGCTGGTGTAATTAACTATGCTTTATGCACCCAGCACTCCTCCATCTCTCTGTAATTGCAGCTGCATATAAATAATTCACCCCAGATTATTATTAGACTAGAGGACGGTGGCTGTTCCTCATAATTTGCTTAACAGAGCTTGGGCTGTACTTATTTGCATCGATTTGCCTTAAGCCTCAGTACACAGCACTTTTTATATTTGCACCCTGGCGCCAGTGAAGATTACGGTAAATTGAATTATGTGATGTAGAAAGCTGGTCCAGGGGCTGGTGGCTGCCTGCGCGAGCCGCAGCATGCGCTGTTGGAATACTGTATCCGAGCAGACCCGAGCAGGGCCGGACTCTGCCGAGGTTTATTTGACCGGATGGCTGCTAGTAACCGGGTCAATATAGCAGAGCCTTTCCACCGCTGCAAAGCTATCACTGCACAACCCAGGCACTTGTGCATGACTATAGTGCCGCAACAGCCCTTAGGCAAGTAGGCGCTCTCTAAGTGAGTGCTTTTCTATTGCAAATTGCGCTGTGAAAAAATATAAAGACGCAAAAAAAGGAACACTGATTCTCACGAAAGCGGGTGATTGGACAGATGAGAACGTTTTTTTCTAGTTTCATAGCTTTGCTATCAATCATCATCAATCCATGGCACTCATTTTAGAAGGCTAAGCATGAAAGGCTGAGGAAGGGCTGTTGGAATTTAAAATCATGAGTTTCAGCTTTATCATGAATGTCTGCAACATGCACATTCCCACTGAGCTATCTCCTGCCCCTGTGCTCATATCTCAAAGTGTGTAAATCAGAGCAAGAGAGTAAGCTTCTGACCGTATAAATGAAATATTTGCATAGCACACACCTAACCGAAAGGCAGTGGAGCTCTATAAATGGTTAATAAAAAAGATACAGTTAACCAGTGATTGATGATGTAGCTTGATTCTGAAAGCGAAAATGGACTGTTATGTGAGTAGTATAAGGAGATACCATTCATCCCCATTCATGCCCTTAAAAGTGACAGGTCCCCCTCCGGTCCCCCCGCCCCTCGCTGTGTCCTTAAAAGTGACGCGTGTCCTTAAAAGTGACAGGCCTCAAACCCCTCACTGTGTCCTTAAAAGTGAAGCGTGGCCTTAAAAGTGACAGGTCCCCCATCCCTTTGCAGTGTCCTTAAAAGTGACATGTGCGTGTGGGTATTTAAAACCGAGGGCTGCTGTGTTGGCAGTTGGCGTCTGAGCAGGCATACCTAAGCCCCCAACAGCCCCCCGGGGATATCTGGTGTTGTCTAACACATGGGTTTACGGTGCAGAGTTTTTAAAAGGGTCTTTTCTTTAGAAGCAGATGCTGCAGTTTGAAATGCATCCCTGTCGTAGCTGGGGTCAGAAAACTATCCATTAGGCTCCCAAGTGACAACGTGAAAACACAAGAACAAAAGGCCAGTTACCCTGCCAGAGCACCGTTGAGAACAGGCAGAACTAATCAGCCTGTCCTAAGCTTCCCACGCGTCTTAAATTGTATAGTACAGGGTTTCTTTATAAACATACGACCATCTTTCCCAGGAGCGCAACCCCCAACAGGTCCTAGGTTTAATTATCAGATGTCACAGGTCAAAGGGCCATCTAACAAAGTCGTGGGATGGTCAGAAAACGGTCCCAATATTGACCCTCACTACAATGCTCTATTACCAATAATGACACGTACTACAAGCTTCTAAACACTCCCCTCCGTAAAGGGTCCTCCTTCCAATTCTCATGCCCTGCCAGGTATAAAAACCATACTTTAGAGCCCCGACACAAACAGCCATTCAAAACCCATTAGGAGCGACCTTTGCTGCACAGACCCATCATCCCTGAAGTTTAAAGCCATCAATGGACCAGCCCAGCTTCTCCCAGATCGACGCAGCCTGCTACACATTAATGGAGGTACGTAAATAAGGGGCTGTGTTACAGGGTTAAGAGTGTGTAGGGCTTAAGAGTGTATGGGCTTATTTAATATGATGATGCCTGTATATAAATGAACAGCGTTGCATTTTAAAAGGTGTTTAACGCAAGGCATGATGTTGCTGACGCTGTTTTAATTAATGCTTAAGGAGAATTGGTAGGGTGCTTAATGTGAACAAACCTGCCATTTTAAATACAGTGTAGAACGTTTTATACGTGTATTTAAGAGTGAATACCACTAAGGGTTTGGCGTATACACATTGAAACAGCCTTAACACTTTAACCTGGTATCGAAGCATTTTACATGAACTGTAGTTTTAACGACCTTCATTTATAGTATACGTTTCACAAATAAAATAAATAAATAATACCACTTTGTACTCACCACCCAGGGGTTGAGGCTCTGTAGAGGCATGGGTCAAACGTGTGATTTCCCAGCTGCGCCATGGTGAGGCCGTCCACGGTGGTCCATGCGGTGCTCCGGGGTTGTTTATGCTGTTGTGCGCTCGATGTTGGGGGTAGGGATGGCGCCTGGAGTGCGCAGGGTCTTGATGCCCCGCTTTTAAAATTAAAGACCCGGAGCCCGCTGTGCTCCATGCGGCGCTCCGGGTGTCTGTGAGGCTGTGGTGGGGGTCCGGCGTCTGTGGGCTCCTTGGGGGCTTGATACCGTTTTTTTAAATTAAAGACCCCGGAGCCCGCTGTGCTCCGTGCGGCGCTCCGGGTGTCTGTGAGGCTGTGGTGGGGTCCGGCACCTGTGGGCTCCTTGTGGGCGTTCGGCCCCGTTTTTAAAATTAAAGACCCCGGAGCCCGCTGTGCTCCATGCGGCGCTCCGGGTGTCTGTGCGGCTGTGGTGGGGTCCGGCACCTGTGGGCTCCATGTGGGCGCTCGGCCCCGTTGTTTTAAAATTAAAGGCCCCGGAGCCCGCTGTGCGCCATGCGGTGCTCCGGCGTTGCTGCGGCCGTTGTGGCTGGGGCTCCGGTGTCCCTGGGGTCCAGTGAGGGGCGCGAGGCCCCTTTTTAAAATAAAGGCCCCGGAGTCCGCTTGCCAGGGCGCTGCTCCGGGGCTCGGGTGCGGGAGGTGTTGTGGGGCCGGCGTTCTCGGACGCCGTGTGGGCGCGAGGCCCCGTTTTAAAAAAATTAAAGGCCTCAGGAGCGCTGCTCCAGGGTTCTTGTGCGGGGCTGTGGGAGTAGGGATGGCGCCGGTGTGCGTTAGGCCGTACTTTTTAAAGGTCCCCGGAGCCCGCTTGCAAGGGCGCTGCTCCGGGGTGCTGGCGTCGTTGTGGCTGGGGGCCCCAATGGCATCGCGGTGCACAGGGGCGCGAGGCCCCGTTGTAAAAATAAAAATTAAAAAAAGTGATTAAATAAGGCCCCCAGAGCCCTCTTACAACCGGCGCTGCTCTGGGGTCCGTTGGAGGTGGCGTTTTCAGGATCCACCACGAGGGTTACGATGGCTGCCGATTCATGGCTGCCAGGAGCTTTCCGCCACGTTTGTCGAAGGAGGCCCTCCCAGCCGTGACATCATCACGGGGACTCCTCCCATTGATGACATCACGGCTGTGAGGGTCTTCCTTCGTCAAACACGGAGGTGAAGCTCATGGTAGGGATTTATTTATGCGTTTTTATATAGCGAGGACTTTACCCGAGGGTGTCAGAGCGCTTAACAACAGGATCAGCAACATTACATAAGAAGGAGGATACAAATGAGCATAATACAAAGACAAGCGTTACATTGCATGAGGAAAAAGTGACAATTGCGCAAAAACAAACAAACCAAATACAAAAAAGAGGAATAAGTTCCAATAGGAAAAAGTGGCAGAGGTGCATTAAACATAGGATACCAAATACAAATGGCGGTATAATACTGCAATAAAAGGCAGTCACACATGACACACTGGGAAGGCGCTTCCCAATGCTGCAGTATGTCTGATGTTAGGCCGGGGCTCTAAGACGTGTGAAAGCCCAAAAAAACCAGCGCTAGCAGTATTGAGCGAGACCCTTCATTGTGAGCATGCCCCAGTGGCTTTAAGCAACAGTATTGTCGGTGTGGCACCAAGGTTTTAAATGGAAGCTTTTTCAATATTATATACACGTTATAGTTGCTGCTTATTTATCTTATGCAGCTAACAACCAGTGACAAACTGCTGCTGGGACTTATTGTGTAATATATATATATATATATATATATATATATATATATATATATCTGGATACCCTGACATAAACATCTCATGCAAAAAGTAAGTGTGTGTGTGTGTGTGTGTGTGTGTGTGTGTGTGCGTGTGCGTGTGCGTGTGCGTGTGCGTGTGCGTGTGCGTGTGTGTGTGTGTGTGCGCGCGGGGTTTTAAAACGCAAATGACAGCCCTAGTTTTAAGGGCTTATTTATTCTAAAGGTATCAGATGCCTATATTATTGGTGCATCTGCTTCCAGGAGTAAAATAAATGGCTGAGTTTTGTTTTCAATTTAGATATTTATGTTAGCCCAAACTTTAACCATGCTGTTTAGCTGGGGGCATGTCTACAGTTTGTACACCCATAATCAGGGGCATGTATTCCAGGTACTGTTTTATGTAGACGCTGTGTAAGGGTGCATGTCTCTCTGCGTTGTGTATTGGCGCTTTCTAAGGTGAATGTATGAACTTGTAATATTATGTTTATGAAGTGTAGTTTTAAATCAACCGTTTCTATTTATCCAGACGCAGGACATGCCGGAATTAATCCTAACCGCCTCTGAAATGCTAGCCCTACAGACAGGTACATGTGTTTTGAGGTGTATAGGTCCGTGTAGTTTTGTTCACATATATCTTAGAAGTTAGGTGTTTCTAATGGTGTTCTCGTGTATGTGTAATTTTATAGGTCTGGATCCCGAACTACAAAGGATTCTTGATGATATAGAATGTCCCAAGGGTGGTCAAGACGCATCGCCATGTGTACAGGATAGCACCGTTCTTACAGGTAAATCAGAAAGGCGTTGCTTCTTTAAAGGTCTAAACCATGGGGTGTCTAGATCCCAAAAGACGTAGTTGTGAACTACAGGAACGCGCCGTAGAGGGGGCTACTAAGGCCTGGTATATACTGTAAATCTGATTAATTTTTTCTTTACAGGGTCCATGGCGTCACACACGGAAGCAGTGATTGTGCAAGAGCCGGCGCAGCGACCAAAGAAAAGCCTGTGAAAAGGAAATCTTCAACATCTAAAGAAGGCCCTGCGGCAAAGAAACGATCTGTGAAAAGACATCTAAAAGGTGTGTTTTATACAAAAAGGGTGTGAAAAAGAACTCTCTGGGTTGTATTCTCTCAAACAAAGGGTGCACCGCCATGTAGTACCAGATGTACTACTATGGGTATTGTAAGCATCTTATGTTCCTTATTGTTTCTAATATATATTTTTTTATGTTACATTCTAGGAACCGTTCAAAGAGCCACGGCGAAGATACGCCTAAGTCTAAGAGGTCTACAAAACCGTTGAGGGATATAACAAAGACCGTTCTGAACACCGGGTCTGCGGCAAAAGGAGTGAGTAGGCGTGTACGCCAGAATAAGATCTACACATACTACACCCACATGCAACAGGGAACCGACGTGGCCGATGTGTATCTGAACCCTCTCAAAGCCTCAAAAGGAACTCTAAGCTCAAACAAGCCCAAACTTAAGAAGAAGCAAATGGTCGCAGAACCACAGACATGCCCTTTAAACCTCAAGAAGCCGTCTCTGGGTCTGGAACCCCAAGCAGCCCCTTTAGACCTCAGCATGAAGCTGTGGGTGGTCCCGGAGACCCTAGCTACACCTTTAGATCTAGCATTAAAAAATGTTGCTAAGCAGGGGAACGATCCATCTACCCCGCGCTCTCTTTGGGCCTCCCGGCTGTGAAGCCTGTTGTGGAAGCTATGTTACAAACTCAAACCCCTAAAGTCAACAAGCTTTCAAGAAGTTATCTTAAGAATAAGCAAGGGGTACAGGCGTTACAAGTAGAAACATTGGCAGGATCCTTAAACAAACCGGCTACACCACAGGCCCCTTCCCATCCTATGACGCCCTCTATAGTTTCAAATAAATTAGCACCGTCTGTAGAGGAATGCCCCGTAGAACAGACCTCAAAACCTTCTAGAGGCGTTACTGAAGGGTTTAGGGGCCCCGGGTCTGGAAAAGGGCAGCCCCTAGGAGGAGCGTATAACACCAACAAAAGCTGTCTCAATACACTGGCAAGTATGGTAGACAAACTTGATAAACCCTCAGAAGCAGCGCCCGAGGGGTCTTCTAGCACATACAGGGGGTTTTGCAGACCCCTGTTACACATTCACCCATCCCCGGCCCTGACAATAACTTAGCCGTTACCACCCTCGATTATTTCGACAGTCATTTAAACTCCCCGGACCTTATGTCCCCTATTACCCCACAGGAGCTTACGACCCAACCAGCCCCGCGTCCAGTGTAAGCTCCGCAACACCCCCAACAACATACAACACTGACAGTACAGGGTGGGACGACTGGTCAATTCATAGTACGGGGGTGACATTTAGTGAGGCGCCTTTCCCAAATGCCCGGGGTGTTCGCACTGGGATCCTATTTCTATGATCCCCCAGGCCCTCAGTTACAGAATGGCGTTGGGGATGAAGGACCATTAGAGGCCCCTGTGGTGTTAAAGGCTGTTATACAGCCAAACACCGTATTCATACCTAACCCACCACAATACGATGCTGTAGACCCAAATCCGGTACTAGATGCGCATGTAAAGGATATACAAATGGCTGTCAGAAAGCTAAAGCGCCAGGCGAAAACCGCAAACTTAAAAATGGGGTTGGGGGTAGCGGCGACAGGTCCATGGTGGCGGCACAGCAGAGGATACTGCAAAGAGTTGGCCTGTGTAAAAGGCTGATCCTCAATACGTGCCAGGAAGCTGGCTCAGACATAGGGCGTATACATGCGTGACTAGGGCAGCGCCATACCCTAAAGAAACCCCATGCCAACGGTTCTAATAAAAAGCACACACATCAAAATATAGCAGCAAGGTCCAAGCAGTACTGACAAAGTCCCTGCGCTTCTTACGCATACTCCAGCGTAAAAGTACATGGAACCATGCAGTCAGAGTCATACCCGATGCCATCCATCCCCCAATACGTAAGTGTAGGAGGGATGGGTCCTGGGGAGGGCAACTGAATGATGTTGGCGGTAGAGCGCCAACACTACGCCACCCGGAACACATAGAGGTGCTGAGGGGTGGGTATGTAGCAGAGGCCTCCATGAGTACAGCGCACATAGACACACCCCATACTGTTCAGATAGGCGGGGGCCGGTTACCTAGAAAAGCATGGTCACGTAAAAAACAAAAGTGGGCTAATAGCGCCAAGCAGCGCCGCCTTTTAATAAGTAAATTAAAAAAGCCCGAATATGTGCTACACGTGTGCTTAAAAGGCCCCCAGAGACCCTACTAAACCAGAATCCCCAAAATGATACGGCAGTAAGCTCCCCAACAAGTCAAATCCCTCAAGATGAGGATTCAGAGGTCGTCTATTTAGAGAGCATTAGAAGCTACAGGCGTGATGTAGAGAGATTTAATGCCACCGAGCACTACGAGGAGTTTAGGTTTACCAACCTCCACCAGATAAGGTCCTCCGATCACGGTGTTTTAGCTATACACCAGGCTGTGCAAACGCTCATAGAAAGGTTGTTACGCGATGTGGGTCCTAATGATTTTTTCCAACTACGCTTCCAGGGGCAGGGTTTTGACAGTCCTTTGTTCACCAAACGGAGGTCCCGAGATGTGTTTGACGCCGTGGAATTTTTAGAAAACCTTTCGAGGCTTTTACAGAGCAAGGCTGAACTAGTAGCCTACGGTACTTTCCGTGTCATAGCCCTCATTGTAAGGGGTCGTGAGGGCGGTGTTTCAAGACCTTTAAAGAGTGTGCTATACAGTCAGATAATTGGTAAGAAACAGCGGTGGCTGCTCCATCCAGGTAGTAGGGACCCACACGGTATTCACCACCCTGTAAGGCGTGTTGAATATGTACGTCTTCCTTCTCAGAAATGTACATGAGCCACCGGATCTGTTTGCCATTATAGAGGTCTACAGGCACTAGTGCAATACTTTTTGGTCTTAAAAACATGTGTTTGTAGATGGACATACACATGGAGGCCAATGTGATGTTTTGAAAAGGGTCTATGTATTCGACAGCCTTCGGCATTTCTATGAGCGTTTGCACAGCCTGGTGTATAGCTAAAACACCGTGATCGGAGGACCTTATCTGGTGGAGGTTGGTAAACCTAAACTCCTCGTAGTGCTCGGTGGCATTAAATCTCTCTACATCACGCCTGTAGCTTCTAATGCTCTCTAAATAGACGACCTCTGAATCCTCATCTTGAGGGATTTGACTTGTTGGGGAGCTTACTGCCGTATCATTTTGGGGGTTCTGGTTTAGTAGGGTCTCTGGGGGCCTTTAAGCACACGTGTAGCACATATTCGGGCTTTTTAAATTTACTTATTAAAAGGCGGCGCTGCTTGGCGCTATTAGCCCACTTTTGTTTTTTACGTGACCATGCTTTTCTAGGTAACCGGCCCCCGCCTATCTGAACAGTATGGGGTGTGTCTATGTGCGCTGTACTCATGGAGGCCTCTGCTACATACCCACCCCTCAGCACCTCTATGTGTTCCGGGTGGCGTAGTGTTGGCGCTCTACCGCCAACATCATTCAGTTGCCCTCCCCAGGACCCATCCCTCCTACACTTACGTATTGGGGGATGGATGGCATCGAGGTATGACTCTGACTGCATGGTTCCATGTACTTTTACGCTGGAGTATGCGTAAGAAGCGCAGGGACTTTGTCAGTACTGCTTGGACCTTGCTGCTATATTTTGATGTGTGTGCTTTTTATTAGAACCGTTGGCATGGGGTTTCTTTAGGGTATGGCGCTGCCCTAGTCACGCATGTATACGCCTCTATGTCTGAGCCAGCTTCCTGGCACGTATTGAGGATCAGCCTTTACACAGGCCAACTCTTTGCAGTATCCTCTGCTGTGCCGCCACCATGGACCTGTCGCCGCTACCCCCAACCCCATTTTTAAGTTTGCGGTTTTCGCCTGGCGCTTTAGCTTTCTGACAGCCATTTGTATATCCTTTACATGCGCATCTAGTACCGGATTTGGGTCTACAGCATCGTATTGTGGTGGGTTAGGTATGAATACGGTGTTTGGCTGTATAACAGCCTTTAACACCACAGGGGCCTCTAATGGTCCTTCATCCCCAACGCCATTCTGTAACTGAGGGCCTGGGGGATCATAGAAATAGGATCCCAGTGCGAACACCCCGGGCATTTGGGAAAGGCGCCTCACTAAATGTCACCCCGTACTATGAATTGACCAGTCGTCCCACCCTGTACTGTCAGTGTTGTATGTTGTCGGGGTGTTGCGGAGCTTACACTGGACGCGGGGCTGGTTGGGTCGTAAGCTCCTGTGGGGTAATAGGGGACATAAGGTCCGGGGAGTTTAAATGACTGTCGAAATAATCGAGGGTGGTAACGGCTAAGTTATTGTCAGGGCCGGGATGGGTGAATGTGTAACAGGGGTCTGCAAAACCCCCTGTATGTGCTAGAAGACCCTCGGGCGCTGCTTCTGAGGGTTTATCAAGTTTGTCTACCATACTTGCCAGTGTATTGAGACAGCTTTTGTTGGTGTTATACGCTCCTCCTAGGGGCTGCCCTTTTCCAGACCCGGGGCCCCTAAACCCTTCAGTAACGCCTCTAGAAGGTTTTGAGGTCTGTTCTACGGGGCATTCCTCTACAGACGGTGCTAATTTATTTGAAACTATAGAGGGCGTCATAGGATGGGAAGGGGCCTGTGGTGTAGCCGGTTTGTTTAAGGATCCTGCCAATGTTTCTACTTGTAACGCCTGTACCCCTTGCTTATTCTTAAGATAACTTCTTGAAAGCTTGTTGACTTTAGGGGTTTGAGTTTGTAACATAGCTTCCACAACAGGCTTCACAGCCGGGAGGCCCAAAGAGAGCGCGGGGTAGATGGATCGTTCCCTGCTTAGCAACATTTTTTAATGCTAGATCTAAAGGTGTAGCTAGGGTCTCCGGGACCACCCGTTTCATGCTGAGGTCTAAAGGGGCTGCTTGGGGTTCCAGACCCAGAGACGGCTTCTTGAGGTTTAAAGGGCATGTCTGTGGTTCTGCGACCATTTGCTTCTTCTTAAGTTTGGGCTTGTTTGAGCTTAGGAGTTCCTTTTGAGGCTTTGAGAGGGTTCAGATACACATCGGCCACGTCGGTTCCCTGTTGCATGTGGGTGTAGTATGTGTAGATCTTATTCTGGCGTACACGCCTACTCACTCCTTTTGCCGCAGACCCGGTGTTCAGAACGGTCTTTGTTATATCCCTCAACGGTTTTGTAGACCTCTTAGACTTAGGCGTATCTTCGCCGTGGCTCTTTGAACGGTTCCTAGAATGTAACATAAAAAAATATATATTAGAAACAATAAGGAACATAAGATGCTTACAATACCCATAGTAGTACATCTGGTACTACATGGCGGTGCACCCTTTGTTTGAGAGAATACAACCCAGAGAGTTCTTTTTTCACACCCTTTTGTATAAAACACACCTTTTAGATGTCTTTTCACAGATCGTTTCTTTGCCGCAGGGCCTTCTTTAGATGTTGAAGATTTCCTTTTCACAGGCTTTTCTTTTGGTCGCTGCGCCGGCTCTTGCACAATCACTGCTTCCGTGTGTGACGCCATGGACCCTGTAAAGAAAAAAATAATCAGATTTACAGTATATACCAGGCCTTAGTAGCCCCCTCTACGGCGCGTTCCTGTAGTTCACAACTACGTCTTTGGGATCTAGACACCCCATGGTTTAGACCTTTAAAGAAGCAACGCCTTTCTGATTTACCTGTAAGAACGGTGCTATCCTGTACACATGGCGATGCGTCTTGACCACCCTTGGGACATTCTATATCATCAAGAATCCGTTGTAGTTCGGGATCCAGACCTATAAAATTACACATACACGAGAACACCATTAGAAACACCTAACTTCTAAGATATATGTGAACAAAACTACACGGACCTATACACCTCAAAACACATGTACCTGTCTGTAGGGCTAGCATTTCAGAGGCGGTTAGGATTAATTCCGGCATGTCCTGCGTCTGGATAAATAGAAACGGTTGATTTAAAACTACACTTCATAAACATAATATTACAAGTTCATACATTCACCTTAGAAAGCGCCAATACACAACGCAGAGAGACATGCACCCTTACACAGCGTCTACATAAAACAGTACCTCGGAATACATGCCCCTGATTATGGGTGTACAAACTGTAGACATGCCCCCAGCTAAACAGCATGGTTAAAGTTTGGGCTAACATAAATATCTAAATTGAAAACAAAACTCAGCCATTTATTTTACCCTGGAAGCAGATGCACCAATAATATAGGCATCTGATACCTTTAGAATAAATAAGCCCTTAAAACTAGGGCTGTCATTTGCGTTTTAAAAACCCGCGCGCGCACACACACACACACACACACACACACGCACACGCACACGCACACACACACACACACGCACACACACACACACACACACACACACACACACACTTACTTTTTGCATGAGATGTTTATGGCAGGGTATCCAGATATATATATATATATATATATATATATATTACACAATAAGTCCCAGCAGCAGTTTGTCACTGGTTGTTAGCTGCATAAGATAAATAAGCAGCAACTATAACGTGTATATAATATTGAAAAAGCTTCCATTTAAAACCTTGGTGCCACACCGACAATACTGTTGCTTAAAGCCACTGGGGCATGCTCACAATGAAGGGTCTCGCTCAATACTGCTAGCGCTGGTTTTTTGGGCTTTCACACGTCTTAGAGCCCCGGCCTAACATCAGACATACTGCAGCATTGGGAAGCGCCTTCCCAGTGTGTCATGTGTGACTGCCTTTATTGCAGTATTATACCGCCATTTGTATTTGGTATCCTATGTTTAATGCACCTCTGCCACTTTTTCCTATTGGAACTTATTCCTCTTTTTGTATTTGGTTTGTTTGTTTTTGCGCAATTGTCACTTTTTCCTCATGCAATGTAACGCTTGTCTTTGTATTATGCTCATTTGTATCCTCCTTCTTATGTAATGTTGCTGATCCTGTTGTTAAGCGCTCTGACACCCTCGGGTAAAGTCCTCGCTATATAAAAACGCATAAATAAATCCCTACCATGAGCTTCACCTCCGTGTTTGACGAAGGAAGACCCTCACAGCCGTGATGTCATCAATGGGAGGAGTCCCCGTGATGATGTCACGGCTGGGAGGGCCTCCTTCGACAAACGCGGCGGGAAAGCTCCTGGCAGCCATGAATCGGCAGCCATCGTAACCCTCGTGGTGGATCCTGAAAACGCCACCTCCAACGGACCCCAGAGCAGCGCCGGTTGTAAGAGGGCTCTGGGGGCCTTATTTAATCACTTTTTTTATTTTTTATTTTTACAACGGGGCCTCGCGCCCTGTGCACCGCGATGCCATTGGGGCCCCAGCCACAACGACGCCAGCACCCGGAGCAGCGCCCTTGCAAGCGGGCTCCGGGGACCTTTAAAAAGTACGGCCTAACGCACACCGGCGCCATCCCTACTCCCACAGCCCTGCACAAGAACCCTGGAGCAGCGCTCCTGAGGCCTTTAATTTTTATAAAACGGGGCCTCGCGCCCACACGGCGTCCGAGAACGCCGGCCCCCACAACACCTCCCGCACCCGAGCCCCGGAGCAGCGCCCTTGGCAAGCGGACTCCGGGCCTTTATTTTTAAAAAGGGGCCTCGCGCCCTCACTGGACCCCAGGGACACCGGAGCCCCAGCCACAACGGCCGCAGCAACGCCGGAGCACCGCATGGCGCACAGCGGGCTCCGGGGCCTTTAATTTTAAAACAACGGGCCGAGCGCCCACATGGAGCCCACAGGTGCCGGACCCCACCACAGCCGCACAGACACCCGGAGCGCCGCATGGAGCACAGCGGGCTCCGGGTCTTTAATTTTTTAAACGGGCCGAACGCCCACAAGGAGCCCACAGGTGCCGGACCCCACCACAGCCTCACAGACACCCGGAGCGCCGCACGGAGCACAGCGGGCTCCGGGGTCTTTAATTTTAAAAAACGGTATCAAGCCCCCCAAGGAGCCCACAGACGCCGGACCCCCACCACAGCCTCACAGACACCCGGAGCGCCGCATGGAGCACAGCGGGCTCCGGGTCTTTAATTTTAAAAAGCGGGGCATCAAGACCCTGCGCACCCAGGCGCCATCCCTACCCCCAACATCGAGCGCACAACAGCATAAACAACCCCGGAGCACCGCATGGACCACCGTGGACGGCCTCACCATGGCGCAGCTGGGAAATCACACGTTTGACCCATGCCTCTACAGAGCCTCAACCCCTGGGTGGTGAGTACAAAGTGGTATTATTTATTTATTTTATTTGTGAAACGTATACTATAAATGAAGGTCGTTAAAACTACAGTTCATGTAAAATGCTTCGATACCAGGTTAAAGTGTTAAGGCTGTTTCAATGTGTATACGCCAAACCCTTAGTGGTATTCACTCTTAAATACACGTATAAAACGTTCTACACTGTATTTAAAATGGCAGGTTTGTTCACATTAAGCACCCTACCAATTCTCCTTAAGCATTAATTAAAACAGCGTCAGCAACATCATGCCTTGCGTTAAACACCTTTTAAAATGCAACGCTGTTCATTTATATACAGGCATCATCATATTAAATAAGCCCATACACTCTTAAGCCCTACACACTCTTAACCCTGTAACACAGCCCCTTATTTACGTACCTCCATTAATGTGTAGCAGGCTGCGTCGATCTGGGAGAAGCTGGGCTGGTCCATTGATGGCTTTAAACTTCAGGGATGATGGGTCTGTGCAGCAAAGGTCGCTCCTAATGGGTTTTTGAATGGCTGTTTGTGTCGGGGCTCTAAAGTATGGTTTTTATACCTGGCAGGGCATGAGAATTGGAAGGAGGACCCTTTACGGAGGGGAGTGTTTAGAAGCTTGTAGTACGTGTCATTATTGGTAATAGAGCATTGTAGTGAGGGTCAATATTGGGACCGTTTCTGACCATCCCACGACTTTGTTAGATGGCCCTTTGACCTGTGACATCTGATAATTAAACCTAGGACCTGTTGGGGGTGTGCTCCTGGGAAAGATGGTCGTATGTTTATAAAGAAACCCTGTACTATACAATTTAAGACGCGTGGGAAGCTTAGGACAGGCTGATTAGTTCTGCCTGTTCTCAACGGTGCTCTGGCAGGGTAACTGGCCTTTTGTTCTTGTGTTTTCACGTTGTCACTTGGGAGCCTAATGGATAGTTTTCTGACCCCAGCTACGACAGGGATGCATTTCAAACTGCAGCATCTGCTTCTAAAGAAAAGACCCTTTTAAAAACTCTGCACCGTAAACCCATGTGTTAGACAACACCAGATATCCCCGGGGGCTGGTGGGGGCTTAGGTATGCCTGCTCAGACGCCAACTGCCAACACAGCAGCCCTCGGTTTTAAATACCCACACGCACATGTCACTTTTAAGGACACTGCAAAGGGATGGGGGACCTGTCACTTTTAAGGCCACGCTTCACTTTTAAGGACACAGCGAGGGGTTGAGGCCTGTCACTTTTAAGGACAAAGAGAGGTTTGAGGCCTGTCACTTTTAAGGGCACGCGTCACTTTTAAGGACACAGTGAGGGGTTTGAGGCCTGTCACTTTTAAGGACACGCGTCACTTTTAAGGACACAGCGAGGGGCGGGGGGACCGGAGGGGGACCTGTCACTTTTAAGGGCATGAATGGGGATGAATGGTATCTCCTTATACTACTTATGTGTCACTGTAAGGAACTGGATTATTATTTGGGGTGGGTGACTACCTACCTCAAGGAATAATCACAACCTGTGCCAGGGTGAACCAGTGCTTAATTTGAGCCGGTGGTTTCCGGCGCTCGGCACCAGCACTTAATTGTAAGCAGAGGTGCTTGGGACTTCCTGCCACAAGGTGGCACTTTCTAGGTAATTAAGAGATGACCACAACAACAGTTAATTATTAATGCTATATTAATTAAAAATGACTATTACCTGCCACCCCAGCCATTATAGCTTTGGCGGCCTGAAATAGTATGAATTGTCACACTTGTAGGAGTGTGACCTTAGTAGTTGTGTTGTTACTATCATTGGCAGCACAGCAGGGCAATGTGTGGTGGAAGCCACAGTGGCCTCCTGATGAGAGCCCTGGCACTTATTTTTTTTACAAATTAACCACTGGAGTGAACCCTCAAAGTCATTAAACTAACCTGAGCTCAATCCTCTGGCAGCTATGGCACAGAGCAGACAGGCATAACTTAGCACAATGTGTAAAGAACTTATGCAGTACCAAAACAGTAACAAAGTCACAATGCAAAACAATAACAATCCCAAACTGAATCAGAAAATATACGAAAAAGTAATAAGCAAAATGACACCAAAATGACAAAAATACAATAAGGGGTACCAGAGATAAGAATTTTTAAAGATTTACGTAGAACTTGTGCCAAGAAGTACAAAGCACTAATGATAGAAAGGGATCATTGTAGACCAGGACCAAGGCGCAATTTGAGGCTGACAGCAATGGAGCATATGTTGGATATACTAGCCAGGTTCATGCTGATAAAAGATTTTACCTTCTGACTAAGGGGTCGATTCCGATCTCGGCCGGAAGCGCACCTAACACTATTCGTCCGGAAAAAATACAAGCCGAATGCGTGTTTCCCGACCGAATCGTACACTCGTCCGGACGAACAAGTACGATGCGTATAACAACCCAGTTACCGAACGAGCCGTACTCACCCAATCCAGCTCCTGTTCCCCGCCCGAGCCGGATCCGTAAACGCCGATTCGAGCCGCACGGAAGCAAATACACAGCACCTTCCGGCCGGACTAGTCCGGCACGTTTGAGCATCCAGGCGAGCCGTACATAAGCTCCGTTGTGCGCCACAAGACAATCCACGGCTACGAGACGAACAAGCCAGCGACGAGAACGAGTCGAAGACACGAGAAACCCGAACGAGACGATCCAAGCATGAATCCCATTGCGCAGGTCCTACCTATACTCTACATCTATTACCGGGACCAGCACGGACGCGTACGGCGCAGACGGTAAGTCAAACACCAACAATACAAACAAACTACACGTACCCAAAATATGTCACACGCACATAGGGATGCACAAATGACGTACACAAGCAACAGCAGAACCATAGGGGTGGGATGGCCAACACCAATGCCATACACACCCATAGGGGGATGGATGCCTACCACCAACACCACCCTACAACCACCCCTACTCATGGGTGGCTAGATGCCTGCCACCACCACCACCCCTACTCAGGGGGGGCTGGATGCCTACCACTACCACCACCCCTACTCAGGGGGGCCTGGATGCCTGTCACTACTACCATACCCACCCTTTGGGGGCTGGATGCCTGCCACTACTACCACCCCTACTCAGGGGGGCCTGGATGCCTGTCACTACCACCACCCCTACTCGGGGGGCATGGATGCCTGTCACTACTACCATCCCCACCCTTAGGGGATGGATGCCTGCCACTACCACCACCCCTATCCAGGGGGCTGGATGCCTGTCACTACTACCATCCCCACCCTTAGGGGATGGATGCCTGCCACTACCACCACCACTATCCAGGGGGCTGGATGCCTGTCACTACTACCATCCCCACTCATGGGGGCTGGATGCCTGTCACTACTACCATCCCCACTCATGGGGGATGGATGCCTACCACTACCACCACTCCTAATCATGGGTGCCTGGATGCCTGTCACTACTACCATCCCCATCCTTAGGGGATGGATGCCTGCCACTACCACCACCACTATCCAGGGGGCCTGGATGCCTGTCACTACTACCATACCCACCCTTAGGGGCTGGATGCCTGCCACTACTACCACCCCTACTCAGGGGGCCTGGATGCCTGTCACTACCACCACCCCTATCCAGGGGGACTGGATGCCTGTCACTACTACCATCCCCATCCTTAGGGGATGGATGCCTGCCACTACCACCACCACTATCCAGGGGGGCCTGGATGCCTGTCACTACTACCATACCCACCCTTAGGGGACTGGATGCCTCCCACTACTACCACCCCTACTCAGGGGGGCCTGGATGCCTGTCACTACCACCACCCCTACTCGGGGGGTATGGATGACTGTCACTACTACCATCCCCACCCTTAGGGGGATGGATGCCTGCCACTACCACCACCCCTATCCAGGGGGGGCTGGATGCCTGTCACTACTACCATCCCCACCCTTAGGGGGATGGATGCCTGCCACTACCACCACCACTATCCAGGGGGGGCTGGATGCCTGTCACTACTACCATCCCCACTCATGGGGGGCTGGATGCCTGTCACTACTACCATCCCCACTCATGGGGGGATGGATGCCTACCACTACCACCACCCCTAATCATGGGCGCCTGGATTGCCTGTCACTACTACCATCCCCATCCTTAGGGGGATGGATGCCTGCCACTACCACCACCACTATCCAGGGGGCCTGGAAGCCTGTCACTACTACCATACCCACCCTTAGGGGCTGGATGCCTGCCACTACTACCACCCCTACTCAGGGGGCCTGGATGCCTGTCACTACCACCACCCCTACTCGGGGGCATGGATGCCTGTCACTACTACCATCCCCAACCTTAGGGGATGGATGCCTGCCACTACCACCACCCCTATCCAGGGGGCTGGATGCCTGTCACTACTACCATCCCCACCCTTAGGGGATGGATGCCTGCCACTACCACCACCACTATCCAGGGGGCTGGATGCCTGTCACTACTACCATCCCCACTCATGGGGGGCTGGATGCCTGTCACTACTACCATCCCCACTCATGGGTGGATGGATGCCTACCACTACCACCACCCCTAATCATGGGTGCCTGGATGCCTGTCACTACTACCATCCCCATCCTTAGGGGGATGGATGCCTGCCACTACTACCACCACTATCCAGGGGGGCCTGGATGCCTGTCACTACTACCATACCCACCCTTTAGGGGGCTGGATGCCTGCCACTACTACCACCCCTATCCAGGGGGGGCTGGATGCCTGTCACTACTACCATCCCCACTCATGGGGGGATGGATGCCTACCACTACCACCACCCCTAATCATGGGTGCCTGGATGCCTGTCACTACTACCATCCCCACCCTTAGGGGGATGGATGCCTGCCACTACCACTACCCCTACTCAGGGGGCCTGGATGCCTGCCACCACCACCACCCCTACTCAGGGTGGGCTGGATGCCTGTCACTACTACCATCCCCACTCATGGGGGGCTGGATGCCTGTCACTACTACCATCCCCACTCATGGGGGGATGGATGACTACCACTAACACCACCCCTACTCATAGGACGGGTAATGCATGACACAACCAGCAAACTCCCACATAAGGAATGACAGAAAATTACATCCCCCCCAACACCCTGACAAGCGTGTGTAGTCTGTGTCAAATGCCTACAAGACTGAACATGACATTGAACATACAATGTGACCCCCTAACACATGTGTCACACATAAATGTGTGTGGCCTCCACAATGCAAGCCGACCATGGCCACTGTGGCAATGGGCTCGAACACCCCATCACCACAGTGACCAAAAGGGAAGTGTGGTGTCCATAGCTGATGCACTTTTTGAACTGTGTGGCAATGGGGCCTAAAGCCCCATCACCACAGTGACCAAAAGGGAAGTGTGGTGTCCATAGGGGCCTAAAGCCCCATCACCACAGTGACCAAAAG
The DNA here is from genome assembly GCA_963921515.1 of Calotriton arnoldi. Classification (NCBI taxonomy): domain Eukaryota; kingdom Metazoa; phylum Chordata; class Amphibia; order Caudata; family Salamandridae; genus Calotriton; species Calotriton arnoldi. The sequence continues at coordinate 271,480 of CAWUFW010012754.1, forward strand.
GGAAGTGTGGTGTCCATAGCTGATGCACTTTTTGAACAGTATGGCAATGGGGCCTAAAGCCCCATCACCACAGTGACCAAAAGGGAAGTGTGGTGTCCATAGCTGATGCACATTTTTGAACAGTGTGGCAATGGGGCCTAAAGCCCCATCACCACAGTGACCAAAAGGTAAGTATGGGGTCCATAGCTGATGCACATTTTTGAACATTGTGGCAATGGGGCCTAAAGCGCCATCACCACAGTGACCAAAAGGTAAGTATGGGGTCCATAGCTGATGCAACTTATGAACAGTGTGGCAATGGGGCCGAAAGCACCATCACCACAGTGATCATAAGGTAAGTGTAGTCATGGTAAAAGCTGCCAAAGCCAAACTGCATGGATGAATCCTGGTCACACAACAACAAACACATCAGTGGCATAGTAGTGCTTGTGTCCCATAGCAACATAGATTGGTCGAGGCAAACAGTCCAGTGTCACAGAAACATCGTTTTGGCCATGTGCATACAAACATCACCCATGGGGTCCCACATTGTCAACATTCACAAATAACACAATGACAGAAGTGACCATCATAATGCTGACCCACATATCTGCACCAATGGACACACAAATGTAGATATCCTGTGGAGACTGAGGATGTGAGGTGAACAAATACCATACCATGGCAGCAATGGGACATACAAACCATGATTATTGTGCTGACTGATGACCTAGGAGTCCCAGGGACAGCAGGGGAAAGCCACCAAACAACATACAGCCAATGGCACACTCAAGATATGCCAATGCAGTGGTGTCACATGTCACACAAGCTTGTAGGAACAGCAACTAACACAGCAAGAGACAGACCCACCACAGCACTACCCCCAGGGACCCCACATTGTGCTGACACTAGCCTGCATGATAATCCCACTGTGATGACAAAGGTAGATGTCGTTCACACTGTGAACCACAGCCATGTGTCCTGAGCAACAAACTACCATCACACCTACACAAGCTCTAATCAATCAGCACGGCCTGCCAGCCAAGGCCAATATGGAGGTAGGGGTCTAGCCGTGCAACAACTCACATTTGCACACACTCAACACCACACACCCTGATCTCCACCAATGTGCAGCAGTGAAGCTCACATGGACTGGTGACATTGCACATGCACCCATGACAATACCAGGGGTGGTGGTGGGAACTAAGGTGCAGAAAGCCATCACACATGGCCAGTCAACAAGACTCGTCAATGTCTGACACACAGCACAGTACGCTGTACATGGGCATGATGTGAAATCCACCACAATCAATGGGATCCTGGCCATAGTCACACAACAACGAAGAAGCCAAGGTGACACACTAAGAACACACGTACACAACTTCCAACATTGCAGCTCTGACCCTGAGGAGTGGCAGCAGTCACACACACAACGTGTCACAATCACTGAAAGCTACCACAAACTGTAAATCACATGACTTGTGTAAACAACAAGTGCCAAGGGGAATCCTGAATGTGTCCCATCTGCGTTTGACCACATCCCCAGCTCTGACAACAAAGACAACCTGGGATGACAACCTCATGAACATTAGTTTGCCATGCACCCACATCACGGAGAAACCAGGTCCAAGATGCTGGATGAACACAGAACAACTCAGCAAGCATCACAAGCAGGAACATCCCTAGGGACACAGCCTGTGTAGGAAAAGGGAAGGGAACACTCACAGACATGCTTACACAACACACAACACAGGCCCACGTATTGTCACCGGATTACACACTGCCATGAGGGCACTCCACTGCTGTGGAAGGTCCGCTGTGCCAAACCTTGTCTGTGCACGACCCAAACATGTCAGCAGAACACTCCGTCAGTGAGTCAACAACTACAACACACAGAAGGCTCTGCTCACATCATCCTGGGTACGGGAGTGTCACGTCAGTCATCTGCATACACCCAAAACACGTGTCAAGCAAGTTGCACTGTATACACAGATGAGTCCTTCGACATTGATGTGCAAAACTGCATGTCCAGTGGAGCTGGGCACACAGTCAGGAAATAGGAACATTGAACAGTGGTAAGCCCACCAGATGTGCATCAGTGTAAGACAAAGATGTTCATTTACAAATGCTAAACGTACATCCCTGTGTCAAATGCTGAACATTACACCCTCAGACTGCAGCAAAGGATGCCATAGATCCAGACTACAACAGGACACATATCCCATGGACCACATGGAGTCCATCACAGCAACACTTCATTTTCCTGATATGAACACTATTACAACTGAAAATGCAGGATGCTACTCATCCACATCATGTACATCAAAAGAAAAGCCACAATTAAACAAAAAGAGGCTTTATTCAGCAAAAGTCAAGGTAAACTCTGAAGTCCAAAGGAAACTAGGGCCAATGGCCAGTCCAAAATCACAGTCCCAACAGGGTGATAAGTGACAACTGGTCACCCATTGCTTGCCTGCACTGGTACGGACAGGGGACATCCCCCTTGGAGGGGCATACAAGGGGCAGGCCAGGCACCGCATGGACAGGATCAGGGGATGGCAGAGTGAGGCAGTGAAGGGGTGGTGGGTGCAGGAGTGTCACCGGCAACTGCAGTGGAGGTGTCTGACTCAGGGGGGGGCCGGCACCACTGTGGTACACAAGTCAGTTGGTGTGGGTGCTGCAACCACTGCAGTAGGCTGGTCTGATGTAGTGGACTGGGTCCCCACTGCAGTGCTCGAGTCACACGGGGTGGTTGTGGACTCCACTGCAGTGCATGACTCCAAGGGAGTGGAAGGGTGGGCAGATGAGGTGGGCAGGACAGAGGGGGACCCGGTCTCCACACCAGTGGCACTAACAGGCAGAGCGTCTGGGTTGGGGGTGGAAGAGCAAGTGGCAGGGGGAGGGCCTAAGCAGTCTGGGGATGCGGTATCGGTGTGTGGGGAACCTGGGGCAGGGTGTGGCGGGGAACCTGTGGAGTGGTGGCCTGGGGGATGGAGGAGAGAGACTGGGTGGTGGAGCTGCATGGTGGTGGTGGTGGGGTCTTGCTCTTCCTGGTCCAGGGGACTTCCGAATGGGGTCCTGTGTCTGCCTGCGCCTGGGGGAGGGTGTCCGGGGGCGAGGGCACTCCCTCTGTGTGGGTGGACTTCCTCTTCCCCGGTATGCTGGATCAGCAGGATTGGAGGGAAGAGGCCGAGGTCACACAGGAAGATCTGCTGTGTAGGTGGGGTAGCAGGTGAGGCAAGGGAAGGGGTCTTGGAGGGAGAGGATTTGGAGGACTGCGGAGTGACTGTGGATGCCTGTGTGTGTGTATGTTCCCCATCCCCTGTGTGTGTGGTCTCAGTCCCCTGAGGATACTTGTGTGCACGTCTTGCCTTTCTCTTGGGTGTGTCTGTGCTGCTCGTGTCTGTGTGCTTGGGTGATTGTGCAGGTGTGCATGTGCTTTGGACAGGTAGGGTGCCAGGAAGTGTGGATGGGGCAGAGGTGGGAGGGGTGAGGGACTGTTGGAGGAGGGACACGGCTGCCGTCAGGGAGGAGTCCATGGACTTATTGCTCCTCTGTAGGGCAGACATACCCGTCGAGATGCCCTCCATGAACGACACCAGCTGTGTCAACAGAGTGGTGTGTGCATGGAGGACACTCAGCATTGCTGTCTGCCCTACATGGAGCTGCCGAAGGAGGTACACAGACTCCTCACTCAGGGCAGCAGGGGACACAGGGGCAGGGGGTGCGGTGCCTGGCACGAAGGAGACACGCTCCAGAGCACGGGAGCCTCCACGGACCTCAGGAATGGGAGCCAATGGGAGGGCGGTGGTGGTGGTGGCGGGGCCAGACAGACTAGCTGGCCTTTGGTGGCTGCTGAGACCCGCCTCCACAAGGGAAGACATGGCTTGGCAGTTCGGGCTGGACTGTTCCCATGAGGCACAGGGTCAGACTGATTTGCATATGGCCATGTCTGAACTGGGGTGGTGGAGTGAGCTAAAGAATGATGATGGATTAAACCCAGATCAGTTGACTGGGGGTGAGTGTTTGATTTGCTCAAACGCTCCGTCCATCGTCCCCTTTGGTATCGCTTTGTTCGCCCTAAGTTGGCAGGGTATGCCCAGACGTGGGTCCCTTTGCTCACTTTGCCACTGGATTCAAGCTAGCCTGGCTGATGACGGCTGAATGGCCAGAAACCGGTCCCAGGATGCTTGTTTCCGGTCCAGGGAAGACATGGCTTGGCAGTTCGGGCTGGACTGTTCCCATGAGGCACAGGGTCAGACTGATTTGCATATGGCCATGTCTGAACTGGGGTGGTGGAGTGAGCTAAAGAATGATGATGGATTAAACCCAGATCAGTTGACTGGGGGTGAGTGTTTGATTTGCTCAAACGCTCCGTCCATCGTCCCCTTTGGTATCGCTTTGTTCGCCCTAAGTTGGCAGGGTATGCCCAGACGTGGGTCCCTTGCTCACTTTGCCACTGGATTCAAGCTAGCCTGGCTGATGACGGCTGAATGGCCAGAAACCGGTCCCAGGATGCTTGTTTCCGGTCCAGGGAAGACATGGCTTGGCAGTTCGGGCTGGACTGTTCCCATGAGGCACAGGGTCAGACTGATTTGCATATGGCCATGTCTGAACTGGGGTGGTGGAGTGAGCTAAAGAATGATGATGGATTAAACCCAGATCAGTTGACTGGGGGTGAGTGTTTGATTTGCTCAAACGCTCCGTCCATCGTCCCCTTTGGTATCGCTTTGTTCGCCTCTAAGTTGGCAGGGTATGCCCAGACGTGGGTCCCTTGCTCACTTTGCCACTGGATTCAAGCTAGCCTGGCTGATGACGGCTGAATGGCCAGAAACCGGTCCCAGGATGCTTGTTTCCGGTCCAGGGAAGACATGGCTTGGCAGTTCGGGCTGGACTGTTCCCATGAGGCACAGGGTCAGACTGATTTGCATATGGCCATGTCTGGAACTGGGGTGGTGGAGTGAGTTAAAGAATGATGATTGATTAAACCCAGATCAGTTGACTGGGGGTGAGTGTTTGATTTGCTCAAACGCTCCGTCCATCGTCCCCTTTGGTATCGCTTGTTCAGCCCTAAGTTGGCAGGGTATGCCCAGACGTGGGTCCCTTGCTCACTTTGCCACTGGATTCAAGCTAGCCTGGCTGATGACGGCTGAATGGCCAGAAACCGGTCCCAGGATGCTTGTTTCCGGTCCAGGGAAGACATGGCTTGGCAGTTCGGGCTGGACTGTTCCCATGAGGCACAGGGTCAGACTGATTTGCATATGGCCATGTCTGAACTGGGGTGGTGGAGTGAGCTAAAGAATGATGATGGATTAAACCCAGATCAGTTGACTGGGGGTGAGTGTTTGATTTGCTCAAACGCTCCGTCCATCGTCCCCTTTGGTATCGCTTTGTTCGCCCTAAGTTGGCAGGGTATGCCCAGACGTGGGTCCCTTGCTCACTTTGCCACTGGATTCAAGCTAGCGTGGCTGATGACGGCTGAATGGCCAGAAACCGGTCCCAACGTGCTTGTTTCCGGTCCAGGGAAGACATGGCTTGGCAGTTCGGGCTGGACTGTTCCCATGAGGCACAGGGTCAGACTGATTTGCATATGCCCATGTCTGAACTGGGGTGGTGGAGTGAGCTAAAGAATGATGATGGATTAAACCCAGATCAGTTGACTGGGGGTGAGTGTTTGATTTGCTCAAACGCTCCGTCCATCGTCCCCTTTGGTATCGCTTTGTTCGCCCTAAGTTGGCAGGGTATGCCCAGACGTGGGTCCCTTGCTCACTTTGCCACTGGATTCAAGCTAGCCTGGCTGATGACGGCTGAATGGCCAGAAACCGGTCCCAGGATGCTTGTTTCCGGTCCAGGGAAGACATGGCTTGGCAGTTCGGGCTGGACTGTTCCCATGAGGCACAGGGTCAGACTGATTTGCATATGGCCATGTCTGAACTGGGGTGGTGGAGTGAGCTAAAGAATGATGATGGATTAAACCCAGATCAGTTGACTGGGGGTGAGTGTTTGATTTGCTCAAACGCTCCGTCCATCGTCCCCTTTGGTATCGCTTTGTTCGCCCTAAGTTGGCAGGGTATGCCCAGACGTGGGTCCCTTGCTCACTTTGCCACTGGATTCAAGCTAGCCTGGCTGATGACGGCTGAATGGCCAGAAACCGGTCCCAGGATGCTTGTTTCCGGTCCAGGGAAGACATGGCTTGGCAGTTCGGGCTGGACTGTTCCCATGAGGCACAGGGTCAGACTGATTTGCATATGGCCATGTCTGAACTGGGGTGGTGGAGTGAGCTAAAGAATGATGATGGATTAAACCCAGATCAGTTGACTGGGGGTGAGTGTTTGATTTGCTCAAACGCTCCGTCCATCGTCCCCTTTGGTATCGCTTTGTTCGCCCTAAGTTGGCAGGGTATGCCCAGACGTGGGTCCCTTGCTCACTTTGCCACTGGATTCAAGCTAGCCTGGCTGAGTACGGCTGAATGGCCAGAAACCAGTCCCAGGATGCTTGTTTCCGGTCCAGGGAAGACATGGCTTGGCAGTTCGGGCTGGACTGTTCCCATGAGGCACAGGGTCAGACTGATTTGCATATGGCCATGTCTGAACTGGGGTGGTGGAGTGAGCTAAAGAATGATGATGGATTAAACCCAGATCAGTTGACTGGGGGTGAGTGTTTGATTTGCTCAAACGCTCCGTCCATCGTCCCCTTTGGTATCGCTTTGTTCGCCCTAAGTTGGCAGGGTATGCCCAGACGTGGGTCCCTTGCTCACTTTGCCACTGGATTCAAGCTAGCCTGGCTGATGACGGCTGAATGGCCAGAAACCGGTCCCAGGATGCTTGTTTCCGGTCCAGGGAAGACATGGCTTGGCAGTTCGGGCTGGACTGTTCCCATGAGGCACAGGGTCAGACTGATTTGCATATGGCCATGTCTGAACTGGGGTGGTGGAGTGAGCTAAAGAATGATGATGGATTAAACCCAGATCAGTTGACTGGGGGTGAGTGTTTGATTTGCTCAAACGCTCCGTCCATCGTCCCCTTTGGTATCGTACTGTGGAAGGAGGCTGTCCAGCAGGGCCTGGTTCTCCTCAAGGCTGAAGGCTGGGGCTCTCTCCACAGTACGTGCCATTGCAGTAGCCAGAGGATGCAGAGACAGCAGCAGTGTTGGTGGCAGATGTCGTCCTGGAGCATGTAGTGCAGGCAAGTGAGCTCTCAGGGGAACAGCCAGCATTATATGTGTGCTGCAGAGGCAGATACTGTCCCATGTGTCCAAAGTGATAGGTCCAAGTCGTTTGCATCTTCTGAATCTGACCAATCCATGGAATAGCAGCACTAATACACGCCCACAGCATCCTTCAAATCTTCAACTTCATGACACCCATGTTTTTGCAACATTGTTGTGGCTGGCCAACTGAATTCACTGCATCAGACTCGTTGGAGCTTCGAAAACGCGTCCGTTGCCATGCCAGGCCCCAGCCAATGCGTGCGCACCGATCGGTCCATTGCTGTACAATGCGTATTTCGGGATACAACGCGTACCCGCTCACAACAGATGCAATGGGCCGGCCGGGCACACCGATCGGTCCATTGCTGTACAACGCGTACCCGCTCACAACAGATGCAATGGGCCGGCCGGGCACACCGATCGGTCCATTGCTGTACAACGCGTATTCCGGGATACAACAGATGCAATGGGCCGGCCGGGCACACCGATCGGTCCATTGCTGTACAACGCGTATTCCGGGATACAACAGATGCAAAGGGCCGGCCGGGCACACCGATCGGTCCATTGCTGTACAACGCGTACCCGCTCACAACAGATGCAATGGGCCGGCCGGGCACACCGATCGGTCCATTGCTGTACAACGCGTATTCCGGGATACAACAGATGCAATGGGCCGGCCGGGCACACCGATCAGTCCATTGCTGTACAACGCGTATTCCGGGATACAACAGATGCAATGGGCCGGCCGGGCACACCGATCGGTCCATTGCTTTACAACGTGTACCTGTACAGGTCAGTCGCATATGTCACCATGCTTGTCACTGGTGAACGTATGCCAGCCACATATACCTGCCAGAGACACAGGGGCACACCTAGAACACCACACCCAGTCCACACTGTTTCCTAAGGCATGTAAGGCTGCATTACCTTTTCGGTGTATGGGGGTTGACATGTGGTTTCTGTGGTGGCACTTGTGGGCAGCCACACCCAGGCTGTGCATGTGTTAATGGGGACAGGGTCCTTTGTGTGTTGTGCACATGACCACTGTGATGTGCAACAGTTCATTTTGGAGCATGTGGCATGGTCACATTTCCAGGTTGTGTATGTGTGTGACATGTCACATACCCCCAGGGTCCCATGGGGAAGGCATGTACGTCACAGGATGACCCATAGCCACAATAGTGATGTCCCTCCACAGTCTGTGTGCATCTTGTGTTTCCGATGTCTCTGATTCCATGTGCAAGATGGGAGACAGTCTCCACATCAACGTTGTTTGTGCATGGACTTTGATGTTGTGCGTCACTGGCGTCCATGTCTGTCCTGCGGAGGCGACCGGGGCCACTACCTGTGGGAGTCATGTTTGTTTTTCTGACGTGTACATGATCCGCCATGTCATGCCAGTGTCCATGTGGCAAGACAGGGTCACTGGGAATCTACCTGTCAATGAGCTGTGATGCCTGTGGCGCATCTGTCCAGACATGTCACTGTGGTGTGTGTGTGGAACGTGACAGCAGGAAATGGGTACTGTGACACAGCCTAATGGTTTCCCATAGCACAACCTGGTACCTGTTATGCACACATGTTGTGCTGAGAAGTTAGATGATGGGCATGTAGGTGTGAGTTATGTCCGAACAGAATGGCACACACATCAAGTACTTGTATCTCGTAATGATGTATCATGTGAAATTGAGTATGGTGAATGGCACATATGTGGGGTGACTGACAATCTTTCTTTCTTCAACCTATGCACTGCAGGGCTCCAGCTGTCCATAGACCATTCCCTGACCTGGCAACGATGGTGGAACGTGACAGCATCCGACGGTACCGCTTCACCAGGCAGCTGATTGATGATTTGGCAGTGCGCTTGGCACCACATTTGCAACCTGGCCGGACGTACCCTACGGCGCTGACACCCAAGGTGAAGGTAATGGCAGCCCTACACTTCTTTGCCACCGGTACCTTTCAACACACTGTGGCGACTGCCGGTGGGATGTCACAGACTATGTTCAGCCGTGTGCTACGCGATGTTTTGGAGGCAATGTTGAGATGCCTGAACCAGTACATCTATTTCCCTACACGTCAACAACTCACTGACGTCAAGAGTGACTTCTATGCCCTGGGGAGGATGCCACATGTCATTGGCTCCATTGATGGGACACATGTGGCTTTGATACCACCACAGGCACATGAGCAGGCATACCGGAACCGTAAACATTACCATTCGATCAATGCTCTGGTGGTATGTCTTGCAGATATGAGCATCACACGTGTGTGCCCGTTTCCCTGGTTCAGCACACGATGCCTACGTGATGAGGAGTAGTCGCATCCCGAGGATGATGGCACAGATGCAGAACCAGCGTGCCTGGCTTGTCGGTGTGTACTGACTTTGTACCATTGTGTGTGTTCTGATCTGTAGTATTCCACCCACTTTTCCAACTCAGCTAATGTGCACTTGTCTGTCCGTAGGTGACTCCGGATACCCCAACATGCCATGGTTGCTGACACCCCTCAGGAACCCTGTGACACCAGCCCAGATGCGCTACAATGAGGCACATGGTCGGACCAGGAGAGTGATTGAGCGGACCTTTGGTCTCCTGAAGAGCCGCTTCCACTGCCTGGACAAGACAGGAGGGGCCCTCCCATATGCCCCAGCAAAGGTGTGCAAGATTGTGATCGTCTGCTGCATGCTACACAACCTGGCAGTGCGGAAGGAGTTGCCTCTCATCCTGGATGACGATGACCAACGTCCGCCACCTGTGGAGGATCCTGGCCTGGACCACGATGCCAGTGATGATGATGGTGATGTCCGCACACAGCTCATCACCAACTTCTTCAGCTGAATGTGAGTATCCAGGGAGATGTAATGTGAATGATGTAAGTTTGCATGATATGTGTGGGTGGTGCTCTGGTGCTGTTTGAGTGTGGCCATGTGCTACTTGACTGGATGCGTGCAGCAATGTGTCCTTACAGGTAGTCTGTACTCCCCAACAGTTTTGACATGCTAACTTGGTTTTGTGTAGTTGTCTTGTGACATGTATTGGGCATGAGTATTGCAGTTCTGTCCTGTTCTTCAGTGGTTTTAACTGTGTGTCATGTCTATCCTTCACAGGGTGCTTACTGAGTACTTTGGTCAACTTGGATCCCCGACACCATGATTCAGCTTTCAGGGTGGCAGCAGTAGTTTGCCTACAAGTGATGTGCCACACACCCCTGGACTTCATATCTTCTGCACTTGTTGACTGTGTGGCCACTGCCACGTGGGATTACCTTGCATTTGTAGTGGAAACAACATGTTGCAAATGTGTAATGAACCTGTGCTTCACTTTGAGATGTGCGTTGTCTGTGGTCACACATCTGACTGACATTTGCTTACTGCACCTGTGGGTTAGTTGACACAGACTGAATAGGTGGGGTGTCTGTGCATTGCACTGTATTTCCTGGCAACTTCACTGTGGGCGATGAGTCCGATGGCCCTGGTGTCTCTGTGTTGTGTAGCCCTAGTGGTGTGTCTCCCTCATATGTGTCACGTCACCATGACTCACACGACGGTGTTGTACTTGCTGTAGCAGTTAGAATACACAGTGTAATTTAGCAGGTCATCATCACCATAACAGTATCCACATTTGAATAACAACAGAGGCAAGTATGGTGTACTAGTGATTTTATTTACAGAAATGTGTGTGTGATAGTGCAAAGGATGGTGGGTGCTGTACATTGGGATTGTGATCCAAAGTTCCCAGATGAGTTGGAAGTCTTGGTAGCAGAAATGTCCTGAGTGAAGTCCACAGTCATATGATACATTAGTCGAACTTGAACTCCCCATGTCATGTGGGAGAGTAGTGTTGCTTTCGACAGAGTGAAACGTTTGCACACAAAGGAGAATTTCCGGAACAGGTGTTGGCTTCCTGGGGGATGTACGTGGCCATCAACCTCTCAGTTTTCCTTCCTCGGATAACCCCTCTTCTTTGGGGGGGACCCTCACGTGCAGGCTGCGGCGGTGCAGGGGAGTCTCCGCCAGAGTCCTCCTCCCTCCCTGTGGCGGTGTCAGTTGTTGCAACACCAGATGTTGTGGGCACACAGGGAGGTGTGGCCATGTTGGTGCTAATCTGGCGGAGGCATGTCAATATGTCCCTATGCACCGCTGTGAGTTCTTGCAATGTGTCCCACTTGGACTCCATGCGAGACATGTGTGTCTCCACACGGGACATGTGGGAGTCCAAGTGGGCAAGATGGGCAGCCTGCTGCTGTTGTATGTCCTTGAGGATCCCCACGACCTGTCTGACCTCTCCGGTGCTATCCTGGTACGCATCAGCGATGCGTGCCAGTTGTGGGTCATCATGCAGTCCAGACCCCTCTGCAAGCAGCGACCTATGTCTACCACCCCTCCCACCACCCCTGGCGACACGTGCAGGACCTGCGGTGGCACGCACAGGTGACCCAAGGCCCCCTTGGGGGTTGTTAGTGGTGTTGTCGTCCATTGCTCCACGCTGGGCCTGGGGCTCTGTGCTGTTGCCATCGGTGGTCCTTGGTCTGTCCGTGTCGGCGGGGGTGGTCTGTGTGTTGGCAGTTGTTGGAGGGGTGGGTGCAGGGGGTGCAGGTGTTGGTCCAGCTGGTGCTGCATGATGACTCACACTGGAGGTGCCGGGTAGGTCTTCGCCATCCGAGGAGGGCAGAGGCTGTTCCACACCAGTGAGCTCTGTGTCCCCCGGAGCCTGGGACAGGGACTCCTCCTCGCCTGTTGCTGTGTCCCCATCATCATCACCTGTATTTGGAAGAGACACACATTGTATGTTATGTTTCTACAGGCATCAATGGTTCACACACCTGACAGTTGTGACTGTACCTCTGGATGCGATACAAAAGGGGATGATGGACGTAACGTTTGAGCCAATCAAACACTCACCCCCAGTCAACTGATCTGGGTTTAATCCATCATCATTCTTTAGCTCACTCCACCACCCCAGTTCAGACATGGCCATATGCAAATCAGTCTGACCCTGTGATGCGGGCATGTACATTGCATTGTCCTAAGTTGTCACAGTAAGAGGTTGATATTGGTGTAGCACATTGTCATGCATACCTGGGGCATTTCAATGTGAATGTTGAGGTGTGTGCATGGCCAGCATTTGTTGTATTTGGTGGACATCCGGCCATCCTTCTCCACCTAGCCCAGTTATCCCACCATGAAGCATGCCACCCTTGCAGTGGGTTCAGGTTGACTCTCAGGATGTTATTCAGTGGTGTCTTGCTGTTGGTTGTTGCACAGTTCCCAGCAGGGCCTTGTGCTCCCCACAGCAGTTCCCAGTGTCAGCCATCTTGTCAGTCCTTATCTACTCCCTGTGATGTGAGCATGGTTCAGAGTGGTGTTGATGGGCCAATTGTGAGGGTGAGCAGTATCTGTGACTACAACTCCCATCATGCTATTGCCTACACCCCCCTTCCCAGCATGCCCGTACTTCCTTCCTTTGGACTCTGCTTCCCTGTGGGGTAGTGTGCCTGTGCTGCAAGGAAGGCTGACAGTGTTGTCCTTGCGTTTGTTTGGCTACAAGTCCCAAGAGTGTCCCTGTGCTTCACACAGCATTACCCAGGGTGGTGGTTCTTTGTGGGATCTTCATTTGGTATGTGAGGCATTGCATTCTCCCAGGTGGGTTATGTGGAGTTTGTGTTGAGGGGGTGTGTGAGGTGAGCTGCTTGTAACGATGGGCAGTGCTGTGAGTCCTCCTTCCCACCCAGCCAGATATCCCACCATGCAACGTGCTTGCATTGCAGGGAGTGCAAGTTGGCTTTCAGGATGTCTGGCAGTGGTGTTGTGCTGTTTGTTGGTGCACAGTTCCCAGCAGGGCCTTGTGCTCCCCACAGCAGTACCCAGTGTCAGCCATCTTGTCAGTTCTTTTCCACTCCCTGTGATGTGAGCATGGTTCAGAGTGGTGTTGATGGGCCAATTGTGAGGGTGAGCAGTATCTGTGACTACAACTCCCATCATGCTATTGCCTACACCCCCCTTCCCAGCATGCCCGTACTTCCTTCCTTTGGACTCTGCTTTCCTGTAGGGTAGTGTGCCTGTGCTGATAGGAAGGCTGACAGTGTTGTCCTTGCGTTTGTTTGGCTACAAGCCCCAGGAGTGTCCCTGTGCTTCACACAGCATTACCCAGGGTGGTGGTTCTTTGTGGGATCTTCATTTGGTATGTGAGGCATTGCATTCTCCCAGGTGGGTTATGTGGAGTTTGTGTTGAGGGGGTGTGTGAGGTGAGCTGCTTGTAACTATGGTCAGTGCTGTGAGTCCTCCTTCCCACCCAGCCAGATATCCCACCATGCAACGTGCTTGCATTGCAGGCAGTGCAAGTTGTCTTTCAGGATATCAGGCAGTGGTGTTGTGCTGTTTGTTGGTGCACAGTTCCCAGCAGGGCCTTGTGCTCCCGATAGCAGTACCCAGTGTCAGCCATCTTGTCAGTCCTTATCCACTCCCTGTGATGTGAGCATGGTTCAGAGTGGTGTTGATGGGCCAATTGTGAGGGTGAACAGTATCTGTGACTACAACTCCCATCATGCTATTGCCTACACCCCCCTTCCCAGCATGCCCGTACTTCCTTCCTTTGGACTCTGCTTCCCTGTGGGGTAGTGTGCCTGTGCTGCAAGGAAGGCTGACAGTGTTGTCCTTGCGTTTGTTTGGCTACAAGTCCCAAGACTGTCCCTGTGCTTCACACAGCATTACCCAGGGTGGTGGTTCTTTGTGGGATCTTCATTTGGTATGTGAGGCATTGCATTCTCCCAGGTGGGTTATGTGGAGTTTGTGTTGAGGGGGTGTGTGAGGTGAGCTGCTTGTAACTATGGTCAGTGCCGTGAGTCCTCCTTCCCACCCAGCCAGATATCCCACCATGCAACGTGCTTGCATTGCAGGGAGTGCAAGTTGGCTTTCAGGATGTCAGGCAGTGGTGTTGTGCTGTTTGTTGGTGCACAGTTCCCAGCAGGGCCTTGTGCTCCCCACAGCAGTACCCAGTGTCAGCCATCTTGTCAGTCCTTTTCCACTCCCTATGATGTGAGCATGGTTCAGAGTGGTGTTGATGGGCCAATTGTGAGGGTGAGCAGTATCTGTGACTACAACTCCCATAATGCTATTGCCTACACCCCCTTCCCAGCATGCCCGTACTTCCTTCCTTTGGACTCTGCTTCCCTGTGGGGTAGTGTGCCTGTGCTGACAGGAAGGCTGACAGTGTTGTCCTTGCGTTTGTTTGGCTACAAGTCCCAAGAGTGTCCCTGTGCTTCACACAGCATTACCCAGGGTGGTGGTTCTTTGTGGGATCTTCATTTGGTATGTGAGGCATTGCATTCTCCCAGGTGGGTTATGTGGAGTTTGTGTTGAGGGGGTGTGTGAGGTGAGCTGCTTGTAACTATGGTCAGTGCTGTGAGTCCTCCTTCCCACCCAGCCAGATATCCCACCATGCAACGTGCTTGCATTGCAGGGAGTGCAAGTTGGCTTTCAGGATGTCAGGCAGTGGTGTTGTGCTGTTTGTTGGTGCACAGTTCCCAGCAGGGCCTTGTGCTCCCCACAGCAGTACCCAGTGTCAGCCATCTTGTCAGTCCTTATCCACTCCCTGTGATGTGAGCATGGTTCAGAGTGGTGTTGATGGGCCAATTGTGAGGGTGAACAGTATCTGTGACTACAACTCCCATCATGCTATTGCCTACACCCCCTTCACAGCATGCCCGTACTTCCTTCCTTTGGACTCTGCTTCCCTGTGGGGTAGTGTGCCTGTGCTGACAGGAAGGCTGACAGTGTTGTCCTTGTGTTTGTTTGGCTACAAGTCCCAAGAGTGTCCCTGTGCTTCACACAGCATTACCCAGGGTGGTGGTTCTTTGTGGGATCTTCATTTGGTATGTGAGGCATTGCATTCGCCCAGGTGGGTTATGTGGAGTTTGTGTTGAGGGGGTGTGTGAGGTGAGCTGCTTGTAACTATGGTCAGTGCTGTGAGTCCTCCTTCCCACCCAGCCAGATATCCCACCATGCAACGTGCTTGCATTGCCGGGAGTGCAAGTTGGCTTTCAGGATGTCAGGCAGTGGTGTTGTGCTGTTTGTTGGTGCACAGTTCCCAGCAGGGCATTGTGCTTCCCACAGCAGTACCCAGTGTCAACCATCTTGTCAGTCCTTTTCCACTCCCTGTGTTGTGAGCATGGTTCTGAGTGGTGTTGATGGTCCAAATGTGAGGCTGCCCATTATCTGTTACTACGAGTCCCATCATGCTCTTGGCTACACTGACTTCACCAGCATACACAGGATTCCTTCCTTTCTGTGAGCTTCCCTGTGAGGTGGTGTTCTAGTGGTGGCTAAATATCTGACAGTGTTTGTTGGTTAGATTTGTGCCACTGCCTAGCTCAATTTGTTATTGGATTTGTACATGTCATGACACAGTTACATATCACTATGAGATGGCATGTATTGTGTTTATCTGTCTGACATACACTTTTTGGGATGATTATCTTTTGTTTGCTGTTGATTTGCTAGGGGTGCATGGTTTGACTGTCCCCTTGACAGTGATGTGTGTGTATTGGCACACAATATTGTGTATATTAGTTGTGTACTCACCAGGCTCTGGGATGTTTGTTAGTCCATATACGCTCACTGGTGGTAGGATGGCCCGCACCTTCTCCTCCCAGGGCCTGAGTTATACTGGTTTGGCAGGAGGGCCACTGCCGGTGTGCTGGCTCAGGAGGTAATCCTTCTTCAGGGGTCCCTGACCCTCCTGTGCACATCATACCACCTGTTCTGGATGTCTTCCTTTGTGCGCAAACATGGTGATTGTGCGTTCACCCTGTCGACGATCCTCGCCCACATCTTGGTTTTCTGCGACATGGGGGTCTGTTGGACCAATGTGCCAAACAACTGTGGCTCTACCCTCAGGATCTCGTCTACCATGACTTCCAATTCACTATCTAGGAACTTTGGATTCTTCTTTAGGGGCATGGTGATGGGTGGTGGAGGTGATTGATGTGTGTGTGTGTGTGCAAGTGAGGGTGTGTGAGTGTAGGTTTTGCTGTGTGTGTGTGAGGGTGCTATTTGTTGAGGTGCTAATGGTGTGTGGCTTTTGTGTTGGATGAGCTGTGTGTGTTTCTGTGTTTGCTGTGTGATGGTGTTCTCTGCTGGCAGGTCAGTGGAATTTGCAAAGGATCATGGTAGGGATTTGTGGCCTTTATGTAGGTGGAGTTGGGGGTGTGTCCTTGTTCAATTTCCCCCCCCCCCTGTATTTATTGGCTTTGTCATTGCTTGTTTGGCCCTCTTTTTTTGTATTTTTTCATTTGTGATTATTGTGCTTGTTGGAGTCGTTCTTCTGAGCGAGTAGGACGTTGCAGTTATCTCGTGCGCGCCTCTCCGAGTCGTTCCCGCTGTGTTTCAGCTCTGTTTCATATGCAGCGTACGCGTCGGTCGCGGTGTATTGTGTTTGTTCGGCTGGGTTTTGTATGCGTGTCGGTCGTACGGCTTGGGCTCCGTGCGAATCGGTCTGCTTTTGCACCCATTGCATCGTACTGCGCGGGTCGGAGTTCGCGGGTACGTTTCGCTCGGCTTTCTTCCTGGTGCGTGTCGGTCGGTTCGATTCGCGTGGTTTTCCGGCCGGATAGCTTGTTTCCGTCCGGGTCGGTCGTTCACCTTGAGTTCCGTACGAGTCGGTCGTGATTCACATGCATTTCATCGTACTTCCCAGGTCGGGCAACGCCGGTACGTGTCGGTCGGACTATTATCCCATACCGAGTCGGTCGGTATTTTTTCCGGCCCGAATCGGAATCGACCCCTTAGTCCGTAAAGTCCCAATTCACCACAGAAGTACACTTCTAAATCCCCCCTATGACCTCAGGGTAGGTACTTAGAGACTCACAGGTTGTCAGGCAGAGGCCCATAACAGAGTCCAGTGCAGGTCCAGTTGCCACTGGTCAGCTGGGTTCTTCCAGGAAAAAGGCCTATTGTGCCATGTTGTATCCCTGCAGCTTGAACAGAAGCCTAAATATTCAGGGTGACCACGCAGAAAAAGTGGACTCCTACAGTCATGATGTAGTGTTCTTTAGAGAGGTCCGTCTTCAGCTCTTTCCTAAATTGGAACAGGATTGAGCAATCATGATGGATCACAGGATGTCATTCCTGTTCTGGGGTGCCTAGGTGGAGCAGCAATGTAGCCATATTTTCTCTGTTTTGTACTTGTTCATCTCAAGTCAGATTCTGTCCTGGCCGCTGGAGCCCCAAGTGTGTATTATCCAGATAGTTAGGGGTGCTGATCATGATGGCATTGTAGATGAGCCAGTTCGTTTTGTAGATAGGTAGTTGTATCCGTATGGGCGAATGTATACAGATTTCTTCAGGTCTTCTATTAAGCATGATACTGTGTGTAAGAGGCCCCCTAATATGGAATCTGGAAAGCTGTGGAGCAGGGAATAACCACCACTCAGATAAAAGAATTTCAGGACTTGAATGGGAATTGTGAAGTGACTTTCTGGAAGAACTCTAACACTTTCGTTAGTAGAGAAAAGAGGCACATGACATATCGGTTTTGGGTGTCGTGTTCCTTTAGCGTGAGTTCAGTGTCCAGGCTGAATCAGAGCATCCTGGTGTTGGTTGCAAGTTGTGGTTTGAGTCTCTCCACAATAACCTGCATACAACTTTGTGTGAATAAGGCCTTAGTTGGATGTGGCCTCAAAATAAAAGCCATAATCATGTGCTGCTAGATGCAATTGTGGCAAATACAAGCATGACAAATGAAATACAAAATGTGTAAAATAAAACTGTGTCAAATAAAGCAACACTTCAATCAATCAATCAGTCAAATCATAAATCAGGATTTATAAATCGCTGTAAATCCTAGAGAGTCTCAAGGCACTGAAACTCTTCCAAATAGAACACCTTTATTAAATTCAACAAGTGTGTCAAGTGCAGCAGATCTGTCAAACTCAACTCTGTCAAATATGGCAACTCTGCCAAATACAATGGATACAAATTCTAACACCTTTTCTATAAAACTGTGCCAATGACAATGGTGGGTGTGGGTGTCCTGAAATGCATTGTCAAGATTATAGTATGTTTTGCTCCTGTGAGTAGGAGATAAGTCACAGATTTAGTAGAGTGAAAGGTTGTGAAGTCAAACAGTCACAACTTTGCACATTTTTCAATTACTTGTCAGAGTGCTAAGTTAACAAATCTTTAAAAAAAAAAATATGGTTAGACAGCCTCAGTAGTCCTTTATAGCAATGGTTTACCATTGTCCACCTTAAGGGAGAGGTGGTTAAACACGGGCATCCATGCTCCTTGGTAGCTTCCACACAGTACATCCACTACTAAACCCACTTCCTTCACACCATCCTCTATCACGTCACTACAAATACTTGCCTCTCCAAAAGGTACTCTTTCCTGATTATCTTTCCACCTTCCCCACCATTATGCTCATATTTCAGGTTCTACCCCCATCACTTGCCCCCTTCTCCCACCAACAGTGTGGAACCTTTTCCTGGCTATTTCATATCTCAGGTTGTCCCACCCTTCATGGCCAAGGAATTGTGTAGCTGGAAAACAGTTCAGTTTTGCGCGCTGAGTGTGGAGGTAAACTTTGCATTACTGAAGGTGGCAACAGTCAGAAGACTTGCTTACTGACTCAAAATGTCAAAACTTGCCTGACTTTATAAGAGAAGATGTTTTTACTTCAGACACTCGAAAGATGTTAGGATGAATGCTTGCAAATAGTCTAACCACTGGCAGTCCCAATGATATTACCACATGTGAATCCCTTGTTTTCTGTACCATAGGATCAAAGCTATATCTCTCTGACGGGGTATGATAATGTCAAAACCAGGGTTGCTTGTGGTCCCTTATGGGGCCTTGCTGGCAGTTCTTGATGTACTGGTCCTCTGATGAGCAGGGTCAGTCCTGATTTGCTTAAGGGGGCGCCTCTGTCTGGAGTGGCACAGTGGGTGAAAAATGATGGGTTGGAATGCTAACCTGAGTGATTGCCAGTGGTTAAACTATGCTCAAGCATTTCACCCATCACCTTGTGTGTGTTTGATATAAAGCCTTAAGTGACCAAAGGTATGCCCAGACGTTGATCCCTTGCTAGCTTTGCCACATGATCCAACCTATACCTCACTGATGAGGTCTAATGAGGCTGAAACTGATCTAGGGTTGCTAATCATCCCTTCTAGAGGGGATCTTTACTGACAGCTCTTAATGAAGGAGCCCATGAGAAGCAGGGTGAGTACTGATTTGCAGAAGGCGGGCTACTGTCTGTAGTGGGACAGTGGGTGAAAAATTATGGGTTAGAATGCTACTTCCATCAACTGCCAGAGGTTAGACTATTTGCAAGCTTGCCTCCCATCACTGTTGATGTGTTTGGAGTTTTTACTTCAACGATCTGTGATTTCTACCAGATGATACAGTTTTGAGCTGACATCAAATGTGTTTTTTCTGTGTTGTTCAGTTCTGTTAAATGAAACTATTTTTACAGACGTGTTTGCCCGTGGGCATCACGATTGCGAGGAAGAATCTAGATGACAGTAAAACCTATGGATAAACGTTAGAAATTACAGACTTCTGTGAGTCAGTTATCAGCTGCACTCATAGAACTGTAAGTTTCTTAAGGCGGTGTTGAATAATGCGTAATATTCATGCGGCTAGAGTGGCCAGTGAAAGAAAGGGATAGCAGCAGAGTTCAGAATAAAAGCTAGGAGACAAGCCCACCCATAAGATGGCTCTTGTATTTGCAGTTTTTACCACCTGTCCATTGCTTTCGCAGATACATAAACCCACCCAAAATCCTGAGGTGATAGAGAAATAAGACCTACTTGCACTTCTGCTTTCATCACAATGGCCTGTTCAAAATCAGATATCTAAGACTTTTGAAATACTGCGACAATCTACTCTTCTAAGGTGGCATGAGTCGAATCTTTGTTGGACACAGCTAGCAAGAAGCGGGAGGATGTAGATTCTCTAACTGTTGTGATGGGAGAATCTGGATTTCATTTAGACACGGAGGCTAGAATTATGCATAAACTCTTTATTGCTACTCCATGCAGCCATTAAAAGCCAACATCTCTTCTACACAAACATTCAAGAATTGGAACTCCACTGTCTATACAAACCACAGAACAGCTGCTAGCTTCCTCTTTACATCTGCTCCGAGGCTGATATTTAGTTAAAATGAAAAACGACAGAACATGTTCGTAAGCTCAACTCGAAAAAAATGTTTTTCATCTTTATAGATTTTCTGCCGAAAAGAAAATCAGAATTAAAACCATAAAATCCTTATATTCAACATTACCTAAAACAATAAACTTTCCAACTCATACCCCTATGGGACGGAAGGGTGGAATAACGCTAGCCTCAATGCCTTTAATGAAATCCATATTCTCCCATCACATCATTTGAAGAATCTAAATTTCATGTCAAGATCGAATGGTTGCATTATGCATGTTCAAAGCTGTGAACAGTCACAGAAGATACATGCTCCACAGGTTTCAAGTAAAATCTTTCAAAAAACCCATTATTTGACAAATCAGCTGCTCTCAATAACTCTTCCAATCAACCACCTGAATAAAAAAATATGCTTGCCATCGCTCCTCTCACAGAATGCACCCCAAACATTTGCCAATCAACATCTGCTTCGACCACACATGATCTTACCCAGCATGCTATAGTTGCTGTATTCACAGGATTGTATGGCCTCACATTAGAAATTAACAACTGATTCACTCCACCCTTTTGATATTCATTCTTTTTTCTCTCATACTCCTTTATACATCTCACTACACATAACTTAGGATGATCATCAAAACGTGGGAAAAAATTAGTGGAAGACATTGTTTTCGTCTCTGAGATATCTGAGCAGCACCCTACACGGGTTATAAAGTTGATTACTTACCTCTAAAGCTTTCACATCCGATACCCTCCGAAAGGATATCAAACATAACAAAGTTACCAACTTACTTGACATTTGACATAAGGTTAAAAACCTATTAGTAGGTCACTCCTCTAATTTGTTTAAACCAAATTCACATCCCACAACAGAATATAGTCTGCGCAGCTTTATGCTCTTCATAACCCTGCACATCATGATATTTCTACTTATTGATAAAGCATTGATATGGACATGGCCAGCAGCCACCTCAGACCTATAACAATTGATTAGAGCTCGGCATGAAATTCCGCTCTGCTCTCTGAGCTTTTGGAGTTTTTCCCACTCTACGCCACACGTAGCGCACTGAGTTCTGAAAAAGCTATGTTAAGTTTTTTGAGCGCGAGCAAGGAAAATATAACTCCAGACCACATCCCGGTGAGATTTCTCAATGGGGGCGGCTACTACTACTCGCCAGGTCCGGGCTGGGAACACAAACCGGCCCTGGCAATTAAGTCAGACCGGCAGCGGGGGGTGATGGGGGGTGTTGAGCGTCACCCTGGTGGGAAACACTTCTGCTGCTGCTTTTGGTACATAGGGCCGATATTGCAGCACTGCTGCAAAACTGGCCCCCTGTACCAAAACCAGCCCCCACCAGTCCAAAACCGGCCCCCACCCTTCCGGCCCACCGGGAAAACGCTGGGTGCCCACTACGGCCACTCTGGCCCTTCCACTCGCGTTGAGAAACTTTCTATTCGCATTGAGGAAGCTGCCACTCGACTAGAACATCTACTCAAGCAGCAGAAAGAAGCAGAGCCCTCTTGTGCTACACATGGTGCTGTTCGCGCTGATTTTCACTTGGTTCTTTCTTTGCAAAGTCCCCCAATTTTGAACTTATTCTCATTAGAACTGCTTTCCTCCTTTTACTTATCAAGGCAGCATTAGCGTTTCCTAAAATCAGACTGCCCTCAGACTCCAGCCTCTTCACAAATCAGTGTCAACTGACAATCCCTTCATTTTTGCTTCCTCAACCATATCCTACATCCTTGCCAAAGGCCCAATAACATCTAAGAGGCTATCCTGGCACTGTTTAAGGGACCTTTCTAGACTCTTTCTAGGATCTCTGACTAATCTGAAGAGGAAACTGATAAATCCGGATCCATATCTGAGTGACGCCTGATTTATTACCAATTACCAGGCACAAACACTCACCCTGTATCACTGCCCTGGCCTCTTTTTTCGAGGGCCTTCGAATTCAGCATCTTATAAGCTCCACAACATGGTCCAAAGGCCACCAGTCAGCACTTCTTGGATGTCTAATCATGTCCACACAAAACATATCTTCCCCCGAAGTTCTTTAAGGACTCCTTTCTCATTTTGAACACTTCTTTCTTGTCATCATTCAGATCCCATACGTCATCACTGCAGGCATCAAATGCAATTCATCCAAATTTGTCTTATCATAAGACCCATCTAGGTAAAAAGAACTTTTGTCATCAGGTCTAGTCTGACTCTCTTTTGTGCCGCCAAGGACACCGTCTATTGTGCCGCGAAGCACACCTTCTGGAGCTGCATAGTTTTTGCTCCACCCTTACATGTCACAGAAACATTATTTTTAAATATACTGCTCCAAAACTAAATACATGACTTTTAATCCCTATAAATCCCACAAGGGTAAACTCATGCTGGGCACGCAAACCCTTGAACAGGTCAAGTCTTTCGATTATCTGGGAGTATGTATTAGCGATAGGCTCGTATGGACACCGCAAATAGAAAAGAGCACACTGACCCTCCAACATGCCGACTGTGCAATAGTTCGAAGGGCCAGGGCATCTCCTTACCGGCCAATTTCACCTATTTTAGAACTTAACAGGGCAAAAGGTCTAGGAGCAGCCCTCTATGGGGCCGAGTTATGGGGTTGGAAAATCTGTCGGACCTAACTCTTGCTGAAAATAAATTTATTAGAGCCATCCTGTCCTTGCCGGTGAATACTCCCCTCTTGCCGTTAAGACTTGATCTTGGTTTAAAACCTGTAGTCCACTTTGCTATCCTTAGGGCACTTTTGTTCTGGATTAGGGCATGGACTAGTGACACACAGGTCCCGGTGAAGGAGGCCCTGGGCGAGTTGATTGCTCTGCACAAACAAACAGGTCGCATTAAGTGGTTCAACAAGATCAAGGAGTGGTTTTTAAAACTAGAGTTGGGGTGTATCTGGGAGGAGCCAGGGTCCATTACAAAATCAATGGTTCCCCTTCTTAAGAAAAGGTACGGGGAGTTTATGGACTCACAAAGTTTAGAATGTATTGCACATGGCACTTTAACCGCAAGCTTTTTAAATTCTAAAGGAGGGTTTGGATTTGAAATGTTTCTGAACGACATCGAACCCCCCCAGGCAAGAGCCCTGTATATTCAATTCAGATACGGAGCTCTCCCCTTAAATGCAAGAAGAAGTACCTGGGAAAATGCGTTTGTTACACCATTGTGCCCTACATGTCACACCTTCCCTGAGACCCTCGATCCCTTCCTCTTTTGTTGCCCCTCCTATGTTGACCATAGGAAAACCTGGATAACTCCAGTTTGCCGCTTATTGTCTTTTAATCGTCCCAGTGAAGCCATACGCATTTTTAGATCAGATACCACAAGGTGGCTTGTGTTTGCTATTTCGAGATTTCTGCTTTTTGCCTGGTGGAAGAGGTCAAAAATGATTAAAACTGCCTCTGAAAATTTGACCTGCTAGCACATCCTAATCTGGCTTCAGGGTATGAACTTATGTATTCTACATTCATATTGGAAGATGTGAAAGTTGTTTTATCATATGAATTTTTTAAAGAAATATTGTATTGCAATTTTAACTGTTTTTATGCTCATGAATTGTTTTTATGATGTGAATGGTCATGTTTTTGATCGAATAAAGAATATATACTTGACCTTATACTCTGTGCGCCTAACTTTATTAACGTAGAGACTCATGAACGTGTGCACCTTAATGTTAAGTTTAATCATTAAAACATGTAGATCTCATTTATATTTATACTTATGTCTCAAGTCTTATTGCATTTATTTGAAGCATACTGCATATGTAACCATGAATGCATTATTAATTTTGCAGTCATTTCGAAGTTAGACATGCATCTATAGTCATGTATTCGAAGAGTACATTGAAGATGCTTAGCTAAAGTTAGCTTGACTAGACCTTTATTTCATAACATGAAATTTATTTTTCATTGCTCTGCATGTTCTTTTCCTTTGCAGGTGTGTTTTCATGATTTCATAGCTAGAGAAAAGAGTATTTTTTATTAGAGATAGCGAGACTTGAGAAGAGAAATCTTGGAAAGAATGGGATAATTTAATGAGTAGAAGAAGCCTCCTATTTATCGCGTATCAAGAACAGATGGATACCCAAGGTTATCGTGGCTACCCAAGTTCTGTGTGATGCGAAAGTCTGGAGATGTTGCCATTGCATAATCTATAGTTTAACGGCATTGGTCCCTGGAGGGATGGAGAGAGATTTTGCTAAAGTATTTGTGCGTTTTAATTAATCTATGTACTGTTGGAGTTTGGGCAGATCTCTTTGGATTTCGAGAGGTGAAGACCTTGTTGTTTCTTTTCTACTTGCGAGTGTGGCTTTATGCTAAACACTTGTTCCTTTTTAGAAGATTTCTGCTGAAACCTACCAATTTTCCTGTATACTTTGAGACTTCTCCTTATGACCCAATTACAATTGAGATTTAGAGACCTATTCATGTTTAGAAAGGAGGAGCAGAGTTTCTTAAAGGAGCACCAATTCCTAATTCTTGGCATCTGTTTTGTTCTAACTGTCTTTATTGTATGCTTTATGTTTTCGAGTCGGAATTTGTTTCAAAGCCTTAATTTTGCTTGTCATTATTCCTTACGTTTATAACATGTTCTTGATTTTTGCGTTTACTGGAACAATTATAACTTGTAATAAACCCACTTAACTTTAGTTACTGATTACTAGTCCTTATTGTGTGGCCAAATGGGTTACATGAACTTTAAATTGTTTATTTGAATGTCGACACCCTTTTGCCTTTCAGTCAAACAGAAAGATCAATCAGGTGAGAAGTGGTAGCCGTTCCCTGCGCGCTCACACTTCTGTGGCACTTAGACCACCCTTCTCCATATTCAACAGATTCTCATCATAAGCCTTCTCCACATGCTTCTTTTTTTATCTTTTCCACCATCCTTCCTCACTTCTGTAGGCCCCTTCTCATCTAAAGACTAAAATTCCTCCTCCACCTCAGCTAAATTCATCCCTTTCCTTTTATTGCTCAGAACAAGATTCAAAGCTTCCTTCATAATAGTTCTTAACTCTTTCTCCACCATTCTTTTAATGATCTCCTCCTGGACCTGCACTTCAAAAATTCGGCCTTCCTCATTCATCTTTCTCTTTTTTCACTCAAAGTATCCTGTCCAAAATACTGTCTCTATCTCACACGCCAAATCACTTTGCTTTCTAAAGGAAAAGAAACCACGGTAACTGTCAATACCTCAAATGGTCGACTTGCCCTAATTAGGATGGCTGCCAGACGCTTCCCAGCCATTGAATTGCAGACCCAAATCAAAATGGCGGCCACCAGCGTGATGCCGTCATCACACTTAATGCGCCTCAATACAGGGAAAAATAGCCTCAATCAGCCGAATGGAGCACATTTTCCGGTGCGCGAGGACTGTGCCTGCACGTCAGCCGGTCTCCGGCACCAAGTCTGAGATTGTGTGAAACCTCATGCGGCATTCAAATGACGCAGCCCTAAGCAACCGTCAACCGCTTGCGCATGCCCTCAGTTAAGTAAACATCTTATTTCCATAAAATATGCTCAAAAAAACAACTGGCATCCTGATCTTAGGGATTAATTTGAGCATTCCATCCATCACTGATTTGTGTACTTATTGTGTCGCCCTAAGTGCGACAGGTATGCCCAGAAGTGGGTCCTGTGTACACTGTACCACTGGAACCAAGCTGTACCCAGCTGATGAGTCCATAATGAGGTCAAAACCGGCCCTGGGATGCTTGTGTTCCGGTTCAGGGAGTACCTGGTTTGGCAGTTCCAGCTGGGCTGTTCCTATTGGAACAGGGTGAAGACTGATTTGCATATAGCTGGGTCCACCTGAGGTAGCATGGGGTAAAAAATAATGATGGATTGGGATGCAGCTCTGAGTGATTACCAGAGGGTGAGATTAAATCTGGCATTCTATCCATCACTGTTTTGTATGCTTATTGTGTAGCCTGTGTGTGATGAGCATACCCAGACGTGGGACCATGCACACTGTATCACTGGAATCAAGCAGTACCCGGTTGATGAGCCCATCACTAGGGTGAAACCGGCCATGGGTTGCTTGTGTTCCAGTTCAGAGAGGACCTGGCTGGAGTGTTCCTATTTGAGAAGTGTCAAGACTGATTTGCATATAGATGGGTCCAAACTGAGGTGGCATGGTGTGCAAAATAACAGTGGATTGGTATGCAACACTGAGTGATCACCAGTGGCTGAGATTAATTCGAGCATTCCATCCATCACTGTTTTGTCTACGTATTGCAACACCAAAGTATGTCCTACCAGGCTACCAGTGCAAATAGGGCAATGGAAGTGAGGTAAATGAAGGCCAGGTCCCATAATTCTCCCGGCCCCATCTGTGTTGAGTCTAGTGTGAAAGAGCAGCTCCGTGAAACTAAAGGAAAGAGTTCTTACTTCAGCCTGGGCCTTCTGCCATGCTGCAAGAATGACTGACTGCCACTTTATTTATAACTTTAACATAAAAGTGTTGTTTTGATTGTTTCACTTTAGCTCCTTAGATTAGATCACTGCACTGAAAGGTCTTTATTAATGTTAGTGAACCACATTCTTTCTGCTGTGACAATATTATTGACTCAAGTTGCTTTGTTCATTTTATATAAGCCATTAGCTTTTCTATACATGGAGCAACATTATAGTCTACTAAACTGTGAGAAAGTCATCCTTTTTGTCATGACCCCCCCATTTTTGACCGATACTGTTAGGGAAGAGGTGTGGTGCAGCAGCCAGGGCGGCTGACTCCGGAACACGGGGGCTCACGGTTCGATCGCTGGTGGAAGATTACCCAGCACCTTGTGACTCTGGGCAATATCTCGCTTAATCTTCCCGATGGCCCCCAGCGCCGGGACACCTCTCCGGAGGTAGCTGTGCACTTTACAAATGCTGGTATTTCTATTTCTAACTGACCCTGACTTGGCCTGGGCTCTGCTAACCAGGCCCATGACCAGTGTTCTGATTAAAAAGGCGTATGGCAATTAGGTGTAATTACAATTGGCACTGACAACCTTCCTGTAAGTCGCTAGTATATGGTAGGGCATGTAAGTTTAGAGGTCCAGCAGCTTTGAAGCACCTAAGTGTGCACTGCTGGGTTGCCTGCTGTCATTTCAAAAGTCAGCTCTGCTTTGCAAGCTGCTTTTAAATTGAAATTATATGTAAATTCGACTTTGGATTCAAAGCTACTTCCAAAGTATTAAACTACCTTATTCTTACATATAAGTCACCACTAATTTCTACCCTAGGTGCCCCCAGGGTAGGGTGCCAGGTAAAAATATGCAGGGACTCTATTACAGTGTAACTATTGACTGGAGTAGGCAAAAAAATAATTTCAAGGACTTGAAAGATTGGTAATGATAAATCCAACAACTTGCCTCTGTTGAATTTATCATAACTAATACAGAAAAGAAGTTATAGAACTTTCTTTCCTGAGAGCCTTCTACCAGCCTCTAACAGATCTAGCCAAACTGCTTGGATGAGGTGATAAGTGGCCTGTGTAGAGACAGAGGTCATCTGATGGGGGTGCTTTGCAGCTGCAGAGAACAAGCCAAGACGGTGCTGGGTAAATCAAAATGGGCTTCAAAAAGAGCAGGACAGGCATACCTTCTCTCCCTGTACCCCCCAGCCAGATGGCAGCCCCGGGAATGGAATTTGCAGGAGGTCTGGAAAGGGAGTGTTAAGGGAAATGAACCACACAGTAGGTCAATTTAGCCAGCTCCTCCTCCCAAGGAGAGAGATTCTCCATCTTGAATTTTAAAGTGGGGTGCTGTTTGGGACAAGAATATGCCACACTTTGGAGGAAGCTGTTTTGCTTTTGCGTGGCACCTTGTACCCCATTGGTCAGGCGTGCCCCCTTGCTTGTCATACCAGAGCATTGGATAAATATGTGAGAGCTTCATAGCAACTCAGATCTGCTGTCTGAAACTACAAGGAGAAGAAGGACTGCCCTGCTGGAACCCTGGTCTGCACCCAAAAGGATTGCACTCTGAAGAACTGCTCCTGCTGCACACTTGGAACTACAGCCCTGGACTTTGCCTTGATTCAGGTAGTACAAAATGCTGCAGCTAAATTGGTCTGCAACAAGGGCAGACTAAGCTCAGCTACCGAATGCCTGAAACAACTTCACTGGCTGCCTGTGCGCCAAAGAGCACGATTCAAGCTCCTGGGGCACACCTTTAAGGCACTGCACCGCATTGGTCCTAAAATTCTCCAAGGTAAAATCCGATTCTACACCCCCCAGATGCTTACGGTCACAACATCTGGCGCTCGCAGAATCAAAAAGGATCAAAAGGTCAAAGCCGGGGACGCACCTTCTCGCACCTCGCGGCCTTACACTGGAATGGGCTGCCAGTTGAACTGCGGCTAATCAATGATTATAACACCTTCAGGAAAAAATTAAAAACACATTTATTTCCCGCCTAAGCAGCTCCATAGTACTTTCTGTCCATCTTCTCAGCACCAGGTTTCGCCTCCTCAGCGCCGTGATATCCCTTGGGATGAATGTTGCGCTATACAAATAATAATAATAATAATAATAATAATAATAATAATTCAAACAGGATTAAGGAGGGGACTACCTGAAAGCAACAGGTTAACAGAGCTCACCTGCACCCCTCCCCCCCAAGAAGTCCCCAGCCTGAAGTGTGTCCAGTGGACTTTTAAGGATTTGGGCAAGTGCATTGAGGGAAATAGTAGTCCCAAACTTCTGAGGAACAACTCAGAGCTCTGGAACCTTGGATTTGTGTTGTGGACAATTTGAACCCCCAAGATGAACTTCAGGAAGAAGTTCCAGAAGTTTGGAGAAGTTTGGAGCAACTTTTGGAAAAAGCTCCATAAGGAGACTGACCTGACATCGACAGTCAGGTTGACTACCTCGCACCGCGATCCAGCCTGGATTTCAGGTTCATCTTGCTGAAAGCTCCAGAGCTCAAGATTTCCGGGAGATGACATGGGGCTCCTGCTGAATCAAGCTGATGAAGCTGCTGCGAATCCGGCCTGCTGGAGAGGCCCGCTCGACGTCGAGAGAAAATCCTCCAGAAAATGTTCGAAATGCAAAGGTAAAATTTTGGCCGATGCCACACACTTAGTGTATCCCACCAGGGCTCCATTGTGGTCGGCCTCAACTTTGACTTTGTCCGGTGAAGCGCAACCCTATGTCCCAAGTTGGCGCTATATGTTTTTAAGCACTAGAAAGTGTTTACTCTTTAAAAATTCATATCTCCAGTTTCCTATATTAGATTTTTATCGTTTTGGTGTCATTTTAATCATACAAATATTTCCAATTATTTAAATTGGTTGTGGAGTTTTATTGTGTGTTGTTTCTTACTTATTAAATGTATTGGTGTTTTAAATGCTTTACACACCTGTCTCCTACGTTAAGCCTGCCACTCACAGCCAGCTACAAAGCGTTGAGCCAGGGGCTAATGTATTGAGCTCTTGACTGGACCTTATATTGCGTTGATGGCCTCATTGCTAGTGGTAGGTGCATACTTACTCCTACTAATAATCCACCTTCCAACATAAACCATACACAAGACAGATTGTTCTGCAAAGTACATCTTGAACTATTCCAAGGTGCTATCAAAAGTGAAAATCATTGAAAGGGAGGCACAGTCATGAAAAATAATTGCTTAGGGCCACACTACTTGCTCAAACTTGGAAGTTGGGAATGAAACAGGGTTTCCTCATTAGAAAACATGCAATTCAGATCCTGTATGGATATCACCTTCTTTCCTCCTTCAGCCCTGATGACAAATGTATTAGTGACCCATGAGGCAATTTCCTTGTCTTGTCTTTTCTATAGAAGGCTTTCATTGTTGTTGTAGATAGAGCAACATGATGGTATATTAAACTATATACTTGAAAGGCTTTTGTACAGTGCACATCTTGAACTGAATTATTTCAAGGTGTTCTCAAATGTGATGATCACTTAAAATGAGTCAGAGGGAAGAAAAATAATTTCCCATGGTCAAACAGTTCGGTCAAGCTGGGAAGCTGTAATTGAAATCAGGGTCTCTGTGTCAGGGGCTTGCTACTTAACTTCAATAAAAGCATCTGACTAGCCTGTGCAGTTAATGTAAATTCATTGAAAATATCCTTTGTGTTTTTATGAGATGGCACAACAGCAGTGGAAACACACCTCTTCATAGAGCAGCTACACCTTGGGCAAAATCAGTGTACGTTTCTCTTCTTCGGAGGACAGGTATAGCCAGGGTAGCATCAGCACAAACGTTTACCATCACAGGACAGTTACAAATCAGGCAGCAGAAGTGCAAGCTTTGCTTCTTCAAAGGATATGGACAGCATGGCGGTGTTTACACAAAATATCAGAAAACAGATATCGAGTGGAAAAAATATTGTGTCAAGAATATTGAGGACCTATGTATCATGAAGGTAAATTCTATAGGTAAGCAAAGTTTTACTATTTATAACTCCACATATATGTAACTTGACGATATATATATCTTCAAGTTAGGAAGATGTGGGTTAAGAATAGTAAATATATACTTGCCTATTTGCACTTACCTTCTAAATATTTTGGTCCTCTATATTTTTGACACGATATCCTGTCCACGCGATATATTTGTTCTGTTATTCTGACAGTGATCCCAGCATGGCAGTAGCAAAGCAAGCTTCCCTCTCAGAAGGCAATAAGTGCAATCTTCCATTTCCTGAGTTATAGGTGCTTTCAACGCCCACATAACATATATGCTTAAGGCATAAGTAACAAGTATTGTTAGAAGTGGGGTCTCTAGTTGGCAGTGGGTGGCACCCTGTCCAAGTAGGGACCCTCACTCAAGTCAGGGCAGCTAAGATAACCCCTGCTCACCCCCTTGGTAGTTTGGCACAGAGCAGTCAGGCTTATCTCAGAGGCAATGTGTAAAGTATTTATACACACACACACACACACACACATGCACGCACACACACACACACACACTAAAAACACTACAACTACTCCACACCAGTTTTAAAAATTGCCAATATTAATCTGAATAAAACAAGACCAAAACAACAAAAATCCAACATACACAAGTCAAGATATGAATTTTCAAAGATTAAATAGAGTTGTAGTTAGTAAAAATCAATGGATGTGATTGATCAGGACAAAGTGCCTTAGATGCATCAAAAATCAAAGACAATGCGAGGCGCAGGGGAGGTGAAGCGTCAAAAAAGCAGGTGACTCGTTGGTTCCTTACTGCTAGGCAGGGGAGGTGATGTCTCATTTACGGGCACGATACCTCAGTTACTTACTGCGGTGCGGTGTCAATGAAGAAATCAGCACCCAGGGACAATACGTCGAAAGTCAATTCTCACTGCATCAATCTCCACAGTGTTGAAGCAGCCACTGTGTCAGAGTCAGGGTGATGCGTCACGGACTTCAGTGATGTGGTGCTCGAGATTCATGCAATGGCAGTTCTTTGGAGGCACTGCGATGAAAAGCTGGGACCTGCATTGTAAGCCGCGGTCATTGCGTCAAGCGGGGACTATGCTCTGGTGCAGGTAGCAGCGATGCGTAGAGTTTTGGCGGTGTTGTGATGAATACAAACGACGCTTGAAGTCGATGCATAGATTTTCTTCTTTGTGTCACCAGAACTCACTTCCAAGGGCCTAGGAACTGGATTTGGCACCACTTAGCAGAGTAGGACTCACTCACAGTAGCAGAGTCTGGCTGATTGCAGGTGAACTCTTTGATGGCCCTGAGACTTGTTAACGTGATGCAAGCTCAAATCAAGCCCTTTGAGAACCTTGGAAGCAGGATGTAGAAAGCAAAGTCCAGTCCTTTCACTCCCAGTACAGAAGCAGCAAGCAGTATGCCAGCACAGCAAAGCAAACAGCAAAGTGGCAGTCCCTCCTGACAACAATCCAGCTATTCTTTCTGGCACAATGTCCTCAAACCAGAAGTGTTCTGAGTATATGGTGTCACAAGTCCAGTACATATACCTATTTCAGCCTATGAAGTAGGCAAACTACAAATAAACGTCTTTGTAGTGCACAAGACCCTCCCTTTCCCTGCCCTGACTCCAGACACACTACCTGGGGTGGAGACTTCTCTGTGTGAGGACAGGCACAGCCCTATTTACGTGTCAGTGTCAACTACTCCCACCACTCTAACTCAGGAAGATCCATCAGTCTGGTGATGGGCCATCAGGATATGCAGGGCACACCTCAGCTCCTCTGTGTGACTATCTAGAATTAATGCACAAACAGCCCAACTGTCATCTTGACCCAGTCGCGTATTCAGAGACAAGCAGAGACACAGAATGGTTAAAGTAAGAAAATGACAACTTTCTAAAAGTGTAATTTTCAGACCTGCAATTTAAAAACCAACTGTAATAAAAACTGTGTTTTTAAATTGTGAATCCAGAGACACCAAACTCCAATTTTCTATTAGCTCCCAATTGTCACATACCCTTGTAAGACGTTACAAGGCAGCCCCAATTCTAATCTATGGGAGAGATAGGCCTTGCTGTAGACTAAAACAAAATTTGCAGTATTTCACTTCCAGGACATGCAAAACACAACAGTACATGTCGTCCTTTTAAATACACTGCGCCCTGCCCATGGGGCTACCTTGGGCCTACCCAGGCGCGCAATGCCCATAGGGCTCAAAGGGCTGCAGCGCCCCCCCCCCATCGTGTGTGTCAGCCCGGGCTGAGCAGCTTCCCGGGCACACACACAGACATTTTTTGAGCTTATCGCAGCCGCACCTGAGTACTTCACAAGTCTTTAAAAGACCATTTACGTGTTAACAAGGCTTTGTTGTTTTTTCACCCCTTCATCTCCACTCTGCCTATTGCTGAAAGAATTAGCCCCCCCCCTGAAGATTTTAGTAGCCCCCCTGAAATTTGGCTCTAGTTGCGCCTCTGGGCCTACCTTAGGTTGCTTTACATGTAGTAAAAAGGAAGGTTTGGGCCTGGGAGCTGGGTGCACTTGCCAGGTCGGAATGGCAGTTTAAAACTGTCTACACAGACACTGCAGTGGCAGGTCTGAGACATGTTTGCAGGGCTACTCATGTGGGAGACACAATCCGATACTGCAGGCATACTAGTAGCATTTGATTTACAGGCCCTGGGCACACACAGCTCACTAGATTAGGGACTTATTAGTAAATCATATATGCCAATCATGGAGAAACCAATTACCGTTACACTTTAGACATAGAGCATTTGGCCTTTTGCACTGGTCAGCAGTGGTGAAGTGCCAGAGTCCAAAAGCCAGAATAACGAACTGCAGCAGACAGTCAGAGGCAAAATGATGGGAAACCATGCAAAAGATGCCAGGTCTAACAAGGATCTTAAAGAAAGAGCAGTTGCTTAGCTTACTGAGCGGTATGTATAGGAAGATGAGTGAATGAATATGCGAGTTCTGACACCATTCTCACTTAGTTCATTTTCCAATTCATCACCCTGAAAATCCTGCTTCTGCCACTCAGAGACCGGCTGTTTGTGTTGACTCTTTAGTCTTGCATGTATTGACAAATTGCAGTAACCTAGTAGGTCAGTGTTTTTGGGAGCAGCCTCACCACAGTCTAAGTGACTATGCTCTCGGCAGGCAAACAGGTGTCACCCTCCTCGAAAAGGTTTTGAATACGTGTTCATTAGGCTCTGTCCCACCCTCAGTGCTGCACCTCTTCAAAATGTTGAAGGCCGGCTGCTTTGGGTCACTTGTATACTACCTTGAGTCATACTGTATATTTAACAGGGTCACACTGGCCAAGATTTACGAAAAAGTCACACAGCTCATTGCAGCAAGCAAAGTTGCTGCACTGCGTTGCGTGACAAGGACAGAGCAGAAGAGTGCCATATCTACAGAGAAATGGCACTCTCCTACCCCCTCACTACCTCCGACGCATAATTTTGCTGCTGAGCACCATGCGCACCCACCTTTCCGCCATTGTGCAAGGGTATGTGCATTAGTCTAGCATATATTTTGTACTAGAAGGGTTCCCTTTTTTACAGTGCAACACACATGCAAAGTCGGAAAAGAAGGGAAAAATGAAAACATTACTCCTTTTAACGCCTGCTTTTCACAGCGTTATTTTTGGTGCAATACCCTGTCTACTAATGTTAGTAAATAGGGTTTTCCGCCCATGTCCCACCCATGTAACGCTGGTTTGTGTTTGTTTTTTTACAATATCAATTTGCATTGGTTTGTAAATCCCCAAAAATGTTTTGGGTCGGGTTTGAGTTAAAAAAGTAACGCAAATCCGACGCAAAACCTTTGTAGATCTGGGCCACTGTATGTTATGCCGGGTCTCCTCTAATATTCTGAGCCTTGATTATGCTGTGCATAACCCTGGATTACATTACATACTCTTTGCCTAGTCTCCACAGGCGAGGGAGTCGCCCCCCTCCATTATCAGAGGGAGCTGCAGCCGCTTACAATAGCTAATCATGTTCAGCCCCTTTCCTGCCATCATTCTGAAACCTCACGCATCCACAGATGTCAAGTGGTCCTAATCAATGCGTATTCTGTATGAAAGCACTCAATGGACATATTCAGCATTCTGTAAAAACAAAACATTGATCTGCTTAGCCTGAGTCAAGCTCGGCTGGGAGCTCATCCTGGCAGGGTACTACAGTACTGGTGTACAGAAGCGTGCTGTGGGGACCACAGGAGGAGGGGCTAAACATGGCCCCCAAACAGGTATCTTGCAGAATCGCTGTATTAATAGTAAAAAAAAAAATTGCGACAGTATTTATAGAGCGTTTTTACAAGCAGAATAATTTCAAGGCGCTGGTAACGAGTGTTAATTCCCACTTCATTGATAGTGCCAAAACCTATGCGTCAAGCCTGAAGGGAACGACTTAGGCGCTACATTGCATCTACTGATAATGGGGGAGGAGGGTGAATTTAAAACGTGGATGTATAAGGCTCTACGTCACAGGGCCAGATGTACGACCCTTCCAAGTTGCGAGTCGCAAATTGCGTTGTTTTGCGACTCGCAATTTGCGACTCGCAAATTGGAGTTTACAACAGTGTTTCAGACAATGTTTGCGATTCCTAATGGGGTCGTAAATTGCATGCCTCATTAATATTCATGAGGCAGGTATGCAATTTGCGACCCCATTAGGAATCGCTATCACTCCCAGGGATGGCGGCTTGCTGGGGTCAGCAGACAACCATGTCTGTGACTGTTTTTTAAATAAAGCAGGTTTTTGTTTTAAATACAGCCCATTTTCCTTAAAAGGAAAACAGGCTGCATTTAAAAAAGAAAAATGAAACATTTCTGTTTAATTTTTTGAGGGCAGGCTTGCTCTTAAAAAATATTTTCGCATCCATTCAAAAAGGGGAAGGGGTCCCCTGGCGACCCCTTCCCGTTTGCGAGTGGCTTACCACCTACTTGAAGTAGGTGGTAAATTGCGAGTGTTTTGCAACTTCAAATGCGGTTGCAAAACAATGGTACATTCCATTGTGACTCGCTATTAAGATGGGATGCCCCTTCCTAATAGCGAGTCGCAAACGCTATTCACACCGACTCGCAAAATAGCGTTTGTACATTCCAGGACCCTTTTTTGTGGTTGCAAACGGGCCGATTTCCCGTTTGCGACCGCTAAAAACAGTCGTGCATCTGGCCCACACTCTCCAAAAAGCGGGTTCCTAACAATTTAGCGATCAGGTTATTGTTTTATTGTACATGACTCATTTTCTATTTCTGCCTAATTTCCTTTCGTTCTTTTCAACTTATCCCATGTCTGATTATTCTCATACAAGTAGTTTTTCTTTCCTTTTAGTTGTGATTTTTTTGCTCTCCTCTATCATTTTTAGTGCAGTTCTTTCTTTTCCTTTTGTACCATAGCCCTTTACCATTCCTTGTGGTCCATTTTCCTTTTATGTTGTCATTTCCTTAGCTTGGCTTTTTTCTTCCTACAATTTCCCGTTCTCTTCTTGAAAACTTGAAATCCGGTACAACAGTCTTACCATGTGAGGTTTTTGCCCTCGATTGGACTTTACTCCCTCAGACCCAAACCCACACTTCTCATTTTTGACGAACTTGAAGTGTCATTTCTTGCTTCTTCCAATTAACACACATACTAATGGTTTATTGACGCATGTTCAGCAAAACATTGTCATTCAAGCTGCATGCCCACCACACATCAACCATATTTTGATCAATTGAGAGAATGCCTCTTTCCGATTGGAAGCCTGTCTGTAAACGATTTGGAACCATCCACTCAAATGCGGACACTCTTCCCAATTTTGCTTTTGCTCCAAGCTTCTCCAACTAGTAGCTCGACAGCTACTTATAAGCAGCTCTCCTGTGTGTGGCCCAGCCTATTAAATTAGTTTTTGTTTGGTTGAATTAATATACAAATCCCAACATTGAAAGTGTGTATTTGAGACAATAATATGCCTATTTTTAGAACTCATAAGCTAATGTTTGGAGAAAAATTATTGAATTTCCAAAATATATCTAAAGCTGATACTTGAGTGTGGCACTGGGGAGACATATTACCTTTGGTCTCAGGGACATTGCAGCTATGGCTGTATGGCTATGGCATGTAGAGGCATTCCAAATTGATAAAGCCTTTTTAGGTCGAGCCTCGAGTAGCGCGCAAGCGCTGCTCTGCGAGACTTATAGTTAGGGAGTTTGAAAAGCTGACCAGACGCTCGTGCGTCATGGCCTTTTCCCTGCGGTTACGCGCAAGCAAAAGGCCATGGTGCACGAGCGTATGGTCACGCCTGCTGCTCGCAAGCGCGCGCGCACCACTCGTGTGCTTGTTTAGTTTGACTTTCGCGGCCGCGTCACTTTTTTATTTCTTTCAGTTTCGCATAATCGCGGCACCCGCTCTTTACTTTTAAAATTAAAAGTAAAGCGCGGTGCCGTGATGTAGCAAAAGTAAAGAAATAGATGTTTTTTCTATTTCTTTACTTTTGCTCAATCGCGGCACCCGCGCTTTACTTTTAACATGGTTTAGGTAAAGCGCCGGTGCACGATTGCTGCAAAAGTAAAGAAATAGAAAAAAACATCTATTTCCTTACTTTTGCTATAAGCATGGCACCGGCGCTTTACCTTTAACCATGTTAAAAGTAAAGCGCCGGTGCCGCGATTGCTGCAAAAGTAAAGAAATAGATGTTTTTTTCTATTTCTTTACTTTTGCAGCAATCAAACACATTGGCAAAGTCAATAGCTCTGCCTAAACACTTATAAGGGCCCAAAAGCGAGACCTATTGGCTATGCCAATGCTTGTTTGCATTACTACTGGCAACTCTGCCTGATGTGCTGAGGCGATCACTGCTGACCATCTTGCATGGGGTGTCCACTAATAGAATCTTGTCTGGTTTGATCACTATTACAACACTTATAATATTAGTACCACAGCATGATTTTCATTGAACATAAGTAGCTCCTATTGCAGAAAAGGTTGGAGACCCCTCTAACTCCTCTCAGATTTCATAAGACTTTAACTGCCAGCCCTGATTTCCGTGCCTTCTCTAGGACACTCTTAATTTAACATGCATACAGGTAAATAAAAGATTGCCAATATAATCCTCGGATGGCTCTCCTATTGAAGCCCTTCTACTGAATTTTGAGTCTGGACTATGGAGAGTTGACGTACTGATATTATATTGGAGCTCCCTTTTTCGTTACTGATTTGACACTACAACTACATACCTGCCAACTTGAAGAACAATCTCACCGTGTGAGGAGCGGGCGGGGCCTTGGAGGGGGGTGGGGCCTCCTGCTGAGAAGTACCTATGAGGCACTTTTGATCTCCCCCCCTCCTCGAGCCCCCACCACCAAACAAAAAAAAACTACTTCCTGGTGTGTTTTCACAGCTCTTAATGAACGTCGGCAGTTCAAAGCCTCAGAAAAGGAGCTGGAAACCACTTTTAGAGGGGTTTTCAGCTCGTTTTCCTTGCCTTCTTGTGATATCGGCTCCTCTTTGGGAGAACGAGTGATGGGAGCCGATATCTTGTGTCACAGGATGGCACCGTGTGAGTTGGCAGGTCTGCAACTAGAAGGTAATTTGTTTCAGTCAAGAAACTACACTAATGTCTCTTAATTACAAGAGCGTTAATGACATTGCTGCAGCAGGTAATTCATGCTGAGCTGCAGAGGAGCCATGAATTGTGATTTAGGAAGGAGAAGGAAGGAGGAAGGCTTGTGCCAGTGGTTGAGTGAACTGTTCGGAAAGCAAAGGTTAACTCGTGCGGTGCAGCCGGCTACCACCTTCTTTCAGGTAAAAGAGGCAATTGTGACCGACTTCACCCAACTAAACTGGGCAGTGTTGTATTC
The DNA here is from genome assembly GCA_963921515.1 of Calotriton arnoldi. Taxonomy (NCBI): domain Eukaryota; kingdom Metazoa; phylum Chordata; class Amphibia; order Caudata; family Salamandridae; genus Calotriton; species Calotriton arnoldi. The sequence goes on from CAWUFW010012754.1 coordinate 310,074, forward strand.
TATATTCTGGGTAAGAGCGGCAGAGGAATTCTGATTTGTGTCATACAAAATAAGCTGCAGCTGCCACCAACTCTTAGGTAAAAGGTTTCAAGGCAAGGTTTAATTCAGGACATGGAGGGAAAGTTAAAAGTAAAGAGAAAGGCAAAAATCAACCTTTGCACATTTCTGGATAAAATGTATGTTTTGCTCAGCTTCCTTTTGTTTGTGGCAGTTTGTTTTAGCATGAATAAATAGAGTTGCCAGTTACTTTCTAAGTTAATGAGTAAATTACTGATTTGCGTGAACCAGATTACAAGAGATCGGAAACAGATGTTCCTTCTAGCCATTTTAAAGAAAGGTATTGCCCACTGGCTTGCAGTAAAAGGGCAAAACAAAATAAGTAACGTAAGAACATTATTATTCCCAGGTACAATGTCTTGTATGTAAAATCTCTTTAAGGATTTATAGGTTTCTAGTAGCTTGCAAGATATATGCTTTGGTTATGATTCCTTAATCATCTCTACGTAAGAGCACACGAATTCACAGAGCATATATTTCTGTTCTTTAGGATTATTCTTTAGACATGTGCCCTCAGATGCATGCTGGGACGGTTCTCCTTTCTTCCAGCTCATGAATTTATTTGTTATGTTTGGAGGGATAGCATTAGCTAACAACAGAGGTTCTTACATTCAAGAGGTGTTGGTAACCAATCGATTTAAGTTTCCACACCATTAATGTATGTCTAAACCATTCTACTCAGCTAAAGTGTGCCTGACCTGACAGGAATGTGCCCAACCCCCAAGACAGAAGGGCTGATCTGACCTCAGTACAGCACTATCAGTCACACTCCTGACCAACTTCTTCAGTTGTGTCAATCGGTTGCCTGTAGGCCAGGGTGAAGTTTTCATAATGCTGGCACAATCTAGTGTAATTTCCAGCATTTTGAGTTATGCTTGTTATGTGAAATTTCCAAAATTACTTCAGCTCTAATAACTTTAAGCCCGTTTGGGTAAAATCTAATGGCAAGAGCACAGGAACCACACAAATGAACAATATGCAACCATGTTGTTCGCAACACAAATTTTTGTTGTGCTGTCTAAATTATAGCACTGAATGCTGGGTTTGAATTTTGTGTAATTTCACAGAAATTTTCCAAAATTTTGCTTAAATAATAATATATTAGGTACCGGCGAAAGGGTACAACCGGGAGGCGCTGCCTTTTTTTTAATACACCAAGCGATTCTTTATAACCAGGGCAGGGGGGTCTTATTTATTGGGGAGCTTTTTTGTATGAGGTCACGGGGGGCAATGTGATTTGTTTTTACATTGATTTACATTGATTTGTCTTCACATTGATTTTCATTTAATCTGAATCTGACATGCTATATACGTGCAAAGGGAGACTTTCCCTGAGAGTAAACGGAAGCGGGCTCTTTAGGGGGCAATTCTAATAGAGTTTACTAGAGTGTCTGTTGGCAGCACTCCGGCCGGGAAGAAGGTGGAGAAGGAGGCGGTGGGGGCTAGCAAGCGGCGCCATTTTGAAGCAGGTGTGGTCTAGTGTTGCACAGTTTGGGGACGAGGACGGTGCCTATATAATCATGGCCGCAGCGCGCCAAAGGCATGCCTGTCTGCGCCCCGACCGCGGCCAGCGCCAGCCACTATGCTGGTTACACGATGGAGGAACGGCGTAAGTGGACTTATACGGCTAGTGAGCTTATGGGTATGAAGGGGGGGAATCTGCAGGGCTGTAGGCCTATGCCGGGGGACGTGGGGGAGCAAGGCTCATTTGAAAACTGTGGGTTCCTCCTCTCCCCCTTGAACTTACTGGTCTCTCAATGTAGAACCTCTAGTAGGAAGGGAAGGGAGATTAAGGCAACGTTAATTAATGTCCGCTCCCTGCATAAACATGCCTTAGAGGTGTATGATTTGTTAATGGAGGAAACTTTGGACATATTATTTATGACAGAAACCTGGATGAAGGAGGATGCCTGTACTGACTTGTACTTGGCCATACCTGAGGCCTATGTATGCGCGCACTCTGACAGGGTGGGAGGTAGAAGTGGGGGATGGCGGTAGCTTTTAAAAGAATATATGAATACAAGAGCTTTGAGCCTGATGGGATTATTGGAGCTGAATCCATGGGCTTTAGCTTTTCCATTGATGGACAACATTGTCTATCTGGGATTTTAGTCTATCGCCCCCAGGATATGAAGGAGACTTTATCTCTTGCCCAGATCAAGTACTACGCCTCAATGCATTTCATACTCAAATTTCACCTTGCTCGGAGACTTTAATATCCACTTAGAGTTGGTAGAGGAGCCATTATCGAAACGCTTATTGGAGTCCCTAGCCTCTTTCAATCTAGTGAAAACAACCACAGGGCCTACGCATATTGCTGGTCATATGATCAACAGTATATTCCCTAATACTACTCTTAAAGGGAAATCCCCTCGGCCAGTGCCTTGGTCAGACCACTTCCAGTTGCCTTTCGCTTGGAAGCTGGATGGATTAAATGAGTCCCGCCCTGCTCGGCCGAAGTTTGAAAGTAGATGCTGGAGCAGGGCCGATCTGGATGAGTTAAGGAGTATTCTTATGGACTCTAAACCCGAGATCCAAGATCCCATTGGAGAGGGGGACAGGGCGATTAGCACTTGCCTTAAAGGGGGGGGGGCTGATATTGTAGCTCCTACTTCATCCTCTAGAAAGAAGACAAAGGCGTTTTCAGCTCACTGGTTCACAAAGGAGCTAGCACTGGAAGGAGCTGCGTGTAAGAAACTAGAAAGAGCGTGGCAGCGGACATATGCCGATTCTGATAAAGCCATTTACAAACGGTCCCTAAAAGGCTACCATACAAATATCAGGAGAGCTCATGGCACTTTTTATTCATATTGTATTAAAGAGGCTAAGAATGATGGGAGGTATCTAATTTTACTGATTCTAAAGCTATGTCTCCCATGCTGGTACCCAGCCAGTGCCTTTGTTCGCGCTTGAGTGATTTTTTTGAGGAGAAAATTATAAAAATCCAGGCGAACTTGACAGGGGATAACAATACTCTGACTGGTCCAGCGGCTGAAGAATCAGTGGAGACTTTACAACATTCCCCACTGATTATTTATTTCGTGCCATCAGTGGAGGAGGTAACAGCGGCATTTTCGAACTGCAAGTCAGGGTCCCCAGTGGATCGGATACTCCCCTATATTCTGAAGTCAGTCTCGGATATTATTGCTTCAGTATATCAGACACGATTTGCTAAATCCCTTGACTCAGGTGTAGTACCTAATAACTGGAAAAATGCCAAGGTGATTCCGTTACTAAAAAAGGCTAATGCTGACCATGACTGCTTAGCAACTTTTAGGCCCATCTCGCTGCTGCCAGCAGCTTCTAAGGTGTTGGAGAAGGTGGAAACCGGCAACTTACCTCCTCCTCAGCTGAAAACAACCTGCTCCACCCCTCGCAATCAGCGTTCAGAGCCTGCCACAGCACAGTGACCATGTTGTTGGAGGTCTCTGAGTCCATCAAGTTCAATTTGGACTCTGGCCGCAGTGTGGCCCTGGTGCTGTTGGACTTGTCAGCAGCTTTTGACACGGCAGACCATCATATTCTGCTGCACAGGTTAAAACATCTGGGAGTGGTAGGCTCGGCGATGACTTGGCTGGGCTCTTTCCTTAATGGTCACGAGCAGGCGGTTTGGATGAAACCATATGCCTTGGAAGGTAAAGAGTTGAAAGGGAGGTGCCGCAATGCTCCTCCCTTAGTCCTACTCTCTTTAATATTTATATGTCTCCCTTGGCAAAACCGGTGGAATCTCATAACATCAAGATCATCTCTTATGCGCATGATATGAAACTCCTGCTCATGTATGAGGGGGAGCCAGAGAGGGCAAAGACGGCCTTTGCTAACTGAATGGTAGCACCGCTAGACTGGTTGAGGGCTAATAGATTGCAGTGCAACCCGGATAAGACGGAGGCCTTATTATTCGGACGAGATCCACTGCCTAGGTGAGGGCCTGGCCTGAAAGTGTTCCCCCACCGCCCCCACCAATGGCAGTGGCAAAGAATTTGGGTGTACTGTTTGACACCCAGCTTGCATTTAGTGCAATGGAGTCAGCGGTGGTGAATCCTGATTCTGGATCTTTCGCATGCTGATGACGTTTCTTTATCTGCTCCCTTATGAGGCCCAAATCACAGTGGTTAGATCACTCATCTTATCCTGGCTGGACTATGCTAATGTCCAGCGCCTACAAGTCATGCAGAACATGGCTGTCCATTTACTAAATAAAATTCCAAAGTGCGCATCGGTCTCAGCATGCCGAGCTAAACTGCACTGGTTGCCAGTGCGTCAGCGAATTAGGTATAAAGCCCTGTCCCTAACACATCAAGCCCTCCACAACATGAGACCTAGGTACTTAAGGGGCCGCATCAAGGGAGACTGCTGTGATCGAGTTCAGCTGGTTTTAACATCTCACCGTGCTTTCAGAAACTGCGGAGGGGAGGTGTTTCTTTCACAGTTATAGCAGCGAATCTGTGGAACAAACTCTCTGAGCACTTCAGACGGATTTCCGAAGAAGCTAAATTTAGAAGGGAATTGAAGACATTTTTGTTAAGAGATTAGCAGTGAATTATGGCTTCTATCCCGGATCTTCTCCCTTGGGGCATACCTAATAGCGCCGTGACACTCTCTGTGAGTAGCTGCGTGCTTTAGAATTGGACAATTCAATTCAAGTCAATAACTACACAGATGAATATTACATTAGTTTCTCACACATCTACTGCAAAGCCAAGATTTAAGAGAAATATAAGGAACCATTTGTGTGCCATAACCAGTGGGACAAGACACACAATACTCACAATTCAGCACCAAAAGATGATAAATACAGAACCAAACTTGATAGCAGTGTAATATGATGTCAGGAGGATGGAAATGGAACCTCTTCCTGTTCTAAATGCTGTGTGTCGGGGTAACTTAGTCCAGAAACCAAAACAAGGCACTCCTATGTAATATGTTTTATTTTTCCAAAGGTTAGCCTTTATTTGTGATGGGGGACAAGTTGTCTCTTTACTCTTGGCTTGCCTCCTTGCATTATGTAGGAGGCTTTGAAACTCAGACTGACAAGATTATTACCCTGCAGCTCGTACTGCTCTGAAGTGCCATGTTTTCTCAAAGATTCATGTGATCCCAAATTGAATTTCGAACATCATTTCAACCTGGCTTTTTGACTTTTGCACCTTTACTGACTTTTGAAATAAAATCAACTTCTTCAGTTACTCTCTACTAGACTACTTAGCAATATTTGTATATAGATACTTTTTTGGCTTTGCTTAGTTGTCATTATAGTGTTTGAGCTCTTTTTCGAATATTGGTTTCTATGGATTCTAATGAGCCTAGAAGCTCCTAGAAAGACATTATTTTCTCTTTTGCAACTCAACCAGTCGCTGCACTTCTCCAGATTAATGATCTCCAAGGGCCTCATTTACAATAGAATGGTGCAGCGCGGTGCCACAAGCAATTATGCAGCGCCTTGTAGCGTCATTCTAAAAGTACAGGAATACGGTGCATTCCTGTACTGACCCCTGTGCCGGCTTTAAAGAAGCAGCCTAGCATGAACTCTGGTACCCTTGCGTCATGTTGCAAGGGTGCCTGCATTATGGGGATGATTGATTTTGTGCAGGTAGGGACACGTTTCTGCACAAAATCAATCAATTGAGGTGATTTCCTCCTTCAATGTGTGCTTCAGAATGCAGCACTGTTAGGAATGGGGGTCTCTAGTTGGCAGGGGTTTGCACCTCTGTCCAAGTAGGGGCCCTTCTTCCTAGTCAGGGTAAGTGAGTTACACTCCTAAAATAGCCCCTGCTCACCCCCTTGGTAGCTTGGCACGAGCAGCCAGGCTTATCTTAGAGGCAGTGTGTAAAGCATTTGCACATAACCAACAGTAACACAGTGAAAGCACTACAAAAGGACACCATACCAGTTTAGAAAAATATCCAATATTTTTATATATCCAAAAAAAGACCGAAAAACAATAAAAATCCACAATACAGTACTTAGAAATCTTCAGTAATCAAAATGGACTTGAAATATAGTTCCTTGAAGTCGATAGCTCCCTCTGGGGCTATCACAGTGTTGTGAACAACAAATCCAAACAGTTCTGGCTGACCGCAGTGTCGCGGGCCAGCTACGGTGTCGGGTAGTCCCACAAAACAGTACCTTTAGAAATGCAGGGCGTTGGTGACCTCTCGATGAGCCCCGAAAGGCCGGCAACCGCAGGCGTCGGTTCCGGAAGTCGGTGCTGGAGTCTTCGGGCCCTTGAAGTCACACGCGTGGCAGATCGAACTCCTCACGGTTGAAGTCGGGAGCGCCGGCGCTGCAGTGCAAAGTGCAGCAGTGAGGCGTGCGGTGCCCTCAGGTCGCGGTGCAGGCAGCGGCTCGGTGACGGTCGTCCAGTGGCATCGGTGAGACCAGGGCTGCGGTGAGAAGTGATGCGGTGCTCGCCGTGGTGCTGGCAGGTCACGGTGCAAGCAGGGGCATTGTCATTGCTGAAGCGCTGTCGTCAGCTGACGAACTGGAGTCGATGGTGCTGGCATCGGTAGGCCAAGGCTGCGGTATGGGATGAGGACGGTGCGTCATGTAACTTACGAGCAGTGCCCTCGAACCATGGTGCCAGCAGCGGCGTCGATGTCAGCGTGGAACGGCGTCATCGGGGATACCAGGGCGACGGCGTGAAGCGAGGCGGTGCAGAGTGCGGTGCCCACAGGTCACGGTGCAAGCAGCGGCTTGGTGGTGGCGTCAGGTGGCAGCATCAGGTGGCGGCGTCGGTGAGACCAGGCTTGGGGTGCGGCATTGCGGCGGTACCCTCTGCGGTGTCTTCAGTACACAGAGTCGGCAGCGGCATCATAGTCGGCGTTGGGTTGCTTTTTCTTCTGTTGCAGCACAAAACACACAGTCCCCAGTGCTGATGGCAGAAGAACTTGAAGTTTTTGCTGTTCCTGAGACTTTTTGAACAGGGGGCAAGCTCTACCTCAAGCCCTTGGAGAAACTTACAAAAAGAAATCGCAGAAAGTTCAGTCCAGTCTTTTCACTGCCCAAGATTGCAGGCCAACACAGCAAATCACACAGCAAAGTGGTAGTCCCTCCCCACAGCTTCTCCCACTCTTCTTCTTGGCAGTCTTCTTGGTTCCAAAAGAGTTCTAAAGTTCAGGGGTTTGGGCCCCACTTTTTATAGCCCAAAATCCTTTGTTCTCTGGGGGCAGAGAGTGTCTGTGCCCAGCCAGAACCAGTCTTGTCCTCCCTGGTGCAGCTTCCTGGCAGGAGGTGGAGACAGCATTGTCAGAGGCAGACAAGGCCCATTCAGGTGAAAGGAAATCTTCTCCCCCTACTCTAAATGCAGCCCAAGACTATTCAGCCCATCCCTGACCCATCAAGACTCTCTGGAGCCACTGCTCCTCCCCAGACCTTGTCATCCCAAAGCCAGACAATCAATCCACAAACCCAGCAGAGGCACACTGGATGGCTAAGCAAGAAAATACCTACTTTCTAAAAGTGGTATTTTCAAACACAGAATGTAAAAATCACGTTAACTAAAAAATGCATCTTTCGATTCTGAGTTCAGGCATACTAATCTTTATTTTCCTACCTTGTTCCCAGGGGTAGTTATATTTATAAAATGTTATAAGCAAACTCCCCACTCTGTCCAATGGGAACAGGTAGCCTTGCAATACTGAAAAACGAAATTGGCAGTAGTTCACTATCAGGACAAGCCACACACACCAGGGCATGTCCTACCTTTCACATACACTGCATCCTGCCCACAGGGGTACCTTGGGCCTACCTTAGGGGTGACTAATATGTAAGAAAAGGGAAGGGTAGGGCCTGGCAAGTGGGTGCACTTGCCAAATAGACATGGCAGTACTAAACTGCACACAGATACTGCAGTGGCAGATCTGAGTTACCTTTTTCAGGGCTACTCATGTGGGTGGCACAATCAGTGCTGTAGGCCCACTAGTAGCATTTGATTTACAGGCCCTGACACAATCAGTGCATTTTACTAGGGACTGACTAGTAAATCAAATATGCCAATCATGGAAACACCAATCCATAATAATAATTTACAACAGGAGCACCTTCACTTTAACACTGAACAGCAGTGAGAAAGTGCGCAGAGACACTAAACCAGCAAAAACAGAGTAAAAACCAGGAGGTTTAGAAAGCAAAAAGACAGGGGAAACACGCCAAAAGATGTTAAGTCTAACAAGCACACATAGGGAAAAAACTAGGACAAATAAGGATATTTCTCCTTGCTCCACCTCCCTAACTCAACCTCTTGGATGGTGTTAGAATCTGACGCATTCCCAGGTTTAAGATTCCTCTTAAATCTGGGAATGCTTCAGATTCCATGGTTGTTGCGTGGGAACACCCACAGCAACACTCATGGAACGTCCCTTTCACTCAGTGTTCTGTGTGAAAAGGGCACATATTTACAAGGCCATGAAAAGACACGTAAAGTGGCTGTGCGTGGCTTTGTAAATATGCTAAGGCACATTGCGTCACCAGAGCGTCAAGAAAGTAACGCTGGGCAGTGGCGGTTTCTGGTGGTGGGCGCAGGGGCTCCGCCCTTCTAGTAGTAGTAGTAACTTTATTCGGTTAAAATAACCATCAAAGTATACACAAGCAAATAAAAACAGAGCACCAACAATCAATACACAAGGAGAATAGTACATAAAACTCAGTTTTGGAAAGGGACCTATGTACACCAAAATACAGCAACATCACAATATCCTTGTTAAAATTGCAATCAGAAAATTCGTTCAAAACATTTCTTGTAATTTGGTAATATTCCTCCAGGCCATAAAATATAATAAAACTCAAAAGGTGAATGTGCAAAATGCAACAACTACTAAAGTGCAAGGTAATTTAAAATATGTGTTACTTTAAAAAATGTGCAAGACGAATAACTATGGGCTTATAGTTCTCTTATTTTGAATTGCATATGAAGCACAACATCTGTAGGCATCCTCTGCATTAACAAGTGCTGTCCTCAAATATGCGTTGGAGGCTGTGCAACAAATGCATAAGGTGACCGTGCATAGTGCAAATAGGCAAGTGAGCAGCAATTACATTGAAGGTAGCATCAAATTAATAAACACAGTAATCTGTAATATCTAAAACTTTTAGTCTCCTAAACCACACTGCTTGTAAAAATTTACTTACATCAAATACTACTTTTGGCGACGTGTCGCTTTAAAATCCAGAAAGCTTCCAGGTAACTACCGGTAGTCATACCATGACAGATTAGAACTAGCCATTTGCGACATATAAAACGATACTCCCTGCAGAAGAACAATACATGTTTCTCATCTTCATTACCCGAGCCACATGCAGGGCAAATTCTGAGATCTAGATTAGTGCACCATTTGCTTGTAAAGGACCTCAATGGTAAGATTCCATAACAAAATCGTATATACAAATTCCTACTTGAAGATGGAAATATTAGATCTAAGAATTCTTCAAACATAGGGATATGCTTGTGAACTAGGCATGTGCTAATTACAGACCCATTATGGCTATTCATAGCATAATGGGCATTAATGTAAGCCCAGTATCGAATTTTTAACAGTTTGTTATCAGATTTTAAGATAGTGTTAGGGTTGTCCCACAAGTTCTGCATTCCAAGTTTAGAGAACAAACCTGAAACTGACTTGACCCATGGAATATCCCTGGCTCCTTAGCGATTCAATAGCTCTACCAGTGAATCTTTGAAAACTCCAAGTTCAGGTGTAGACCAAAGTCGGATCCAATATGCTAAGGTTTTTAAAATAGCCAGGTCAGCAACTCTTTTATCCCAACATCAAGGTACATAGGGGTTAATGGTGAGCAAGAAGGTAAACCTAGTAGCCTTCTAATAAAGTTATTCTCGGCAATCGTCAATGAATGTAAATTTCCACCGCCCCATAAAGAGCAGCTTCCTGTGCAGTTGCTCGGTAAGTTTCCACAGCAGGGGAAATTATGTGTGACGTAGTTTGATTGTAAAACCTTAAAATTGCATTAGATCTATGTTCAATCATTAGTGTAGATTTATCCAGTTGACTCGTCCACCTTAGTTTATCCATAAGTTTAACGCCTAAATAGTCAAAGTTGTGTACTCTATCAAGTGCCTCGTTAACTACATGGATACTACTTCTTTGTCTTTTCAAACACTGTTAGACTTGGCATATTTTGGCGTGTTTCCCCTGACTTTTTGCTTTCTGACCTCCCGGTTTTGACTCTGTTTTTGCTGGTGTAATGATTCTGCGCACTTTCCTCACTGCTGTCCAGTGGGAAAGTGCAAGTGCTCCTGTATAAAATGTGTTATGGATTGGTGTTTCCATGATTGGCCTATTTGGTTTATGTGTCAGTCCCTTGTAAAGTGCACTGAGAGTGCCAGGGCCTATAGATCAAATGCTGTTGGTGGGCTGCAGCACTGGATTGTGCCACCCACGCAAACAGCCCGTAAAGTGTAACTTGGGCCTGCCATTGCAGAGCCTGTGCGCAGCCTGGGGCTGCCATGTCGACTTGGCAAGTGCGCACACTTGCGAGTCCCTAAACCTTCCCTTTTCTACATGTTAGTCACCCCTAAGGTAGGCCCAAGGTACCCCTGTGGGCAGGGTGCGTTGTATGCGAAAGGTAGGACATGCCCTGGTGTGTGTGGCATGTCCTGATAGTGAATTACAGCCTAGTTCGTTTTTCACTATTGCAAGGCTACCTGTTCCCCATAGGCCAGAACGGGCGGTTTTGATTATTACAGCCTATAATCCTAACTGACCCAGGGAACATGGTAGAAATTCGAGTTTAGTATGCCTGGACTCAGAATGATAAAATGCATCTTTTAGTGAAGTTGGTTTTAACATTCTGTGTTTGAAAATACCACTTTTAGAAAGCGGGTATTTTCTTGTCTAACCATCCAAGCCTGCCTCTGTGAGGTTGTGTATTCCTTGTCTGGAGTGTGAGTGACAGGGGCTGGGGGATGCCAGGAGACAGGGTGAGTCAGCACAGGGCTGAATAGCAAGATCTACATGTAGATGGGTGGGAGGAGTTGCACCTGGGCCCTGAATAGGACAGTGCCTTCCCTCCACAATGCTGGCTCCACCTCCTGTGGTGCGTCTGATGTCCCTGGCCTACTCTCTGAAGGAAAGGACGAAGACTTGTCAACAAAGTGCTCCAGAACTGGTTTGGACTAGGCAAAGGCCTCTCTGCCTTCAGAGAACAAAGGTATTTGGGATATAAATATTGGGGCCCTGACCCCATGAATTTAGATCTCGCTGGAATCAAGGAACCTGTCAAGACGAAGAGCTGGAGAGCTGCTAGGAGGAGTACTGCCCCTTTGCTGAGTGACTGCTTTGTTGGGTTGGCCTGCAGTTGCTGCTTCTGTCTTGGGCAGTGAAAGGACTAGACTGAACTTTCTACAAACTTGTGCTGAGTATCTTCAAGGGCCTGAAACCGAGCTGGCCTCCTGTTAAGAAGTCTCAGGGACTGCAAAGACTTCACAAGCCTCTGGGTGCCGCTTCTGGAACGCTGTTTCAGGTGCCACAGAGGAAGGGAACTGCAACCGACTCCGTCAACCGAATCCATCCCTGACCGGTGACCTGTTTGCACCGCAGACCGCATCTCCCCGCTTCGCATCGCAACCCTGGTCTCACCGTAGGCGACGTCCGACGCCGTCAACACCGAGCCGCTGCTTGCACCGTGACCTGTGGGCACCGCAGTTCGCATCGCTTCACTGAACCAGCCGGACCCGACCGACGCGGTCGCTGCAACTGGCTCAACAGTCGTGACCGCATCGCATTTGGGGCACCGCTCGCATGTTTGCGACGCACCGCTCCGACTCGCACCGCTGTCCGACGCCAGCTCCCGCACTCCGGCTTGGTCGCCTGCATCGCAACCTGTCAGCACCGCATCATACACCGTCTCGCCCTGCACCGCACGCCTTGGACTCACCGACTCCGTCTGCACGACGCTCATCGAGCCGCTGCCTGCACCGCATCGAGGGACACCGCACCTTGCATCGCTCCGTCTTGCACCGCAACCGCGACGAACACCGACCGGCTCGTACACTCCGTACCAGCCACAACGAGAAAGGTACTGTGACCGAGTCTGTTCACGACTCTGCTGGCCCGTAGCGATGCGGTCGGCTGGAACTGTTAGACTCTGGGTATTTCAGCATCACGGTAGACCCGGACGGGGCTACCGACTCGCACGAACTTTGCTTTTGTGTTATTCCTGCAACGAAGAAGTTACCTTATCAAGCATTCAATTTCAAAGTATAGTATTGTGGATTTTTGTCGTAATTGGTCTTGTCTTGAGTATATAAAAATATTGGTTATTTTTCTAAACTGGTGTGGTGTCCTTTTGTAGTGCTTACACTGTATTACTGTTGGTTATGTGCAAATGCTTTACACACTGCCTCTAGAATAAGCCTGACTGCTCGTGCCAAGCTACCAAGGGGGTGAGCAGGGGTTATTTTAGGAGTGTAACTCCCTTACCCTGACTAGGAAGAAGGGTCCCTACTTGGACAAAGGTGCAAGCCCTTGCCAACTAGAGATCCCATTTCTAACATTGGTTGTCAGCGGTGAGGATAGGACTTGTGTTTGCACTTGACTTACAGTGATTGGTGTGCACTACAACCATATCGCAGACCATTACGTACCACATACTGGTTCTTTTTCTTTTGGCCTATTTTTGATCTTGCCAGTTTTCAACTCACTACTTTTGTCATGCCTGAATCAACTGCATCATCCGTTGCATCTCTGGAAGTTATCTTTGAGGAGGATAGGTTGGAATCCTACGCCGTAAAGGAGCTACGAGCAATTTGTAAAAACCTGAAAGTCCAAATTAAAGGCCTCACAAGGAAGGAGGAGCTACAGAAGGCGCTGAGGGCCTGGGTAGCAGCCAGACATGCCAGTGGGCAGCCTGGTAATCTCAGTGAGGAGGTGGAGGAGCCTATTTCCAGGGTGGATGTGCTTTTGGGTGAGGGAGAACCCGCCAGGTCAGGCAGCAGCAGTCTGTCCCCAGAGGAGCTGGAGGACAGGCGGGAGGCAAGGCAGTTTGAGCTGCAGAAGCTCAGGCTGGAGAGTGAGCGGGAGGAGAAGAGATTGGCCATGGAGGAGAAGAAGATGCTCTTAGAGCATGAGAGAGAACTGAAGGAGCTAGAACTTAGGAGTAAGTCAGGCTCAGATGGTGGCAGCAATTCGTCCAGAAAGGCAGACAGGATTGTGCACATTCCCAAGAATGTAGGCAAGGAGTTCAAGAAGGGGGATGACATACAAAGGTGGTTTCAGGGTTATGAGGCAGCCATACACATGAATGGGGTCCCTGAGGAGAATTGGGGAGCAGGATTGTGGCCACTTTTCCCGGAAGAAGCAAGGGATGCTCTGATAGCTTTGGGTAAGGGGTATCACCTCACCTATGCTGACATGAAGGATGCCCTTCTCACTAAGTATGGTCTTACTCCTGAAAAGTACAGGGATCAGTTCAGGTCCAGTAAGAAGTCTGATGCCAACACTTGGTTGGAATGTGTGGATGTGTTCTGCAGGTCGCTGGATGGTTGGGTGAAGGGCAGTAGTGGAACAGATTTTCAGGGGCTCTACAACTTGATTGCATGGGAGCACTTGTCTAGTCTATGTTTTGCAGATCTGCGCCAGCACCTAGTGGATAGTAAGCTAACTGACCCCAAGAAGCTTGCTATGGAAGCGGACCGCTGGGTGAGTACCAGGGTCCACAAGAAAGCGTTTGGGGAGACTCAGCCAAAGGTGGGCAGGGTCCCCAGCAGAAAGGTGGGGGGACAAGGGTAAAGCACAGGAGTTCTCTAAAGGGCCCCAAACTAGTACCCAGGGTAAAGGTTCCCAGCCCCCGGTGATAAGAAGAAAGGGGTCTCTACAGGGAAGCCTGTTGAGACCGGCCCCCGCAAGTGTTATGCATGTGACCAGGTAGGTCACTTTAAGGGGGACCCCAAGTGCCCAAAGGGGACACAGCCACCCACCGGTGGACAGTCCAAAGTGTTGGCTAGTGTAGCGCTTGGGGAGGAGGGGTGCCCACAGGAGGGTGGGGATCCCGCAGAAATGACCCTTGTCTCACTAGGGGACAGTGAGATGGTCCCAGGAAACCAGGTGCCCCCTAACACAAAGAAATATAGCACCTGGGTGACCATCAATGGGAACAGGGTAGAGGCTCTCAGAGATACTGGAGCCAGTGTAACCTCAGTCCGGTGTCACCTGGTCTCTGAGAAGCAGGTAGTCCCAGGGGCATTCCACCAAGTAGTTGCTGTAGACAACTCTGAGCGCCAGTGTATGGTGGCGCAGGTTCCCTTTGAATGGGGGGGGTCTCAGGTCCCTTGAGGGTGGTTGTGAGCCCTACCATGCCTGTAGATTGTCTGCTAGGTAACGACCTGGAGCAGTCCTTATGGAAGGATGTTCAGCTCAGGTCTCACTTGGAGATGCTTGGGTTGCCAGAGTGGCCATGCGTGTCTACTCGGTCAATGGCAGCCAGAAAGGGGGATCAAGAGGACTTGGAGCCTGGAACAGTGGCCCAAGTCCCTGCCAAGAGAAAGGGCAGGGGGCGCGGGAAACCGGCCCCCGAAGTTCCCACGGACCGGGAGGAGGCGGACGTCGAGGGGGACGCCCGGTGCCTACAGGGGAGCAGGTAGCCGAACTGGGAGACATCTCTGAGCTGACCCATTGGCAGCAAGAAGGGGGTCCCACCAGGGAGGAGTTCTGCAGGGAGCAGAATGAGTGCCCTACTCTGGAGGGTCTGCAGCGGCAGGCTGCAGACCAGGCAGCTGGTAATCAGTCCGGGTCACATCTGATCTACTGGGAGAGTGGTCTCCTATACAGTGAGCCTAAGGTTGCTGAGCCTGGGTCAGCCCGTGTGCTGGTGGTACCCCAGCGCTTCAGGACCTTCCTACTGGGTCTGGCTCATGACGTGCCTTTGGCAGGACATTTGGGGCAGGACAATACCTTTGACAGGCTTGTCACCCACTTCTTTTGGCCCCAAATGCGAAGGCAGTCAGATGCACACTGTAGGTCTTGCCAAACTTGCCAGGCAAGTGGTAAGAGTGGGAGGAAGGTCAACGCTCCTCTCCAACCTTTTCCTGTTGTTGGTTCACCCTTTGAAAGGGTAGGGATGGATATTGTGGGGCCACTGGATCCCAAGACAGCCATGGGCAACAGGTACATCCTGGTCTTGGTGGACCATGCCACCCGGTACCCGGAGGCAATCCCTCTCAGGACAACGACGGCGCCAGTGGTGGGCCGGGCGTTAATGGGGATCTTTTCCCGTGTGGGATTCCCCAGAGAGGTGGTTTCTGATATGGGGACCAATTTCATATCCAAGTATATGACATCCCTGTGGAAGGAGTGTGGTGTAACCTACAAGTTCACCACTCCTTACCACCCACAAGGAAACGGTCTGGTGGAGAGATTCAACCAGACCTTGAAAGGCATGATCAAGGGTCTAACAGAACCCATGAGGCGTAAGTGGGACGTCCTCTTGCCATGCCTACTCTTTGCATACAGGGAGGTGCCTCAGAAGTCTCTTGGGTACAGCCCCTTTGAGCTCCTGTATGGCCACCCTGTCAGAGGACCTCTGAGTTTGGTAAAGGAAGGCTGGGAGGCAGCTCCCAGGAAAACTCCCCAGGATGTGTTTAGCTACATGCTGGCCTTTAGAAACCAAACTGCCCGCTTCAGGAAACTCGCTCAGGCGAACCTAGAAGCAAGCCAGGAAGAAATGAAGCGATGGTATGACCAGAATGCCACTCTGGTCGAATTTCAACCTGGGCAAAAAGTGTGGGTCATGGCCCCAGTGGCACCTTGTTCCTTGCAGGACAAGTGGACTGGGCCATATGAGGTGGTGGAGCGCAAAAGTGACGTCACCTACCTGGTGGATTTGCAAGCTCCAAGGAACACTTTGAGGGTCCTTCACGTGAACCGCCTCAAGCCCCACTTCGAGAGGTCCGAAGTGAGTATGCTCTTGGCGACAGATGATGGGGTGGAAGAGGAGAGTGAGCCTCTCCCTGACCTCCTGTCTACCAAGGAGCATGATGGGTCAGTAGAAGGTGTGATCCTCTCCCCTACTCTGACTCAGGAGCAGCAGGGGGTCTGTCACCAGTTGTTGGGACAGTTCGCCCCACTGTTCTCTCTGACTCCCGGTGTTACTCACTGGTGTACCCATGACGTGGACACTGGTGACAGCCCTCCTGTGAAGCACAAGATTTACAGGTTGACTGACCGGGTCAGAGCCAGCATCAAGGAGGAGGTCTCTAAGATGTTGGCGTTAGGGGTGATTGAGCCCTCCCACAGTCCTTGGGCCAGCCCAGTGGTCTTGGTCCCAAATACTGCTGCGCCCGGTGCCACTCCAGAACTCCGGTTTTGTGTGGACTACCGTGGGCTCAATGCCGTCACCAGGACTGACGCGCACCCCATCCCCAGAGCTGATGAGCTCATTGATCGGTTGGGAGCTGCCCGGTTCCTCAGCACGTTTGATTTCACGTCTGGGTACTGGCAGATTGCCTTAACCGATGGGGCCAAGGAGAGATCAGCATTCTCAACCCCAGAAGGTCATTACCAATTCCGGGTGATGCCCTTTGGGTTGAAGAATGCCCCTGCCACCTTTCAGAGGTTGGTCAATCAGGTGTTGGCTGGGCTGGAGGATTTCAGTGCCGCCTACCTGGATGACATTGCTGTGTTCAGTTCCAGCTGGGAAGAACATTTACAGCACCTTGAGAAAGTGTTGAGGGCTCTGCAAGGTGCAGGCCTCACGATCAAGGCCAGTAAGTGCCAGATCGGGCAGGGTTCTGTGGTGTACTTGGGACATCAGGTAGGAAGCGGCCAGGTGGCGCCCCTACAACCCAAGATTGACACCATTCTGGCTTGGGAGCCCCCAAGACCCAGACAGAGGTGAGAGCCTTCTTAGGTCTCACCGGCTACTATAGGAGATTTGTTAAGGGCTATGGCACCATTGTTGCCCCCTTAACAGAGCTGACTTCTAAGAAGCAGCCCAGGAAAGTGATCTGGACTGAGTCCTGCCAGAAAGCTTTTGATGCCCTGAAGGCAGCCATGTGCACGGCGCCTGTGCTCAAGGCACCTGACTTCTCCAAGGAATTCGTCGTGCAGACTGACGCTTCAGAGCATGGTGTGGGAGCGGTGCTCTCACAACTGAACGAAGAGGGCCTGGATCAGCCTGTAGTCTTCCTTAGCAGGAGACTACTCCCCAGGGAACAGAGGTGGAGTGCCATAGAAAGGGAAGCTTTTGCTGTGGTCTGGGCGCTGAAGAAGTTGAGACCATACCTGTTTGGGACTCACTTCCGGGTTCAGACAGACCACAGGCCCCTCAGATGGTTGATGCAAATGAGGGGTGAGAATCCAAAACTGCTGAGGTGGTCCATCTCCCTACAGGGAATGGACTTTACGGTGGAACACCGTCCTGGTACAGAACACGCCAACGCAGATGGTCTGTCCAGGTTCTTCCGCCTTAGTGAAGAGAACTCCAATGGTGTTGGGTAGTTCTCCCTACTTTCAGCTGGAGGGGACATGTGTTAGACTTGGCATCTTTTGGCGTGTTTCCCCTGACTTTTTGCTTTCTGACCTCCCGGTTTTGACTCTGTTTTTGCTGGTGTAATGATTCTGCGCACTTTCCTCACTGCTGTCCAGTGGGAAAGTGCAAGTGCTCCTGTATAAAATGTGTTATGGATTGGTGTTTCCATAATTGGCCTATTTGGTTTATGTGTCAGTCCCTTGTAAAGTGCACTGAGAGTGCCAGGGCCTATAGATCAAATGCTGTTGGTGGGCTGCAGCACTGGATTGTGCCACCCACGCAAACAGCCCGTAAAGTGTAACTCGGGCCTGCCATTGCAGAGCCTGTGCGCAGCCTGGGGCTGCCATGTCGACTTGGCAAGTGCGCACACTTGCAAGTCCCTAAACATTCCCTTTTCTACATGTTAGTCACCCCTAAGGTAGGCCCAAGGTACCCCTGTGGGCAGGGTGCGTTGTATGCGAAAGGTAGGACATGCCCTGGTGTGTGTGGCATGTCCTGATAGTGAATTACAGCCTAGTTCGTTTTTCACTATTGCAAGGCTACCTGTTCCCCATAGGCCAGAACGGGCGGTTTTGATTATTACAGCTTATAATCCTAACTGACCCAGGGAACATGGTAGAAATTCGAGTTTAGTATGCCTGGACTCAGAATGATAAAATGCATCTTTTAGTGAAGTTGGTTTTAACATTCTGTGTTTGAAAATACCACTTTTAGAAAGCGGGTATTTTCTTGTCTAACCATCCAAGCCTGCCTCTGCGAGGTTGTGTATTCCTTGTCTGGAGTGTGAGTGTCAGGGGCTGGGGGATGCCAGGAGACAGGGTGAGTCAGCACAGGGCTGAATAGCAAGATCTACATGTAGATGGGTGGGAGGAGTTGCACCTGGGCCCTGAATAGGACAGTGCCTTCCCTCCACAATGCTGGCTCCACCTCCTGTGGTGCGTCTGATGTCCCTGGCCTACTCTCTGAAGGAAAGGACGGAGACTTGTCAACAAAGTGCTCCAGAACTGGTTTGGACTAGGCAAAGGCCTCTCTGCCTTCAGAGAACAAAGGAATTTGGGATATAAATATTGGGGCCCTGACCCCATGAATTTAGATCTCGCTGGAATCAAGGAACCTGTCAAGACGAAGAGCTGGAGAGCTGCTAGGAGGAGTACTGCCCCTTTGCTGAGTGACTGCTTTGTTGGGTTGGCCTGCAGTTGCTGCTTCTGTCTTGGGCAGTGAAAGGACTAGACTGAACTTTCTACAAACTTGTGCTGAGTATCTCCAAGGGCCTGAAACCGAGCTGGCCTCCTGTTAAGAAGTCTCAGGGACTGCAAAGACTTCACAAGCCTCTGGGTGCCGCTTCTGGAACGCTGTTTCAGGTGCCACAGAGGAAGGGAACTG
Organism: Calotriton arnoldi; assembly: GCA_963921515.1. NCBI lineage: Eukaryota > Metazoa > Chordata > Amphibia > Caudata > Salamandridae > Calotriton > Calotriton arnoldi. The sequence continues at coordinate 328,992 of CAWUFW010012754.1, forward strand.
CAACCGACTCCGTCAACCGAATCCATCCCTGACCGGTGACCTGTTTGCACCGCAGACCGCATCTCCCCACTTCACATCGTAACCCTGGTCTCACCGTAGGCGACGTCCGACGCCGTCAACACCGAGCCGCTGCTTGCACCGTGACCTGTGGGCACCGCAGTTCGCATCGCTTCACTGAACCAGCCGGACCCGACCGACGCGGTCGCTGCAACTGGCTCAACAGTCGTGACCGCATCGCATTTGGGGCACCGCTCGCATGTTTGCGACGCACCGCTCCGACTCGCACCGCTGTCCGACGCCAGCTCCCGCACTCCGGCTTGGTCGCCTGCATCGCAACCTGTCAGCACCGCATCGTACACCGTCTCACCCTGCACCGCACGCCTTGGACTCACCGACTCCGTCTGCACGACGCTCATCGAGCCGCTGCCTGCACCGCATCGAGGGACACCGCACCTTGCATCGCTCCGTCTTGCACCGCAACCGCGATGAACACCGACCGGCTCGTACACTCCGTACCAGCCACAACGAGAAAGGTACTGTGACCGAGTCTGTTCACGACTCTGCTGGCCCGTAGCGACGCGGTCGGCTGGAACTGTTAGACTCTGGGTATTTCAGCATCACGGTAGACCCGGACGGGGCTACCGACTCGCATCTGAACTTTGCTTTTGTGTTATTCCTGCAACGAAGAAGTTACCTTATCAAGCATTCAATTTCAAAGTATAGTATTGTGGATTTTTGTCGTAATTGGTCTTGTCTTGAGTATATAAAAATATTGGTTATTTTTCTAAACTGGTGTGGTGTCCTTTTGTAGTGCTTACACTGTATTACTGTTGGTTATGTGCAAATGCTTTACACACTGCCTCTAGAATAAGCCTGACTGCTCGTGCCAAGCTACCAAGGGGGTGAGCAGGGGTTATTTTAGGAGTGTAACTCCCTTACCCTGACTAGGAAGAAGGGTCCCTACTTGGACAAAGGTGCAAGCCCTTGCCAACTAGAGATCCCATTTCTAACAAACACCATAAACTTAGTTTTATTTATATTTAATTCTAAACCTCTTGAATTACAAAAATTTAAAAATGGATCAATTAAAATTTGGAGACCCATTGGTGATTTAGATATAAGGAGTAAGTCATCAGCAAAAAGTAAGATAGGTATCTTCTTGTTATTCAAAGCCAGGGAGTCGTTCCTGCAATGTTCTAAAGCATCCACAACATCATTAATATACAGGGAAAATAGGGTAGGCGCTAAAACACAGCCCTGGCGGACTCCTCTCTCTATGGGAATACGATACGTAAGTTCGCCATTGGGGCCCAAGCAAACTTGTGCGTAGTTATTCACATGCAGTTTATTTATTAGGTGTACTAAATTAACTGGGAGCCCCATAGTTGTCAGGGCTTGCCAGAGAGCAGAGCGTGGTATAAGATCGAATGCTGCTCTAAGGTCAATAAAAGCCACATAGAGTTTTTGTTTCTGAAGTAAAACATATTTCCAATATAAAACCTCAAATCTAAAAATCTGATCTATTGTGCTAATTCTTGATCTAAAACCTGCCTAGATGGGGGATAAAATGTCATTAGCATTTACCCCGTCAAGAAGTCTCACTAAGATTTGCTTTGAGAACATTTTTTGGGCATTGTCAATGAGGCTAATAGGCCAATAATTTGATGGCTCCCCTGCGTCACCTTTTTTGTGTATTGCTATAATTTCAGCAACGAGCCAGGAATCTGGTACCTTTCCCTCAGCTGCTATAGCGTTTGACAACATGTTAAGATATGTGGACCATATCGAGGGTTCGGATTTATACAAATCACCGGGAATTTTGTCCGGGCCAGGGGCTTTTGCAGATTTCAGCGAGTCGATCGCTCTAGCTGTTTCTTCCAGACTAAAAACAATGGGAGTGACGGAATCCAATACTGATGGTGCATTGAAAGTGCTAGTGCCTTTAAAAACCTGGGAGTCGACTGGAGCATAGAGGGCGGAAAAATGTGCCACCCATTTTTCCGGGGTAATGTTATAGTGATGTGAATTAGGCTTTTCCGACTTGGTTTGGGCAACAAGACGACAGAATAGTCTGATGTCATTATTTTTACTGGCGTCCAAATATCTTGCCATAAATTATTTTCCCAATTCTTCTTTGCTTTGGTCAGGGTAGACTTGTATATGGTTCTTGCTCCCTTGATATTGGCGTAATTCCCCTCTATTATAGCCTTCCTCAAAGCTGACTTTGCTAGTTTACAAGCCTGATTAAACCATTTCTCCACCTTCGGGGAGTTAGAAATTCTAACAGTACTATTTTGATAAAAAAATTCCCGTAGTGCTTTAAATAGGCCAATGTGTATATCAAAAATAGGGATTGCATCCTCTCTCAACCCTTCATATGTTTCAATGTGCGTTACGTAAAGTTTATAAATCTGTGTAAACAATTTGTGATTAGACATAACATTCGGCCAAGAAACGTAACGACGATTGTTTGATTCCAAAGGGGCGGGCACAATAGTTGTCTGATGGTTTTTGTCTTGATTCAAGGAATCACCGATCAGAATTACTTCAAGAGAATTTTGGTCACTATCCAGACACGTCACCACTTTCATATCATCCAGGAGTGGCCATAATCTTTTATCAACTAAGAAATATTCAATAGTGCTGGTGCAATCCCCTCTTTTAAATTTTACTGCCCTACTAGAATCAGAGGGTGTGCGCCCATTACATGATCTAAGATCCCTACTTAATGTGAACCAAGCCAGTTCTAGAGCAACATTTGAAAGCTTTTTCTTAGGGACACCTATTAGTGGAGGAATACCCCAGGCTTCATCCTCCTCTTTTGTTATCTCGTTTAAATCGATCGAGGGTTCAAAGGAGGTATTGAAATCCCCTGTTACTACAATTTTTGTATTTGGTTTCAAATTATCCGTAAATCGCTCAAGGAGGCATAATGTGGGAGATTTATCGGGTCCCCTTATACTCCTCACATAAATATTAAATATGGACTAGCAGAGTCCTGATGAAAAAGTCACAATAACCCCCATTAGGTGCAAACTATCAATCTCCATCAGCGTGGAGCTGCTAACACGTCCGTTCTTAATTAAAATCATAAGCCTACCTACAGCTCTCCCAAAGTGGGCTGCCGGTTTTGCCTCCACACTATAACAGGTGAACCCATCAATGAATACCTTTTCTGTCGCCCACGTTTCCTGCAACAGACACATATCTTGTTTAGCTATATATGCCATCCAGTCGGAGCCAACTAATTTTGGCCCCAAACCAGCTATATTCCAGGATAGTAGTTTGAAAAGGGAGGGAGGATTACTCTGCCCACTCAACTCATTTCCAGTCGGAACAACTAATATCTCCTCTTGGACAAGATTCCCTGTGGGGTTAGAACTATTAACAGCATAGTGCTTACACCTGTTGGCTGCAAGATTGTTGTCCAATTTAAACAGGGTTAATAATGTCGGATGTAAGTCAGTGTGACCCTGGGTCCCTATTGGGGAAGTTAGATCTACCAACGCCACCCGATGGTTGACCTTGCGATTAGTCGTTTCATCCCTGGCACAGCAAACAAAAAATTTACTTGGGTCAGCAAGAGATAGAGCAAAAACATCAGTGCGCCCTGTAACATGAGAGGCTGTGTGAACCAGGCTCCCTATTGGCGTACATAGATCTACCATCCCCGCCTGTTGGTTGACCATGGGCTTAAACACTTCATCCCCAGCACAATGAACAAGAAAATTAATTCGATCAGCAGGAGATAGAGCAATAACATCTGTACACCCTGTAACATGAGAGACTACATTCAATCTACAAGTTGTATTTAATTTGCTCGACTTCATTTGTGACTTAAAGTACATTTTAGGAGTCAACCTTAGTCAGTCAATTTCATCCAAGTTCGTTGTGGCAGCAACAGAGTTCCATGAGATTACAGGGGATGGCAGGATGCCTTTAATCTTATTCCCAGTGATTGGATCCCATACAAATTACAAGTGCGTAACTCAAAGTTGACTATGTTTTCGACCAAATGGTGTGAAGTGAGGGCAACTTGTATATAGTCATAGATCGATGTGCTCGATGTGTACCTTTTGGCGAGCACGATATCGGATCTGATCATTGAGAGGCACTTCCTCTCAACTCTCAGCCAATGGATTGCTTTATTAATCAGAGCATCTGAGTCTTCATAGGTGCCAGGTTTCAACTTCGAGACCTGGGTCATAATAATGGAATTAAGGTGGGAAGAGTGTGGATAATCTTGTGACGCCAAACAACAATCATTGTCATAAGGTCTCCTTGATAGATTAGAAATTAGCAGCCGAGAGTTAGCATTAGGCAGCGTACTTCTGCCAATAAGATAATGATCTCCCAACCTCCTTGGGTGAATAGTAGGGGACGGATTGTTAGTAACACATCTCAATAGGTTCTGTGATCTTGATGGCCTTGATGACTCTGAGCTTGATTTGGTCGCTGCATGCTGAGAGCTGTTCAACGGCTTCCATGTGGCAGCTGTGTTCCCCAATTGAGGTCTATTGTGGATAGTGGAGATCTCCTGTTGAGGTGGAGTACTTAATGTTGTGGGAGAGGGGATTTTACAAGTCTTACTAGACTGAACTATATGCAAAGATTCTGCAACCCCCCTCCGGCAGACTTTGTCATGTTCGCACGAACAGGATCTAGTTGGTAACTTGTTAACTTTGTCCGACAATAATAAGATTACCTTTTTAAGGTGGTCTAGTTTGTTATCCAACCTTCCAAGACAACTGTTCATGACCTGTGAGGTAACATAGGCAATGTTGGCAGGTAAAACTTGATTTGTATCTTTGGGCTCAGCTTGTGGCCCCGTGATTTCATCAGCCAACTGTAGCAGTTAAAATCGATTGTGACAGGGGATGTTAGCAACTATATTAATTTTGGGGTACAAAGGACATTCGGAACTCTCAATCGTTACTGCGCTACTAAAGTTGATCCTGTCAGTGACTGATTCATTTGAGATTCCCACAGGCTCTGATGAGTCACAAACACCGCTAGTAATCGCATCTGGTTGTTCACAGACTTTTGTTTTTTTCTTGAACATCACTGGGACTATTTGCCGATGACTCTTCTCTTTCCCTTTATTCTCGCTAGTTTTTAGAAGTTGTTCAACTTCCTCAATAAGGTGGTCGATGTCGGCCAGGGATTGCAAGTTTAGTTGAGCCGCACCTGATCTAACCTTCCCAGATTTCTTAGTTTTTTGGCCAGAGTTTCATTCTTCACAGCCTCCCCTGCCTTGCGTTTACCCATTATCCCAGGAATATAACAATGTCAAATTCGGGTTAAGTATAAGGGCAAAAAGGCAAAGCAGAAGCAAAAGCAGGCCAGCAAGTTCAAGATAATCAATGAACAGTAAAGGGATAAAAAAAAATGGTACCTTGATGGATGGAGTGATAGAAAATGTGAAAGCAGTCACTGGTTATATTAATCCCCTCTAATCGTTTGGTCCCCAAGGTCAAACATTACGGGGGGGCCCCAGCCCAGCCTCCTTCAGGCTCCGACGGTTGTGGACGGGCCCGCCCTTGGCCTGGGCGCAGCCCGCACGCGTCTCGCGCTGCGGGAGCCCTGCGAGAATTTAAAAGCACCTCCAGGCGCACCAAGATGACGATGGCGGCAAGCCAGCCACTGGGCAGGCTGGATCTTACAGTCCTGACCGTCCCTCGCTGCTGGAATCCTGAGTCCGGTGCTGGTGGCAGAACGGGTGTCCCGCGCTGCGGGAGCCCTGCGAGGATTTTAAAGCTCCTCAAGGCGCACCAAGATGACGATGGCGACAAGCCTGCTGCTGGGCAGGCTGGGTCTTGCAGTCCTGACCCTCCCTCGCTGCTGGAATCCTGAGTCCGGTGCTGGTGGCAGAAAGGGAGTCCCTCGCTGCGGCAGCCCTGCAAGGATTTTAAAGCGCCTCCAGGCGCACCAAGATGATGATGGCGGCAAGCCAGCCGCTGGGCAGGCTGGGTCTTGCAGTCCTGACCCTCCGTCGGTGCTGGAATCCTGAGTCCGGTGCTGGTGGCAGAACGGGCATCCTGGTGGCTCCACCCTTCTAATTGCAGCTTAAATTACGATAGTTGCAAAGGGCTATTAATTACAGTCTTTTTTTAATTATAATAAAGGCACTCACTTAGGGGCATATTAACAAGGCGGCGTTAATGAATTATCGCCGCTTTAGCGTCCGTTTTCGGACGAAAAGCGGCGATAATTTTATCGCCGAATTAACAAGGACACGCTATCGCGTGATTCCTGACTTAGCGTCCGTTTTCTGCACGCCTCCCATCGCATCGCTAATGAGATGCAAAGGGGGCGTGCCTGTGAAAACAACAGGGGGAAATATCGCTAACCCAGGTATCGCCATATTAGCAACGTGGGTTAGCGATATTTTAAATTGCGTTAAGTATGCCTTAACGCAGGAATTTAACGTCTGCTAAATTCCTGACTAAGGCATACCTAACATGGGGGGTGGATTGTGTGGCTAAGACCACAGGCCCTATCGCCAAGTATATCGCCGTTTTCCATGGGACATCGCTGGAAAACCAGCGATGTTCCATGGAAAACATCGCTATCACTGGAAAATTATCGTCTTTGCGCTAAGCGTTGTTAATACAGCGCTAGCATGGCGATAATTTCCAGCGATAGCCGGCGATAGGATTCCTCACGCTAAGCACGGCCAGCGATAATTATCGCTGGCCGTTGTTAATATGCCCCTTAGTGCCTTACTTAGTCTGCACTCCGTTCTCCAAAACGGACTTCAGGCAGACCAGGCAGGTTTTCATTGCACATGCTCTAGTTATAGGGAGGCCATTGCAGCATTGGAATGTAAGCAACCTTTGGGCTGACATACTGCCAGCCCAGGTCTGCAATACTTAGGGTCTTCAGGGACCTTCCAGCTATGACGCGATGCAGCGTCACATTTTAAAGCAGCCCCGGGCGTGTACAGTATCAGCCCTGTACTCCCGAGGCTGCTTGTGAATCAACTACAGCTGCCTCTCATCACCCCTCCCTTTCTCAGGTCGTCACAGGGTGACGAGTTGTGAAGGGGAGGGGTTGCAGCCCAGGGATATCTTAAGGATTTTGGGGGCCCTGGGCAAAACATATTTTGGGGCCCCCTGTTCGGAACAGATTTGAATTTATGATCCAGGTTCAGTTCTTTCACGCCCTCTTTGGCCAGGTCACTAAGTGCACAGGCACTCTTGTCCAAATTCAAAACGTATTTACATCTAGTATTCAGGGATAGTGGCGTGTGTTTTCAATATTGTAACACAGCCGCAGCACACCAATATTACTGCAAATAATCTTTGTGACCCCCTCCCATTTCTCATATGTGAGGTCCGGTTTTGTTCTACAAGAAAGTTTTCTCTGAATGTTGCATGAAACATAAACACGTCTGCCATAGACTCCCAAACATCACCCACATTGAAAATAGATTAAAGGAAAACGGTATTTAAAACAATTTGTTGATGAATTATTAAAGATAATCAGGGTAAGACTCTTTGCAAAACAGAGCTGGCTGTATCAGGGGGCCCCCTGAACGTCTGGGGCCCTGGGCCAGAGCCCACTTTGCCCACGCCTTAAAACGTCTCTGTTGCAGCCTTTGAAAGTCAGCCAGCACGAGGATTTCTGGTGCTGCCAACTGAAACAGAAACAACGCAGGCTGTTGGTGTGGAGTAACTTCGTCTGCAACACCAACTGGATGACAAAATTGTTTTTGTAATTAGTCGCCTCTCCTTCACTTTATCTTTACTCTTTCCCTCCCTTCCTCTCTCCCTTGTCCTTACTTTTCTTTTTCTCGCTGTCCTTCTCCTGTTGCTCGCTTCTCCTTTCCCACTATTTATGTAAAGAAAGCAGCAGGAAATAAATTAGGCACTTGCTGAGGCTTTGTCATCAAAAACGTTGTAAATTGTGCCAGGCTGAGAAGAAATAAATGATGCTTCTAAAAGTCACATATCCTGGACTTTTACATTCTGTTTCTAGAAAGAACGCTACCTAGTTAAATTAAATCAGGCAACTTACTGTCTAAACACAAAACGTAAGTGCTGGATAAATGAAAATTTTTCAGAAACATCGTCTTGGTTGCATCACAGTCAGGCAGAATTTAGAATGCTGCCTCCTAACGTGACCCCTGCTCCAATTAAATGGCCTCCCCCTTGAGCACATCAATTGGAGAAATAGAACAGCATTTACTATATCCCAGTGCAATGTAAACTCCATACGTGGCCCACATTATTATAGAGGAGCATTACAGTCCAAATAAATCAAACAAAATAGGTTTTCGTACAACTGGTATTCTGAACTCCTATATTTGAAATTGCTTTCATTTATGATAATAAAGAAAATTGAGTTTTGGTGAAACACAATATTTGCCTAAGATCACAACATTTTAGTGGTGAAGTCGTGATTTATCCAGATTTTCTGGTTTCACTCTGTACAAATCAGCCACTGAATGGGTATCTCGTTGTCTTTCGTTGTGTAAAGGCTTTGGGGCATATTAGCAAGACCCACGTTAAAATTATCGCCGTTTTAGCGGCAGGAAACTGCCGCTAAAACGGCGATAATTTTAACGTGGGTCTTGCTAATATGCCCCTTTGTTTTTAACCTCTTTGTGCAGTTTTTATGTAGTGCAAACTCGACCCAAAGGTATTGAAGTACTTTCCATGAGCACCAATTACATTGCACATGGTCACATTGGGGCATATTATCAACGGCCAGCTATAATTATCGCTGGCCGTGCTTAGCGACAGATTCCCTATCGCAGGCTATCTCTGGAATTTATCGCCCTGGTAGCGCGTTATTAACAACGCGCTTCTCCAGGGCGATAAAAATTCCAGAGATAGCGAGGTTATCGCCGTTTTGCAGGGAACATCGCTGGTTTTCCAGCGATGTTCCCTGCAAAACGGCGATCAACCTTGCTGATACGACCCTGTGGTTGTATCAGCAGAATCCACCCCTATGTTAGGGATGGCTAAGTCAGGATTTTAGCAGACGTTAGATTTTGGCGAAAACGGCCGTTTTCGCCGAAATCTAACCTCTGCTAAAATCATAGTGGGTTGCCTTGTAAATATCGCGATGTGAACATCAGCGATATTTGCAACGTAGTCCATCCGGGGTACGCCCACTTTGCATCTCATTAGAGATGCAAAGATGGGCGTTGGGGGAAAGGGCGATAATGCAAGGATTCACGCGATAGCGTGACCTTGCTGATTAGGCGATAAAATTATCGCCGCTTTTCGTCCGAAAACGGACGCAAAAGCGGCGATAATTGTTTATCGCCTCGTTGATAATATGCCCCATTAATTTTTTATAGGCTCTGGGGGAGAGTAAGTGATTTGCCCCTAATTACAGTATGGTAAGCCAACCCCAAGAATTGAACCTGGTTCATGGCGCCCCAATTCCAAACTAGGCAGCTCAGGCTGCAACCCACATCTTAGGTAGAGGGAGGGTGGCAGGCTGAACAGTAAAAGAACTGTGTTTTTTTCCCATTTAGCACAGACATAGTGCTGAAAGTTGCACGAAAATACAAAATTTTCTCAGGAAGACACCTCCCCAGAACCCTCCTCTCAAAATGTCAGGCTTGCTCACTTCGCTTGCGCGCACTATACTTCATTCATTCGTCTTACTCCTCACCACTTTCAAATTTCACCAGCCGCCACTGACGCTGGGCCTCGTAAATGAGGACCTTAGTTTAAAAAGAAGAATTTCTTTGAGTAATTCAACCTGAGTTCATTTCTCTATGGTTTACAGCTTCCTGATTTGATTAAACCCTCTCAAAGGCTCATTTTTTCATTTCACAAATTGCTTGTTACTGTTTGTTTTTTATTTTTGCCCACTAATTATCAGCTCTCAAATCTCCTTTACATTAACTTCCACACACTTCTAAACATCAGAAAGGATCCAGAAATGGATTCTTCCAGTCCCCTCTCTCATCTTCCCGAGGTATAAACATTTAGGGTCTCATGTACAAGAAAATGAGCAGCGCGGCGCCGCAAGCCATTTTGCTGCGCCGAGCTGCGTCATTTTAAAAGCACAGGGATATGTCACATTTACAACAATATGATGTATCCCTGTGCTTTTCCCTGCGCTGGCGCACAATTGACTGCCATGCGCAAACGCAGGCACCCTTGCACCATAGTGCAAGGGTGCCTGCGTTGCGGGGATGATTATTTTTGTGCAGGAAGGGATACCTTACTGCACAAAAACAATCATTGATGGTGTTTTCCTCTTTCTATGTGTGCTGCAGAATATGCAGCACGTATAGAAAGAGGAAAGAACGAGGAGAAATAAAAGTATTTCTCATCGTTGTGCCTCCTTATGCCTCCCCTGGGAAGGCGTAGGATTCTGACGCATTCTCAGGTTTACAAATGTTGTAAATCTGGGAATGTGTCAGAATCCGTGGGTGTTGCGTGAAAACACCCACAGCAACACCAATGCCATGCCCCTTCCACGCCAAGTGAAGCGTGAATAGGGGCCATATTTACAAGGATATAAAAAGTCACGCAGTGTGGCTTTGCGTGGCCTTGTAAATATGGACCAGCACACTGGCCGCCGGTGCGTCAAAAAATGTGACTCACCGGCTGCGCAAGGGGCTTGTAAATAAGCCCCTAAACATCAGAGTCAGGCAGCATTAGTGTTATGTACTTTCTCAAAACATTTCTCTATCAGGAGTTTTCAACCGCTTTCCAAAGCTCGCCAACATTTGAAAGTAAATATCGACTCTCGTTCTTCCACCCTTCCCTCTGGGGCTAGCAAGCTTGGACGAACTTAGGGGCATATTATCAAGAACGGCGATAAAATTATCGCCGCAGAAAACTGCCGCTAAAGCGGGGATAATGGGCTTGATAATATGCCCTGGAGAATTCCAATAGAAGCCCATGTTCACACCAGAACATGGACTTCTATTGGCGATCATTTTTAACGCCGTTCTTGATAATATGCCCCTTAGTGGCTCTGCTCAAAATAGGTGTCATCCATCTCAAAAAACATAATGCTCTCATTATTTCTGTTTGGAGATACCATAGCTGGAATTCATGATGGTGGGCAGTATATTCATGTGAGATAATTGGGCTTACAAGAGTTTTTTTTACCCCACAGAATAAGTAATAACATGTGGACCCTGTAAAACTGTATCCTATTCTGCATGTTCTTCCCCATTCTGGGGCATATAGCAGGACAGAATCTGCAAACATTTACCACCTACTTAAAGCAGGTGGCAAATGGTGCGCTGGATTTTTCTCTAGGTCGTGGGCGAAGGTCTGGAAGTGGGAGGCAGCAGGAGAACAGACATCTATTCTCTTCAGCTGTGGGAGGGGTCTATTTCTGCTCCCGCCCAGCCAAAGTATGAAGGTGAGTGTCCCCAGTCACAGCAGCTGCCCTCAGCCCGAGAAGCTCCTCAGAGGTTTCCAGGTCTGGTGTCCCCAGGGCTAGAACTATCAGGTTTGGAATTTGAGAACCCAATAGCTGTACAGAGTGGTATCTCTTTGTGGATACCGCTACAGGCAATTTGTAGTAAGGTCCTAAAAGTTCTAATTTGTGCAACATTCATTTGCTTCTGGGAGCACAAACATTTCTAAGTACATTAGATGAGCATTTCCTACTTTCTGCAGTTTGATGCATAGACCTGAAGAGCACCGAGGAACCGAAAGCTCGTTTCCGCATTCCAATATCTAGTTCTTTACAGTTTGCTTTATGACTGAACATGCTATACACATACACATTTTCCTTCCAGAGCTCTGCTTTTGAGGGCTTGAAACAGTGCAGGGGGTGGCGGAGCAACGAGCTTGGGAACACGGCAGCTCTTGCTAAGAGCTCATCAGTGACCCGGGCCCATTCATCAGTTTAAAACTGACTTACCCGCAACATAAGCCAGGCCCTGATGGGCAAGTAGGATGGACAGGTGGAGGCAGAAGGAATGCTGTGCCTGGCCCCTTTATTTATCTTCAGAACAGATTTGCTGAATGGACCAACCAGCATCACAGTGCGGCCTACTCAGCGATGTGTACTGAGGGCACCCTGACATCGATTGGGGTCCCCGACGCCAAAGAAGACTTCTCCCCTTCCTCACCCATACGCAGGGCTGGGACCACTATTTCCACTTACCAATCCTCTGCAGGGCTTGCACTGAGGGACCCCCACACACCGATTCACACTGAGGCTCGTCCTGGCCTACAATGACCATAAAAAGAGGACTACTGTGACTGCTGTATTGGTGAAGATGTACCAAAAACAAGGGTAAGCCCAACCTGTTATGCCAGGAACCTGGAGCAATACATTATCCCAAACAACATTGGTTTGCTGTAGTCTCCTTTCTAACATCCATTTTCTAATCATTGTAGTAGATACCAATGCTATCCACAGCTGGATGCATAAATCTCAAAGAAGATATATATATATATATATATATATATATATATATATATATATATCTAGAGAGAGCGAGATATAGATATATATATATATATGCACAGTATGTGGTCATACAGTGACTTAAATAGAGAATTTAAAGCCCAACCATTTCCAGAAAAACAATACAATTTATTTGAACAAAAAAAAAATACAATGATTATACGTAATCCAATGCTCGCAAACGTAAAGAGTGTGCCGTTGTGAATTACAGATGAAAAAAGTGCATCTCAATTAAAAGATGTATGACTCTCGACTCCTTGAATTTTTTGGGGGGCTTCAGGTTAATAGGCAAAGTCTATCTGTTACTGTAGTTCATGGCATTTCGATCTCTGGTTAGGGGAGGTCATCATCAGGACAGTAGAATGAGTGGTGAGCACCAAATAGCTACAGAATTATTAATTGCTTTATTACTATAGAGATTGGGATAAATAAAACTATTGGATGAGATAGATAAAACCATTGAATGGCGGGAAAAGACCTTGTTCCATCTCAAGTAACAACATTACGAGAATGGTGAAAAGGCCAGGAAGTTTCTGGCTTTTCAACTCAGAAAGCAGGAGTCCCAAAGGACTCTATTTGTAATACTGAATGAACAGGGACAACTGACAGTCCCTCCCACCGACATTGGGTCTCATTATGATGTCGGGCGGACACCGTTGCAGTTTGGAACCTCTTGACCGTAAGTTGCCAGTTCCGACTTCAGGATTAAGATGCGACCACCCATAGTGTGACCGCAAACATCCACTTTTCAATGGAAGCTTGTGCGTTGGGCAGAAAAGGCCCGCAGCACATGCTTCCATTGAAAAATTGATTTTTGTGAACATCCCTGCCCCGTGTGTCAGGCACCATGTGGTACCTGCCAGTCTGTGCAGGAATGTTTAGGGGACACCTATGGTTCCCCCCAGGCCCCATGGCAGAGGGCCAGGGGGAAAGGGGGGCCCTGCTAGGATCCCCCAAAGTCACTTTCCGTCAGCCTTTCCATGTCGGAAAGGCTGACATGGAAAGGCTGTCGGAAACCGACAATGTAATCCCGACCCCGGAGCCGAGGCTGGCTCTGCCGGCATTCAAGGGATTACAATTCTGCTCCTCTTCCGACGGGCTCTATTAGCCTGTCGGAAGAGGAGCAGAATCCCCCCACGAATATCCCTCTGACCGCTGTCCTCATAATACGGCGGTCGGAGGGAAACCCTGGATGTAGGGCAGAAAGCCTCCGACAGACGGTCGGATGGCTTTCTGCCCAACATCCAAATCGGACCCATAGTGACTGCTTTCAGAAACTATTATTCCGATCCTCTACTCGCCAGGAGTCATGGACTCACTGCCGGCTGAAGACACTTTTATCTCTCTTCTCTCCTCACATCATGCTTGACGGATGACCAACGAAATAATTTAGAACAAGACATAACAGAAGATGAAATATGACAGGTCATAAAGGGCCTCCCACATAATGAAGCACCGGGGCTAGATGCCTAACTGGTGGAATACTTCAAAATCAATCAATACCTGCTAGCCCCTCTTCTCTGTAAAATGTATATTCCGAAGAGGTTCACCACACCTCCATGACCTCAATAAGGCCAAGATTGTTCTAATACCGAAACCCAGAAAAGATCCCTTAGACTGTTCCAGCTATAGGCCCATTTCCATGTTATATACAGACATGAAAATCTTGGTGAAAGTACTAGCCAATTGCCTCAAGCACTTCCTACCAGTCCTGATACACCAGAGCCAAGTCAACTTTATACCCCACCGCTCCTTACGTCACATCTTGGAATGCTTGTTCAGATTTGGTTAGTTAAGAACGAAAGGGAACATAAAGTAGCCCTTTCCCTAGATGCGGAAAAATGTTTAGATAGGGTGGAACAGCCCTATCTCTTCCTGCCACTTTGGCCTTGGCGATCGCTACTTACGAATGCTCCCATTACCATACATGAATACAACAGCGGTGGAAACTGCATCATTTACTCCTCCACAGAATTTGCAATTATCAGCGGGATGAAGCAGGGGTGCCCACTCTCGCCCTTGCTGTTTTCTCTAGCATAAGAACCCCTGGCAACCACAATACTCTAGCATCGGGCATAAATGGCTTCCACACGACAGCTGGGGAATTCAAAACCTTCTTATGTGCCAATGATATTCTAGTCACCATATCCTACCCGCAACACTCCATCTCACACCTTATGTTCATGATCTCAGAATTTGCTGCCTTCTCAGGCTATAGAATAAATTTGAGTGAATATGAGGACATGCCCTTCACACACTCCACAACGGTGGCAGCTATCCTTGACCACTCTTTCTAATGGATCCAACACAATATGAAATACTTATGCGTTTACATGAACACCAGACTCCTCCATATGGTGGAGGAAAACGTAAGCCATTGATATCTAAGATCAAGACGGGCCTGACCTGCTGGTCCAAACTAGATCTGTTTCTATGGGGCAGAGTGCAAGTGTATAAAATGAATATTATACCTCGCATTAACTACTTATTATCAATGCTGCCCCTTTAACCCAGAGAAACATGATTAAAGAACTCACAGCCATGATGAAATGATTCATTTGGGCAGTACACAAACCCAGACCTAAACCTGACAAATTTCACACATAGAACACAACTCCCTGGAGTACCTGCTGGCGTTCTTATGCTACATTCTACACTCAGCTTTGGACATATCCCAATGGGTGTCGATGGAAGACTCTACATGGGCAGGCGGCTGCCCCCTATACCCATTATAATAATTTATAAACAGGTTTTAAAATCCCACAATTTTCCCACACCACTATAATTCTAATCACTGTTTATACGTGTAAATGGGGTCACTCGATTCTAAGGGAAGACTGGTTCGCCACAAAGGAATGCCCTTATGGAGCGATCAAAGCAAACACAAGGAGATGATGTATGGAGCGCTGAAACTTTTCAGACACTCACCCCCAGTCACAGATCTGGGTGGAATCCATCATCGTTCCTTAGCTCACTTCGCCACCTCAGTTCAGACCCAGCTATATGCAAATCAGTCTTGACACTGTGCCTCATGGCAACAGTCCAGACCGAACTGCCAAGCCAGGTCTTCCCTGAACCGGAAACAAGCATCCTGGGACCGGTTTCGGGGTAACACCCCTCTTCAGCCAGGCTAGCTTGAATCCAGTGGCAAAGTGAGCAAAGGACCCACATCTGGGCATACCCTGCCAACTTAGGGCGAACAAAGCAAACACAAGGAGATGATGGATGGAGTGCTGAAACTTTTCAGACACTCACCCCCAGTCACAGATCTGGGTTGAATCCATCATCGTTCTTTAGCTCACTTCGCCACCTCAGTTCAGACCCAGCTATATGCAAATCAGTCTTGACCCTGTGCCTCATGGGAACAGTCCGGCCCGAACTGCCAAGCCAGGTCTTCCCTGAACCGGAAACAAGCATCCTGGGACCGTTTTCGGGGTAACACTCCTCTTCAGCCAGGCTAGCTTGAATCCAGTGCAAAAGAAACAATTGATGGACGGAATGCTGGACAATGCAAACATTCACCCCCAGTCACAAGGATCTGGGTTAAATCCATCATTCTTTTGCTCACCACACCACCCCAGTTTGGACCCAGCCATATGCAAATCAGTCTTGACCCTGTTCCTTGTGGGAACAGTCCAGCCCGAACTGCCAAGCCAGGTCCTCGCTGGACCGGAAACAAGCATCCTGGGACCGGTTTCAGGGCATCACCCTTCTTCAGCCAGGCTAGCCTGAATCCAGTGGTGTAGTGAGCACGGGACCCACGTCTGGGCATACCCTTCCCACTTAGGGCGACAAATGCAAAAGAAACAATTGATGGACGGAATGCTGGACAATGCAAACATTCACCCCCAGTCACAAGGATCTGGGTTAAATCCATCATTCTTTTGCTCACCACGCCACCCCAGTTTGGACCCAGCCATATGCAAATCAGTCTTGACCCTGTTCCTTGTGGGAACAGTCCTGCCCGAACTGCCAAGCCAGGTCCTCGCTGGACCGGAAACAAGCATCCTGGGACCGGTTTCAGGGCATCACCCTTCTTCAGCCAGGCTAGCTTGAATCCAGTGGTGTAGTGAGCACGGGACCCACGTCTGGGCATACCCTTCCCACTTAGGGCGACAAATGCAAAAGAAACAATTGATGGATGGAATGCTGGACAATGCAAACATTCACCCCCAGTCACAAGGATCTGGGTTAAATCCATCATTCTTTTGCTCACCACACCACCCCAGTTTGGACCCAGCCATATGCAAATCAGTCTTGACCCTGTTCCTTGTGGGAACAGTCCAGCCCGAACTGCCAAGCCAGGTCCTCGCTGGACCGGAAACAAGCATCCTGGGACCGGTTTCAGGGCATCACCCTTCTTCAGCCAGGCTAGCTTGAATCCAGTGGTGTAGTGAGCACGGGACCCACGTCTGGGCATACCCTTCCCACTTAGGGCGACAAATGCAAAAGAAACAATTGATGGACGGAATGCTGGACAATGCAAACATTCACCCCCAGTCACAAGGATCTGGGTTAAATCCATCATTCTTTTGCTCACCACACCACCCCAGTTTGGACCCAGCCATATGCAAATCAGTCTTGACCCTGTTCCTTGTGGGAACAGTCCAGCCCGAACTGCCAAACCAGGTCCTCGCTGGACCGGAAACAAGCATCCTGGGACCGGTTTCAGGGCATCACCCTTCTTCAGCCAGGCTATCTTGAATCCAGTGGTGTAGTGAGCACGGGACCGACGTCTGGGCATACCCTTCCCACTTAGGGTGACAAATGCAAAAGAAACAATTGATGGACGGAATGCTGGACAATGCAAACATTCACCCCCAGTCACAAGGATCTGGGTTAAATCCATCATTCTTTTGCTCACCACACCACCCCAGTTTGGACCCAGCCATATGCAAATCAGTCTTGACCCTGTTCCTTGTGGGAACAGTCCAGCCCGAACTGCCAAGCCAGGTCCTCGCTGAACCGGAAACAAGCATCCTGGGACCGGTTTCAGGGCATCACCCTTCTTCAGCCAGGCTAGCTTGAATCCAGTGGTGTAGTGAGCACGGGACCCACGTCTGGGCATACCCTTCCCACTTAGGGCGACAAATGCAAAAGAAACAATTGATGGTCGGAATGCTGGACAATGCAAACATTCACCCCCAGTCACAAGGATCTGGGTTAAATCCATCATTCTTTTGCTCACCACACCACCCCAGTTTGGACCCAGCCATATGCAAATCAGTCTTGACCCTGTTCCTTGTGGGAACAGTCCAGCCCGAACTGCCAAACCAGGTCCTCGCTGGACCGGAAACAAGCATCCTGGGACCGGTTTCAGGGCATCACCCTTCTTCAGCCAGGCTAGCTTGAATACAGTGGTGTAGTGAGCACGGGACCCACGTCTGGGCATACCCTTCCCACTTAGGGCGACAAATGCAAAGAAACAATTGATGGACGGAATGCTGGACAATGCAAACATTCACCCCCAGTCACAAGGATCTGGGTTAAATCCATCATTCTTTTGCTCACCACACCACCCCAGTTTGGACCCAGCCATATGCAAATCAGTCTTGACCCTGTTCCTTGTGGGAACAGTCCAGCCCAAACTGCCAAGCCAGGTCCTCGCTGGACCGGAAACAAGCATCCTGGGACCGGTTTCAGGGCATCACCCTTCTTCAGCCAGGCTAGCTTGAATCCAGTGGTGTAGTGAGCACGGGACCTACGTCTGGGCATACCCTTCCCACTTAGGGCGACAAATGCAAAAGAAACAATTGATGGACGGAATGCTGGACAATGCAAACATTCACCCCCAGTCACAAGGATCTGGGTTAAATCCATCATTCTTTTGCTCACCACACCACCCCAGTTTGGACCCAGCCATATGCAAATCAGTCTTGACCCTGTTCCTTGTGGGAACAGTCCAGCCCGAACTGCCAAGCCAGGTCCTCGCTGGACCAGAAACAAGCATCCTGGGACCGGTTTCAGGGCATCACCCTTCTTCAGCCAGGCTAGCTTGAATCCAGTGGTGTAGTGAGCACGGGACCCACGTCTGGGCATACCCTTCCCACTTAGGGCGACAAATGCAAAAGAAACAATTGATGGACGGAATGCTGGACAATGCAAACATTCACCCCCAGTCACAAGGATCTGGGTTAAATCCATCATTCTTTTGCTCACCACACCACCCCAGTTTGGACCCAGCCATATGCAAATCAGTCTTGACCCTGTTCCTTGTGGGAACAGTCCAGCCCAAACTGCCAAGCCAGGTCCTCGCTGGACCGGAAACAAGCATCCTGGGACCGGTTTCAGGGCATCACCCTTCTTCAGCCAGGCTAGCTTGAATCCAGTGGTGTAGTGAGCACGGGACCCACGTCTGGGCATACCCTTCCCACTTAGGGCGACAAATGCAAAAGAAACAATTGATGGACGGAATGCTGGACAATGCAAACATTCACCCCCAGTCACAAGGATCTGGGTTAAATCCATCATTCTTTTGCTCAACACACCACCCCAGTTTGGACCCAGCCATATGCAAATCAGTCTTGACCCTGTTCCTTGTGGGAACAGTCCAGCCCAAACTGCCAAGCCAGGTCCTCGCTGGACCGGAAACAAGCATCCTGGGACCGGTTTCAGGGCATCACCCTTCTTCAGCCAGGCTAGCTTGAATCCAGTGGTGTAGTGAGCACGGGACCCACGTCTGGGCATACCCTTCCCACTTAGGGCGACAAATGCAAAAGAAACAATTGATGGGCAGAATGCTGGACAATGCAAACATTCACCCCCAGTCACAAGGATCTGGGTTAAATCCATCATTCTTTTGCTCACCACACCACCCCAGTTTGGACCCAGCCATATGCAAATCAGTCTTGACCCTGTTCCTTGTGGGAACAGTCCAGCCCGAACTGCCAAGCCAGGTCCTCGCTGGACCGGAAACAAGCATCCTGGGACCGGTTTCAGGGCATCACCCTTCTTCAGCCAGGCTAGCTTGAATCCAGTGGTGTAGTGAGCACGGGACCCACGTCTGGGCATACCCTTCCCACTTAGGGCGACAAATGCAAAAGAAACAATTGATGGACGGAATGCTGGACAATGCAAACATTCACCCCCAGTCACAAGGATCTGGGTTAAATCCATCATTCTTTTGCTCACCACACCACCCCAGTTTGGACCCAGCCATATGCAAATCAGTCTTGATCCTGTTCCTTGTTTGAACAGTCCAGCCCGAACTGCCAAGCCAGGTCCTCGCTGGACCGGAAACAAGCATCCTGGGACCGGTTTCAGGGCATCACCCTTCTTCAGCCAGGCTAGCTTGAATCCAGTGGTGTAGTGAGCACGGGACCCACGTCTGGGCATACCCTTCCCACTTAGGGCGACAAATGCAAAAGAAACAATTGATGGGCAGAATGCTGGACAATGCAAACATTCACCCCCAGTCACAAGGATCTGGGTTAAATCCATCATTCTTTTGCTCACCACACCACCCCAGTTTGGACCCAGCCATATGCAAATCAGTCTTGACCCTGTTCCTTGTGGGAACAGTCCAGCCCGAACTGCCAAGCCAGGTCCTCGCTGGACCGGAAACAAGCATCCTGGGACCGGTTTCAGGGCATCACCCTTCTTCAGCCAGGCTAGCTTGAATCCAGTGGTGTAGTGAGCACGGGACCCACGTCTGGGCATACCCTTCCCACTTAGGGCGACAAATGCAAAAGAAACAATTGATGGACGGAATGCTGGACAATGCAAACATTCACCCCCAGTCACAAGGATCTGGGTTAAATCCATCATTCTTTTGCTCACCACACCACCCCAGTTTGGACCCAGCCATATGCAAATCAGTCTTGATCCTGTTCCTTGTTTGAACAGTCCAGCCCGAACTGCCAAGCCAGGTCCTCGCTGGACCGGAAACAAGCATCCTGGGACCGGTTTCAGGGCATCACCCTTCTTCAGCCAGGCTAGCTTGAATCCAGTGGTGTAGTGAGCACGGGACCCACGTCTGGGCATACCCTTCCCACTTAGGGCGACAAATGCAAAAGAAAAAATTGATGGACGGAATGCTGGACAATGCAAACATTCACCCCCAGTCACAAGGATCTGGGTTAAATCCATCATTCTTTTGCTCACCACACCACCCCAGTTTGGACCCAGCCATATGCAAATCAGTCTTGACCCTGTTCCTTGTGGGAACAGTCCAGCCCGAACTGCCAAGCCAGGTCCAGTGGCAAAGTGAGCAAGGGACCCACGTCTGGGCATACCCTGCCAACTTAGGGCGAACAAAGCAAACACAAGGGGATGATGGACGGAGTGCTGAAACTTTTCAGACACTCACCCCCAGTCACAGATCTGGGTTGAATCCATCATCGTTCTTTAGCTCACTTTGCCACCTCAGTTCAGATCCAGCTATATGCAAATCAGTCTTGACCCTGTGCCTCATGGGAAGAGTCCAGCTTGAACTTCCAAGCCAGGTCTTCCCTGAACCGGAAACAAGCATCCTGGGACCGGTTTCGGGGTAACACCCCTCTTCACTGGGATGGCGAAGTGAGCTAAAGAACGATGATGGATTCAACCCAGATCTGTGACTGGGGGTGAGTGTCTGAAAAGTTTCAGCGCTCCGTCCATCATCTCCTTGTGTTTGCTTTGTTCGCCCTAAGTTGGCAGGGTATGCCCAGACGTGGGTCCCTTGCTCACTTTCCCACTGGATTCAAGCTAGCCTGGCTGATGAGGGCTGTTAGCCCGAAACCGATCCTAGGATGCTTGTTTCTGGTCCAGGGAAGAAATGGCGTGGCAGTTCGGGCTGGACTGTTCCCATGAGGCACAGGGTCAAGACTGATTTGCATATAGCTGTGTCTCAACTGGGGTGGCAAAGTGAGCTAAAGAACGATGATGGATTCAACCCAGATCTGTGACTGGGGGTGAGTGTCTGAAAAGTTTCAGCGCTCCGTCCATCATCTCCTTGTGTTTGCCTTATGGAGCGATGGCACGATTCATATAGGGAACCAAGAACCCGTCTGGAGCCATTTCATAACTAGAAACATCTGCACTATTGACCAAATCCTCCTCCATGACAGGGTGAAAACCTTCGCAGAGGCCTGGTAAATATTCCAACTCATGGGGAGTTATTTTTGGGATTTCAAACGGCTACAGCACTGTACTCACTCACTAAGTACGCCACTAATCGGATCCCTACTGACTCTTTGCTCCTTCTCTCTAGTTGGGGGACATTTAAGGGAATTGTGTTGGGCCTATACAAAATATTAATCGATAAGGATTTTTCAAACCTCATGCTATGCAATCTTAAAGACTGGTGGACTGATCGCCTTCACCTTGACTACCCAGATACAGGCGAATGACCACTCATGACAAACTCTTGAGGGAGGTGCACACTCATGACCAAATCTTGAGGGAGGTGCACTTTAAATCCAGCTGCTTTAAACTATTCCACAGGTTGACGTGGACTCCAGAATGACTACATGACACAGGCCCCTACCTGAGGCGAAGTGCTGGAGATGCAGCCAACTGGGTTGTGACATTGTGCATATTCTTTAGGCATGCTTGGCTCTAACATCTTATTGGTGAGCGATCTGGGGACACATGACACACATTCAGGTACTTCAGGGTCGGCTCACAAGACTGATGGGGCTTCTGCATGATACAGTGGACTTTCAAGAGATCACACACCACATGTCCAGATAGTTTCCCGTATCCCTAGCAACGGCTAAGCTTTGTATACTACGGCTCTGAAGAACCCGACACAGCCCAGACATCCAAGAAATTTGCAAAGTTACCATCCACAAACAGTTAATTTACAGGCTTAATGAACAATTAGAGAAATTTGATCATATCTAAGGACATTACCTGGAGACATGCCTGACGTGAAGGCGTGGAAGTCATAAATACCCACCTTCCCTCCTCCTATGTGCACATGACTACCAATGGCTTCCGACTGGGCATACTGGCATATGTGAATTATGAGCAAGCCTACTGGCTTGTTACATGGGGGCTCACAAGAGACCCTTCTTTAACGTTCCCTATGCTTTTCTTTTACTGAGTCCCAGAAGTAAGCGGCGGAATCCTATCCCAATTCACTTTACTTTGTACTGTTTCTTTGGTGTTTACGCCCATGTTTTTGTGTTGATATTCCTTGGAAGGTTGTAAAGAGGATGACTTTAACCCACACCCATGTGTCAGAGATGTATGCACATTATTTGACATCTTGGGATTTGATGAGTGGGTTCAGGTCAAGCAGTTGGAAGGGCCTCTTCTGCTACGATATGCAAATTATGCTCAACTGATTTAGCATGTATCGCATATCTATGAAATCGGCAAAAAAGAAAATCAATATAGCATAGGTAGAAAAGAAATAGTGCAGTACTTTTGAATTTCCCTTTTGTCAGATCCACAGAATGATGCAAACTCCTAGAATATATATTTATGTTGCATTATAGTAGCTATTGAGCATAAGAATCGATCCCCTGGTACTCGAAGTAGTCACGTGACATGAAATAGGTGGCAGTGCTTGCCATTACACGCTCCATTTCCAAGTCAATGGGCCAGGCAATAGTCCAGGGACCTGAAACATTGGCATTGCCATGCCGCATCAAGAACACTGGGGCTCTGTCTGGGACAAACGACAATTTGTCATACGCTAAAAGCCCTGAATGAGAGTTTCATTTCCCAATAGGGAATGATCTTGAGCACTAGAGCACCAAAATCCCTTATTTAAATGGAAAAACACTTCAGTGATCTGTTTTAATGGCTCTTTGTCTGTGACATACAAATCTATCTTTAAATTCACAACTAAAGCGCATCAGCGCTGCAAGAGGAAATTGTCTCTGGGTTTTACAGGGTCAGCGTAGACAGTCCTATGGTAAGCAAAGCTTTCTGAACACGAAATCCCTTGAATCACTGAATTATTTCGACTAGGGTATGGCTGTAATTATGCAATCATACAGCACTCTTAATATCAGCGGCGGCCGCCACAGATAAACGCGGTGGGGGAGGGCAGGGCACAGCAGGGGGGAAGCCAACAGACGACGGAATAGGTATTATTTATTTATTTAATTATACCTATTCCGTCATCTGTCAACATCCCCCCTCCTACCCCGTCCCACCACCCACCGCGTTTACCTGTGCCGGCCGCCGCTGCTTAATATATTAACTTAGTCACTGCGCGCCACTCAAAAAACCCTTCACTCCCCTCGGAATGCCAGGTATGCCACTATGCTTGGACTGCCCCAGAATACCATCTATAAAACCATCTAACATCGCAACTACCTCAGAAAAGAAATTCTTGGGAGGAGGACACAGGGGTGCCCGGGAGTCCTACTCCTTCTTCAGAGGCTAATTCACCTCCTGTGAAAGACTGAACTTGGATTTCAAATCGTAGGGTTTTCATCAGTTCCGGATTACCAAATAGGCAAAGTAGGTACCAGCCTATAAGCCCCACTCCTTTTAGGGGCCCCGCAACAACGAATCAAAATAATATTGATTTGATCTTGAAAGAAAATTACAATCAAGCTTTCTTAAATATTGTTTCCAAAAGATAGAAAAAAATAAATCAACTCAAAGTAACAAAAACTTTACATTTAAGACTCTACAGAGATAATACTGTATTAATGTAATGTACCCATTACCAACTTAGGGGCATATTCTCAAGGACTCATCGCCGATTTATCAGCACTTTAGCGCCGCAAAAGTGGCGATAGATTTATCGCCCCATTCACAAGCAGGTGCAAACTGCCGACATCGCCAGTTTACCTGCGATAACAACCGCAAAACACATCGCCACGGATGAGTGCGACAACGGTTCTTATTGACAAGGTTTTGCTTGGATCTCTTTCACCTCCTGCTTGCCTTCCCCAGGGGGTGCAGTAGAGGCCAGCAGCTTGCATCCTGTGGCTACGACGGTGAGTCTCCACAGGACCTGCTACATTTTATGTTTTTTTGTAAATTTTACGAGGTTCTGAGGAAGTCTTTTTTAGTCCCTATTTTAAAGAAGCTGAATTTTGCACAGGCGCGCCCAGCTCTCCTGTATCTACAACTGCTTAAGGATGATTGTATTTTCTTCGTTGTGTGTTATTTGAAATCTGTGGTGAAGTCCAGGGCGTGTCTTGATTAAAAAAGTGTTGTGTGTTCTGGGCTTATGGTTACCATCTTTAAGTTTTATTCATTTTTATAAATTAGGACTCTTTTTTTGAGGGAACTAATCTAAAGGGGAAAATTGTTGATTTATGAATTGTAATTTGATGTCACCAAACAATCGGATATATGGTATAACGTCGTTTTACAATGTTTAATGGTGCTGATTTTTTACAATTTTATAACACCTTATGGTTGTGTCACTCTGTTTTATGGCTCTTATGTTACAGTCAACCATAGGACTATTGCTGATAAATTGTGCTGCTATTCTGAATATTTTATTATTTTTATGTTTGTCAACTTTTATGGTTTTATACTTCAAAAACCGAATAAAGTTTATATTGATTGATTGATTTATTGATTGAGTGCGACAACTAACGCTAATGATATGCAGAGTAGGCGTTCCCGTGCAAAAACACACGAAAACACCACTCCGCGAGATTCTCAACTACCAGCCACATCGGCGATGCGAACCAAAAACAGGCGATAAGGCGCGTTAGCAGCAGGGATTTAACACCTGCCTTTTGCTGGTGTTAAGCAGGACGACTACCTGCAGCATGAAAGGGAGCCCAGCCAGAGCCACATCTGAAGATCAACAGATGCCATGGAGCTACTGATCATGCAGCTCGGAGACCCAAGAGGGCCACAACACCCACCTCCACCACTCCCAGGCCCCCCCACCGGACTACCACCCAGGCAGCGCAGGACAAGTCAGCTGACCTTCCGAAAACGGCATGGCCCCTCAGCCACACAAGGGCAGAATGTGGGGAGAGGTGGGAACCAAGTAAGTGTGAAGGAGGCAACTCACCCATGAAGAAGAATGCACACAATGCCAAGTGTGGCGGTGATGTGCTGGACAGACCACAGAATGCAGAGCCCAGACATGGCCATGTGGACATATACTGCTGGCGTTTGTAGTGTTGTGGACAGTGGATGCAACTATGTCACCTCAGGCAGTGGGGAAGACCTCGGTCATGTAGCTGTGACGTCCCCCCCTGTAAGCACAAGCGGAGTGGGCTGGGCCGGCGTACGCCAGTCCAGCGTAGGAGTGTGGATAAAAAGGCCGGGGCTCTGGGCGTGGTTCTCTCCCGGGATGGGCAACGCGTCTGCCAGGGCGGCGCACCTCACCCTCCCACAAGTCCGCCACCGTGACCTCCAGACTCCGCGACAAAGGCCCCCAGCGCAGCCAGCGGCACAGCAACACGGAGATATGTGTGTGCCGGATACTGCATTCGTTCTACACTGCGGTCAGCAGGTCCCACAATTCAAATCGGGCCACATTTCTGTTAATGGAGGAAACCACTAGTCAACAGACATTGCCCCCAGTGCGGCCCGCCCGGACGACGCATCATCGCTGGCTGTGCACCTGCTGAGCGCTCCAGGTGCCACTGACCCTGTGCAACACAAGTCGACGCCACGTGGCCGTGGGCCCTTGCTGACCGCTGCCTCTGGCCTACACTGCGGGCAGCAGGTCCCCCAAGTGAATCTCAGTATTGATTCATTCATGGCAGAGTGTATGAGGCAACAGACATTGCACCCAGTGCGGCCCACACGGACGACGCATGTGCACCTGCTGAGCGCTCCAGGTGCCACTGACCCTGTGCTACACAAGCTGACACCACGTGGCAATTCTGAGGGAGAATTCAGTAGCCAAAAATACAGGCCGACGACCTGCAAGGACAGCAGGTGCCCCTGACCCTGTGCTACACAAGCCGACGACCTGCAAGGACAGCAGGTGCCCCTGACCCTGTGCTACACAAGCCGATGCCACGTGGCAGTTTTGAGGCAGAATTCAGTAGCCAAAAATACAGGCCGACGACCTGCAAGGACAGCAGGTGCCCCTGACCCTGTGCTACACAAGCTGATGACCTGCAAGGACAGCAGGTGCCCCTGACCCTGTGCTACACAAGCCGACAACCTGCAAGGACAGCAGGTGCCCCTGACCCTGTGCATCATAAGCCGACGCCACGTGGCAGTTTTGAGGCAGTATTCAGTAGCCAAAAATACAGGCCGACGACCTGCAAGGACAGCAGGTGCACCTGACCCTGTGCTACACAAGCCGATGACCTGCAAGGACAGCAGGTGCCCCTGACCCTGTGCACCATAAGCCGACGCCACATGGCCGTGGGCCCTTGCTGACCGCTGCCTCCGGCCAACACTGCGGTCAGCAGGTCCCCCAAGTCATATTGAGTCTTGCTTCATTGATGGCGGAGTCCAGTAGGCGACAGATGAGCGCTTCAGGTGCCACTAACTCAGTGCACTGCAAGTCATGGACCCTTTATGATTGAATCTGTGTGTGTGATCCGATGATCACTGTTCTAGTTGTTGCCAGCACCAACCACTCCCTGAGGGCTGGCTTACACTCACCCCACACCCATCCAGCACAGGCGTCACTGGACATGTGACCCTGGTAATAAAAAGGGGCCGGGTGCACGTGCCCGTAGCCAGTTCCACCATACATCTAAGTGTGTCCGTGTGGTCATTATGTATGCATGATGGGCCCGGGCCCTACCACATTACATTGTGCTGTGTACAGCGGACGCAACCATGTCACCTCAGGCAGTGGGTAAGACCTTGGACATGTAGCTTCGTCGTCAGCCCTTGTATGCGCAAGCGGAGTGGGCTGGGCCGGCGTACGCCAGTCCAGTGTAGGGGTTTGCAGATTTTGCCCGGGGTACTGGGCGTGGTTCTGTTCTGGCCGGAACAAGGAAGTACGTAATGCGTGTGTCTCTGTTGCAGTGTGGGCGCCACCCGACCCACAATTGTCAATGTTGCAATGTATCTTGCACCCAGAGGGCGGGCTCGCACGTACGGGGCAATGAAGGAGCGCAAGACCGCTCAGGGTCTTGGCCCATACATGCCAAGTGTTGTGTGTATCTGTGTTGCCGCAGCATGAGCCAAATGCCTGGCCTCAATCGCAGCGCGAGTACAGCCAGCCATGAACTGTAAACCTGTGTCCGCCCTGTCCTTACCATAGGCCTACACTCACGTGGCTGCCCATCCTCAACGGCCAACATCACAGTGTCGTTGTCAGGCTTGTGGACATGCGCTGACAGGCATGACAATGGTGTTCCGTAGGAGTGCAAGTGATGCAACCGCGCAACGCACACAAGTACAAAGGCACGGTGGTAGGGAGGAGCAGCTGTGAGGCAACGTAATACACAGTGAGGCCGCTCATTTGCCACATGCTAGGCATGTCATACATGATTCCCAAAGTCGCAGACATCCCACCCCCAACAAGCCTCTACACATTTCATGAATACAAGCAGATGACAAACTGAGTTTAGGGATGAAAGCTCCTTTGTCTGGACTATCAGGCAGAAGCACATCTGCAGCTCCGACCTGGGAATTGCATGTGCCCGGCACCCCCTGACAGATACGATAGCATTTGATGACGACTCCCACACTACGCACAGCCCGATGTAAGACCAACGTGTACACATCCCACACACAGAAGTTCTTGCTCGAAGTTATCGTGCATGGAATGGCCTTCACACTTACTCCCACACCATCCCAGGCCTCCAACCGGTGCACACAAACACTGCTCATTGATCCGAGCTGTGGCATTTCATCCACAGAACTGGCTCAGGTCACAACAGTGCCTCTTCAACCAGAGCCACTAACGCAATGGACGAACATCCCGGACACATGCACAACCCCTGTCATGTGGAACTGTACCGTGCACGTATGCTGCATTTACTGGGGGCACTGCCCTTGGTATTGCTGCGGATCAGTTACCGGCTGAGCTTCCGCCTTGCCAACGTCACATGCGTTCAGCCTGTGTTGCATTGTCGCTCGTGCATATTCGAGTGGTCCATGGATGTCTGCCTATCCAACAGGACGGTAGCCGAACTGGATTTCGACATGTGTGTGCGCCCCCTGTTGGCCCACGACCAGGAGTGTCACCGTGACACCCGTCTATGGGATGCCTGGATACTTGGCATACATGCTGGCAGCTGGACCTGGGAGATTGCAGAATTCCTCGTGTGCAATGACCACATTGAACCGCTCCCTATTGGGCTGTAGTGCTAATTGGTGAGAGGGGTGGACGCAGCATATCTGTCCGGACCTGGTAATGGATTACCTCGCCGTCCTGTTTGATGAAGTCGACAACGACCTCATGTTGGAAATGCTTGCTTACGGAGCTGCACTCGCTTTCATGGACGTGTAACTACGTACCTGCAGCCACAACAGTTTGGAACCCATTCCACATGTCCCGAGACCTTGTTGCATCTTGGGGTTCTGGTCACATCTCCCACGACGACAGTGAACATGGCTGCATTCGCCTGTACTCCGAATACATGAGCAGACAACAACCCGGGTGAACACACACCTGTGAATGGTGCGGCACTCCCCCAGAGTGGACAGCGGCGCTTGGCAACGTTCCACGTTCTAACATACTGCTGCATTGGTCTGCATGCTGTGGCACTTATCTTGCCAGTACTGACACGCATATGCTAATAAAATCTAGGCACCTTCACTTGTATTCAACTGTGTTGAGTGTTGATTTGTTTGGTAATGTGTGTCTCACTGCCTATCTGGGTCACGGCCATACATGCATTTCTACACCATCATGGATGTGAGGTTGTACTAGTACATTATCATCTCACAGTTTCCTGCTTTGCCACATGCGAATGGCCATTTTCCACACACAAGCGGCAGCAGTTGTGTC
Organism: Calotriton arnoldi; assembly: GCA_963921515.1. NCBI lineage: Eukaryota > Metazoa > Chordata > Amphibia > Caudata > Salamandridae > Calotriton > Calotriton arnoldi. The sequence goes on from CAWUFW010012754.1 coordinate 358,186, forward strand.
CTCTGTTTTGTTGTGCTGGTGTTGCTGTTTGTTCAACATTGTTGTAACTGTTGAGGTGCTCTGGAGCTCATGTGTGTGTGCTGCATTGTAGGTGAGTTGCCCTTTCAGCTCTGATTTGGATGGCACTTATCCCTTTCAGGCGGTGTGGCTTTCACTTCTGTGCTTAAACAGTGCTGTGATATTGCAGCCTTGGGTACATTTTGCTCTTGGTTGGAGTTGTGACTCTTGGCCATGGTTTGCCCGCAGATGTGCTGTACTTAATTGTGCATGTGTGCCATTGTGCCCATCTCCCCCTGTCCCCCCAGTCCCTGGTGGTTACTCACCCTGTTGCTGTTGTGTCGGGTCATGTTGAGCAGTGTCCGGTCCCCCAACTCCTGCCACCGTCTCCCCACTGATGACTGTTGAAACCATTTCCTCCATCTCGTCCAGCTCCTCCTGTGGCGCTGGACTCCCACCTCCAGTCTGCATTCCTGCCTTCTGGTTGTTGGCGAGTTTCAGCTTGGTCTTGAGCTTCACATCATTCCAGCGCCTCTTGAGCTCTCCCATTGTCCTCCTCAGCACTCCGACTGCATTCACCTTGTCCACGATGGACTGCCATATTGCATTTTTGTTGCCAATGACACAGTGGAGGTGACGAACCGTTGTTGATGGTGTTCTATCACCTCCGTTTTCAGGATCCGGTTTTCCTGCGGACTGAACCGCTTCCTCCTCTTCTTCTTGTCCTTGCCCTTCCCTGCCCCGAGGTCCCAGGCTGGTCCTCCGGGGGGCTTGTGGGGTTCTGGTTGTCCACTGTACTTGCTCCGGCTGCCTCCATTGTGCTTCGCTGTTGTTTTGTTTTTGTTTGTGGTTTTTTTTTCTGCTTTTGTAGTGATTTTCCCCACCTGACGTGTGTGAATTGCAGGCCTGGCGCTGCTTCTCGCTGATTGTCTTGTCGCGGTTGGGCCCATCGCAGCTTTTTTCGCGTTCAGGTTTGTATTTTTATCGCCGTCCCGGTACTGTTATCGCGGACATTTGTCGCGTTATCGGGAAACTATCACATGTTACCGCCGTGTTGAGAATGCGACGTTGAGACGGAGTTATTTTCCCGCGATAGACGGCGATATGAAAAATTGCGTTAACCTATTTTGGCGATGTTTATCGCACGTTCTTGTGAATATCCCCTTAAAGTACAAAAACCAGAGACATCAGATTCACATAACAGTTTGTCTCTTAAAAGCTCATCTTCTGGCAGCTGTCAGTTTGTAAAAAAATCTGTGCATTGGGTATTAGGAAATTATTTGCGAGGGGGCCCCCGAAATTTCAACTGGCTAGGAGTCTCCACAGGGTTTAATTCAGCACTGGTTGTCATTCATTAAGACGCTGTTCTCAATGCAGGCGCGAACTGTGATAGTTTGCACCTGTGTGAGGACAGCTATTTTTTTTATGTAATCGGGCGAACACCGAGTTAAGGGTGATCCCCTACACAAACCAAGACAGTGTGCCGAAGCATAATTATGGCCCATCTCTTCTCCAGCCTGAAGTGTTTCTTCCCTCAAGAAGCAGGAAGCACTATTTAAAGTTCATTAACAGAGGGACACATTTTAGTCCCGCTGGCTCCAAACACAGACATGGAACCTGTCCCTGTTGGTGACTGGCAGACAACTCTTCCTCTGAAGCAGCTGGTCACAAGACTAAACTTCATAGGAGGTGAAACCCAAGAGGCAATGTGAGGAAATGTGGTGAATGCATGACCTTGGCTGCAATAAGAATATCTCCTGGGATTTTAAACATGTCCTAATGCCATGACAATAGGTGTATTCATCTTAAAGAAATGCATCAATGTGTGCACAAAAAGTTTGAAAAGTGAACTAATAGGAACAAATAGGAATGCTATTTTTCTATTGTAATCTGCCAACACAGTAAGGGTGTGCAAAATGCACGTAATTTCCTTTTTTGTAAATAAGCGAAATGTTGGGAACATTACATTAAATGCAAATCAGTCACTTACTACGTTTTTGCACAAAATGCAGCCATGTGTCTATTTTGATCGTGAAAGACGCATTTAGATTTTAAGCTAAAAAAGATTTATGCAAAAAATGAAAGAGCTGCGAACAACACCCGCTTGTGTTGTGTTTGTTGAAGTTGTTCCAGTGGTCCTGCAATAGTATGTTTACAAGAACAGACTTGAAATTTTACGTGCTGAAGTCTAATGGCTGAATTTTAGAATTTTGTATAAGAAATGTAACATCAAATGACAGAAATTACACAAGATTTTGCCTGTTTAACAAGCACTTCACCTTGACCTATAAAATAGGTCCACACAGCTTGTAGTGTTTGTGGACTGAGAAGAAACTCCAGATTCCCTGGAGGAAGAGGGAGAGGTGCGGCGCAGCGGCCAGGGCAGCTGACTCCGGACCACGGGGCTCATGGTTTGATCCCCGGCTATGGCGGCAGCTCAGCCCAGCACCATGTGACTCTGGGCAATAGCTCACTTAATCTTCCCGACGGCCCCAAGCGCCTTGAGACCCTTAGGGGTGATTTGTTCGTGCTTTACAAATACTGGGGCAGGAAGTGGAAGAGCCAGTTGCGTAATTAGACCTTTTGCCGCCCAGGGCTGTCCCTGAGTTTGCCGCCTGGTGCAGGTAAGAGCGGAAGAGGGGTGGTGGTCGACAGCCAACTTGTTCAGGGGTGGCTGCGGTCGACAGATGACTTGTTCTCAGACAACTTGCTCACCTCTGCCGCCCCCAAAGAGTGCCGCCCGAGGCGGTTCACCCAAAAGCACCCCCAGATACTCAACTGGGAAAAGCATAAGGATACTAACTGTACTCATATTCATACACAAGCTCTGAAATTCGGCTTCCTGACCTGCCTGAGAAACAGTGAAGAACTCTTCCACTGTGGTACCTTGCTTCATGATCTGCTGGTTCTACAGTCTGAAAATCATTGACTGCATGCCAATGTTACCTGAAACCTCTCTAAAATCACCATGAGTAAAGCCTTACCTCATAAGAATCCTACGACCAGTAACAGATGGAATAGGTACAATATTCTTTGGCTTTGCACAAGCTTCCGCCTGCTCAGATCATTCGGTACTTCCTAGAACTCACATCAGCAAGTTCCTGCAGAGTTTGTTCAATCAAATAGGGAACACATTACCTGGGTTCACCTCACTCGCTTTTGCAGCAGTTCCTTTGTGCCGTGCTGCAATGCTGCAAACCATCTCAAAATGCCTCTGTCTGTCCAAACCCAAGATGATGACACCCTTCTTCCTTTGTACAGAACCTGTGTGCCCTCCACAGAGCCAGGTAAATGAGCAACCCCTCTGTGGTCACTTCAAACCAGTACTGGGGGCAGCTCCTCTTCCATTGGGATTGGTGTCTTTCCGGGGAACAAACAAGGGCCTTGCCCTGCTAACATTTGCCTATGACAGAGTAGGCTAATTTGAAGTTAATAAAGTTCTTGGGTGCATCCCAGATGATCATCCTGCAAGAGGAACAGAAAAATCTCCCCACATGCCTTTGTTCTCCTCTGGGAGCAATATTCACACCCCTATCAATAGGGCCATTTAGCTGCTAAGTGTCAGCTGGAGCTCATGCAAGTTGACCTCCAGACGCTTTAGACATGGAAAAGGTAACTTTCTACAGGCGATTTTCCTTAACAGTTATTACAAATTCAATTGTACCATTAAATTGGATTTGAAATAACTATTCTAAAGGGTCTTTGGGTTATATTTCTGTCTATTCCCTAACCAAAATTAGCATTATTAAATGTAACAATGTAATCCAGTGTTTTTCTGTGGAACAGCCAGCCTTGCTACAGTGACAGGTCGAATTGCTGTTTTAAAACTGGCACATCCAGGCTATAATGGTAGACCTGCAGTCATATTTGCACTGTCACTGTATTGGGTGGCACAATGGGTACTGCAGTCAACTAGAGACAGATAACTTACAGATCCTGGGTTACTTTGTACAAAATGCTAGGGACTTATAGGTTAGTTAAATATGCCACTTAGGAGTATAACTAATTTAAACTTTACGCCCAGGTCGCCCTTGTCCCCGTCCCCCTCCTCACTAATAAGATGTTACCATCTTGCCACACAGAAAAAAGAACAGAGGAATGCCTATAGGTATTGCTCCTCCTGCTGAAGGCTACATAGGTAATTCCTACCTAGCATTCTGTCTGTTATTTTTTTCTGTCTTGCCAACCATGTGAGGAGGATGAGGCAAGGGTGGCTCCTGCGAGGCTCAAGCTACCAAATCTGTTCGCGTAGCCGGTCGGCTTTCTAGCTGGGTGGAAATGTCAGCCATGTCTGTGATGCGTCTCCTTGTCTGCAGGGCCTGGGAGAAGACACAGGCAGAGAAGGAAGGAGGATGCGATGCAAAGGCGACATTACTCCTTCCTGGTTCCAGGTTCTACGGCAAATGCACGGCCTGGGCGTTGGGCGTGCATGCGTTTGCCTGTCTTTTTTCTCCTGGTGGTTTTGATGTGGACTGTGAGCATTAGAAGCCGGCAGAAACAGTAAGCCAGCATAGCAGAGATTGTATTGGCCATAACTCAAGTGTTGTTGTTGGTTTTGAGTCTACTGAGTAGTGAAGTAGTTTGCTGGTTATGCACAGGGGCAGCTCCTCTGCCCCACTCATCAGAGTTAGACACAGAAAAATAAAATGATAATAAAACAATATCATTTTATTTTTCTGTGACTGGCAGGCATGTCTGTGTAGGGCGGGCTGGGCCAGGCCATAATAGGGAGGAGTGGTGAGCACTTAGAAGTGCACATGTAGACATGCGCACTTCTATTTCTCTAACCCAGCTGTGTTCACAGCCGGGTAGGAGAAAAGCTGCAGGCTCCCAGGCAGTGTTTAATCTGCAGGCCAGGCTGCTCAGACAAATCCTGGCACTGCTCTCATAGTATGAGAGCAGCGTCTGGATTGGGTGGGGAGCATTTGCCTTCCCAGAGACTGCTGGGATTGAAGGACGAGGTGGACGTCAGAGGCAGCCCTGGATAAGCTCGTCCCTGGTAAAGGGAAGAGGTGTGATAAGCTCCCTATTTTATCCTCTGCATCTTCTGACACATAGGTAGAGGATGCTAGCATGGAGGAAATCAGGGAAAAATATGTTTTGAAAGAATTAGTGCCTGACTTGATTTTTCATGTTAAGAATAATATGGAGTTTCTGGAAGAGGAATAGCCAGAAACATCTTCAAATTCTCTACTTTGGCAATGCCAAAGTTCTGCTCCTATGGACTTTCCGGTGCATCCTTAAATTACTGAGGTACTTCAAAGGGAGTAGAAGGATCCTAATAAAATTAGTCGGCCACGATTTATGGCTAAATTATATCCCTTAGCAAACATAAGGATCAGCACATCAGCAGACGCACAGACAGCCTGACTGTGCAGAGCAGCTATGGTGACCTGTAGCCCTCTGGTCTGACTGTCTGTCGAGGAGGAGCAGGGCAGCCCCAGCAAGAGGCTCAAGGGTCTTGCAGCTCCCAAAGAGGTGACCCCGGAGGACAGGTCACAGAGTCCGACCACCTCTCTGCCGAGACTACGGCTCAGGCTACTGAAGCAAAGGATCCCGAGGGGCCCAGACCCGCTATTTGAGACACCCCCAAGCAGCGAGCCGTCTTCAGACGAGGGCAGCCCCATTGACTGCAGCAGTAGGACCGAGCCTGCAGTGATTGCCCCCCTGCGCCTGGACCTATGTAACTTCAGGGACTACGGGGATGACTGCTACCTGCACCGGAGGGGCATTGAGAGAGACCTCCTGACAGCCAACTGCCTAGCTCGGCAGCTGCAGGTGAAGCCAGAGTCTCACTGCAAACTCATCAGTTGGCTCATCCCGGTGCACAAGGAGCTCAACTTGGGCTTCGAGTCGCTATGTTTGGCCATCAACATTCTAGATCGCTTCCTCTACTGCACCCCAGTAGCCTCTGACTGCTTCTAGCTGGTGGGGGTGGCATCTCTGCTGTTTGCATGTAGTCAATTTGAAGAGCGCCCTCCATGGGTAAAGCAGCTGCTGGACTTTTGCTTGAGCAGCTATGCAATCTGGAGTGCATCATCCTCCTCAAGCTGCACTTCCGCCTGGACTCCCCCACACTACACTACTTCCTGGAACACTATACCCACATGCGACTGCCGCACAGCAAGTCTTCACTTAACGCCAGAATCTTTGCTACTGGAGTGGTAGAGCTCAGTCTGGCCGATTATGCCTTCAACACTTGCCCTCCGTCCCTGCTTGCATTTGCTGCCTGGGTGCAAGATGCTGCACCACGAGAGGCCACTAGATCTGCGTATCAGTGGGTATTCTGATCCTCTGATCCAGGACTGCTCAAAGAAGCTACAGCTGCTAGTATCTCTGAATGTGGACTCCTTACCTCGTTTGCTACCAGCAGGACTGTCTGAAAAATGTGGGACAACTCAGCTGTAGCTGAAGGGACAGATGGACTGGAATCCAGAGTACTGCAGTTTTGAGAATGCAGACATTCTCTACTTTTCAGTGTTCTAATGTGTTTAATTTCAAAATATTTTTGTATTAGCTGCAAGCCTACCAGATGGATACGAACATCTGAAACATTATTTGCCTAAATCCTGCTGACTTGAATAGTGACATTACTACAATGTATTTTTATTTATTTACAAAGCACTGTGGGACTTATTTATGAGAAGTGTCACGTAGCTGCAACTAAGCAGCGATGCGCCACTTCGCAGAGCGTCCTCCTTGGGGCACCATCGATGCGTCATATTTACTCTATGACTCATCATGTCGATAGGAATTACAGATACGTCAGTATAACTGACGTATCTTTCGGCGCAACACTGATGCATTGCTGGAATTGTGTCGGAAGCGTGACGCAACTCCAGCAATGTTTCTTTCACATGGGGCAAGCCCCATGTGAAAGGGCCTGAGTCAGTCTTACGCCTGCCATAAGGCAGGCGTAAGGTTTTCACGCAATGGCGTCCTAGAAGTGGCGCACTGAAATCTTATAGAGTCAATGTCCCACTTCTATGAGGCTTTGGGCCATATTATCAAGAACCTCGCAAACATTATCGCCGCTTTAGCGGCAGGAAACTGCCGCTAAAGCGGCGATAAGGGGCTTGATAATATGCCCTAGAGAATTCCAATAGAAGCCCAGGTTTGATGTCCTTGAAACCAGAACCTGGGCTTCTATTGGAATTCTCTAGGGCATATTATCAAACCCCTTATCGCCGCTTTAGCGGCAGTTTCCTGCCGCTAAAGCGGCGATAATGTTTGCGAGCTTCTTGACAATATGGCCCTTTGATGTGGGGGAACGCCCACCCTGCATACATTATACCTGACGCAGGTATAACGTAGCGCAGGGGTTTACAAAGTGACACATCTGCCTAGATGCGTCACTTTGTAAATAAGGCACAATGTGGCGCATTTTTTACGCAGCCGGTGTGTCACAAAAAGTGACACACCGGCGGCGCTAAAGTGTCGCAAGGGCTCATAAATAAGCCCCTGCGTTGTTTAGGGCATTCAGAGTAAGGCAAGTTAATTATTTATGAGGCCTTTTTCCACAGTGTTTGAAATGTAATTGTGTTTTGCACAATGTTTTGCACACCAACACAAATATGCTTTAAAACAACCTTTGGAATGTTTGCATTTTGTAGCATCTCAATAATATTTGTTTTTATTTAAACACGGTGGTTCCTAGATGAACCATTAAACTTGGAAAAATAATATCCCCTGCATGAGATGCATCAAAATCTGCCAAATTAAATTCCAATTGTTTGATTTGTTGCTAGTCTTGTGGGTAGAACTTCATTCACAGAGGACGCAGTTGTTAAAGACCCTACAGACAAAAAGATTGATGCAGCATTAAAGAAAGTGTATTCTGGTTCTCATTTGGCCCTAACGGCGGGCATATATGGAACTTATGTGGTGCAGTCTTTGACTTCTGACCCAAAGGCTCTTTTTAGGTCTCTGGATGATTTCTCGGATTGTTCTGGTCTCTTGGAACACATTGATTGATGAGTGGAATATATGTCAGGCATTTCCATTGATGTAGTCAGAGCTACGGCCCTCTCTGGGGGGCATGTATTGCTGCAAGGAGGAAGTTGGTGTCGAAAGACTGGCGCACAGACTATGCGCAAAGGGACATCTGCTCTCCGTATGCCTTTTCAAGGTAACCAATTGTTTAGGGCAGAGCTTGAGGATAAGCTTCACAGGTTGTTCAAGGAAAAGAAGCATTCCGCTTTGTTAAAGTAGCCTCCTGCGGATATGCAGTCTTTCAAAGCAAAATCTCCTTTTAGACTACTGTCTTGTAGGTAACGACAGCACTTGAAGGGAAGTTTAAATTAAAAAGAGGAGGTGATAAAAAGACACAATCTTCCCCGAAACCTTGCTCGTGACTATATGGTGGCTGGTCAGAAGTTTGTGTTTGGGGGCACGATCCTTAACTTTCTCCAGCTATGGGGGGGTGGGCATCTCCTTCTGATGCATGGGTTCTGGATATAATTCGAGAGGGGTACAAGATAGAATTTGCTTTACTCCCTAGAGAATTGTGGGTCAGACCAACTCCATGGCCTCCCAACAATGAAAAGAAACTGGTACTTTGCCAAGGAATAGATTCTCTTCTGCAAAAAACATGCAATCTCAGAGGTTACTCAGACAGAGGGGGCTAGGGTTCTACCCCATAGTGTTTCTGGTGGAGAAGTCAATGGGGGCTTTCAAATGGTGTTGGACATAAAAGTCTTCAACAGGTTTGCAATAACTCTGCCCTTCAAGATGGAAAAATTTAAGAGGATAATTCCATTTGTGATCAAAGAAAATTTCATGTGTATGCTGGATCTGCAGGATCAGACAACTGGGTTCTGCATGCTCCCACAAAGTGGAAATTGTTGAAGGATCTGACATCGGTGTGTTCTCGGATTCAGGATCATGGGTTTCTTCTCAATCAGGGGAAGTACCAGTTGACTCCTACAAGGATCTGGTTTTCATAGGGGCCTGGTTCCGCACAAATCTCAACAAAGTGTTTCTACTGGATGGCAGAGCGGCAGTTTTGAGGACCCTGTCCCTGAGGGTAATGAATTGTCACACCCTGGCAGTGTGTCAATGATTGAAATCCTGGGTCACATGGCAGTGGCAGTTTTCATGGTACCCTGGGCTTGCTTTCATCTTCGCTCTTTGTGGTATCATCTGCGTTCCTGTTGGGACCCGAAGTAAGGGGACTTCGATGTGTTGGTCCCAGTGACACCAGAGGTTGTGAATGTTTTGAAGTGTTAGATTGTGCCAGTATCCCAGTCCAAGGGGGTGCCTTTCAGCAGGATCCTCTGAAGGTTCTCACAACAGATGCCAGTTCTTTCAGTTGGAGGGCAAGTCTGAGGTGTCTGGTTGCTGCAAAAGAAGCAGATTCTGCAAGAGAGCATATGTTCCTCCAATTAGGGGGAGCTCATGGCTGTGTACAGGGCTGTAATGAGGTTCAGGCAACATCTTGCTGGGTGCAACCTGGTGATCTGATCAGACAATCTGGTGGCAGTGGTATATCTGAACAATCAGGGGGGCACCCCGGCCAGTTCCTCAAATGCCATAGCTACCAGCCTTTTTTAGTAGGAAGAGATACACTTACAATCTCTGGTAGTGGTCCATATCTGGGGAGTGGACAACGGAGTAGCAGATTCCCTCAGTCGGGTCTTCTCCTCCTCCGAGGAGCTTTCTTTGACCAAAGGGGTCTTTTGCCAGCTGTGCAAGAGGGTTGGTGTATCTTTCCTGGACCTCTTTCCTTCCCTGCACAATGCGCAAATGCCCAGGTTTTGTTCTTGGAATCCGAAAGAGCGGGCATGGTTAGTGGATACCCTGTCTCTGGCTTGGCCAGATCAACTGTTGTATGCATTCCCACTTGTTCCTCTAATTTCCCAGCGGTTGACCAGGATATTAGGGTGCACAGGGTGATGATAGTGGTGGTCCCATTCTATCCCATACACTCATGGTTTCCCATACTCAGATCACTAGCAGTTCAGAGTCCTTAATTGATCCTGTGTTCACCCTCTCCTCTCAGGACATCTCCCTTTCTGTCTCTTCAGAAACTCCGTCTCACAGTTTGGAAATCAAAAGGGGCTTGCAGTGCAGGGGTCTGTCCTGCCACTTAGCAGTAGTAATTCAGGAGTCCCGAAAACCTTCTACTTTGAAATCTTCTGAGCGATGTTGGGGAAGCTTCCAGAAGTGGTGTTTGCCTCTACAAATGTCTCCTCTTGAATGTCATCTGAATGATGTTCTGCAGTTTTTGTGGGAAGGTTTCGAAAAGAATTTGCCTGTCTACCTTGAGAGCATTCAGGTCTCTTTGTAGAGATTCGACTGATGCAGAAGATTTGGTGTTGAGATTGTAGCAGATTTATTCTCTGGCCAGACCTTTGATAAAACCTTTATTTCTCTTATGCAATGATACTCAAAGTACGGCCCGGGGTCCGCATGAGGCCCTCCTGACCTTTACATGCAGCCCCCTGGGAAGCAGCAGCACTGGGCTGCTGTTTATTCGACTCAGCACTAGCAATTTTCTTTTTTTTTAAATATACAGCAAGCACTTATTTAAAGGTTAGTTATAGTTAGGGAAAGGAACTAACTAGGCCCTTAACTTTAGGAACACCTTCATTTTTAACAGCAAACATGTAAAAATACGATAGTCTTTTCAAAATTCAAAAAGTGTATTTCATTGACCTGTAGAAACAATTCACTTTAGTACATCAAATTATAGGAGTGCATTCAGAAGTATTTTTCTTAAAGTGATGGTTTCCAAACATGAATTTAGAAACGTTTATGCTTCCCCCGTCTCATCCTGACAACCATGCCATTAGTGATTACATCCAAGCACAGGAGATGGTTTTAAACCGCATGCATCCTGAAGTCTTGTATTTTAAGTTCCTCTTATATGTGATAATGAAGAAAAAGGAGGTAAATTGAAATAAAACATTTGCCCAGGGTTACATAATTTGGTCAAGTGGAGAAGCCGGGATTCATCCCAGGCTTTCTGGTTTCACATTGCGCAATTGAGTTCAGCCACCATATATATGCTTTGCTTCCCTACACTGGCTTTACTCCCCCCTCCCCCCGCTGGCATCAGTGCGGCCCTAGGTCACACCAAAGACCAAAGACCAAACTTTGCGGCCCCCGGGAAATGTTTGTGAGTTCCCATGCCCTTATGGGATCTCCCTCTGGTGCTGAAGACATCCTTTTGAGCCTTTGGAAACGACTGATGTTAAATTCTTAACCTTTAAGATGGTATTTCTGGTGGAAATAACTTCGGCTAGGCAAATTGGAGAACTTGGAGCTCTTATGGTAAGGGAGTTCTTTTGGCTTTTTTTGACAATGGAGTGGTTCTTTGTCTGGATTTTTCCTTTGTTTCCAAAGTGGATTCCCAGTTTCATAAGTCCTAGGAAGTTTTGCTTCCAGCCTTGAATGCAGAAGTGTTCAGATTCGGTAGTTCAGTGTTGCCTATTGGATTTTAAGGGGGTGCTTTTGGTTTATCTGGGTAGGACAAAGTCTTTTCGCCAGACGGATTCTTTGTTTGTGTCATTTAGAGCCTCGGCTAAAGGAGATAAGGCTTCCTCTCTGCCCATCAGTGGGTGGATAAAGCAATTGATTTTTTTTACCTATGCTTTGTCTGGGACTACTCACCCAGTGAGATTCATGGTAGATCCACCAGTGGGGTTGATGCTACCTAGGCAGAATTGAAGGGAATTTCCATTTTAGAAACTTGTTGGGTGGCTACATGGCAGCTCTGAATAATTTTGTGTAACATTATGTTATGTTATTTCAATTTATAAGGCGCACAGCTACCCTGAGGGGTTTCCCGGCGCCAGCCTGGTAGGAAAGGGAGAAACGAGGAAGTTACTGATTAAATAGCCAGGTCCTCAATGTTCTACGGAAGCTGCCGTAAACGGTTTCCTCCCGTAGTATGATAGGAAGAGAGTTCCATAGGGAGGGTCCAAGGAAAGAAAAGGACCTACCGCGCATCCGAGTGAGTTTAACTCTAGGAATAGTGAATTTCAATTGTCCGGCAGAGCGCAGAGGACGAGAAGGTATGTAGAGTTGGGCTAAAGATTGCAAGTATTGTGGAGCCGTTTCTGATTTAATTTTGAACATATAGCTCCAGGCTTTGAATTTGACTCGACTCTCCACTTTTAGCCAATGAAGATCACGAAGAAAGCTGGAGACTGACAAAGTCTTCGGGACCTGACAAAGCAGCCTGGCAGCCGCATTTTGCGCCACCTGCAGTCTTTGTACCGTAGCTTTGTTAGAGCCTACATAAAGGACATTGCTGTTGTCTAGCCTGGATGTAATCAGGGCATGGACTACCGTTCTTTGAGCAGAGAGGGGAATCATCCACAGAATTTTCTTTAACTATTTTAGAATGGTAAAACAGGTTGAGGCCACCTTAGTGACTTGTTGTTTCATAGACAGGTGGTCGTCAATGATGAATCCCAGGTTGTGAACTTGATGTAAAGGCTGAGGTAAGGCACCCATTTCAGAGGGTCAGTGTTGAGATCCCCAGAGATCTTGTTCTTTCCCTAGGATCATGACTTCAGTATTGTCTCCATATAATTTGAGTACGTTATTTTGCATCCAAGACGCGATTTTTCTCAGACCAGCCTGAAGAGCAGATGAATCAGATCCCTTAGATGAGGTGAGGGAAAAAATTATCTGCGTGTCATCAGCGTAGGAAAATAGGGACAACCCTGCCTCTTCGGCCACATCTGCCAGAGGACGAACGTAAACATTAAACAACAGAGGACTCAACACCGAGCCTTGGGGAACTCCATAGGGTGATAAATGGGATTTAGAGCTTGCCGAGGTAGAAAAAAACAGAAAAGTACGGTCAGTTAGAAAAGAGTGGAGCCACTGTAGGGCTGAGTCCCCAAGGACTGCAGGACTCTCAGCAGAACAGTGTGAGACACAGTATCAAAAGCGGCGCTGAGATCGAGTAAGATGAGGGCTACCGTGTCGCCTTGGTCCAACCGATGCCTCAACATTTCGGTGACTCCAAGTAGAGTAGATTCAGTAGAAAATCCAGCTCTGAATCCCGACTGAGAGGTGTGAAGAAAGTTCTGAGACTCGACAAACGATGTCAGCTGGGAATTAACATGTTTTTCGAGGATCTTAGAAAAGACCGGGAGCAACGAGATGGGCCGGAAGTTCAATGGCATAGTCGGACCCGCGTTGGATTTCTTTAAAAGAGGGAGCACCATGGCATGTTTCCATTCCGGAGGAACAAAACCTTCCTGTAAAGAGGCATTGAGGAGGTCCATGATCAGCAAGAGAGTGGGGGTGTCGAGCTGTTTCATCACAAAAATAGGAAGAAGGTCACAAGGGGAGCCCGATTTGATGCTTGCCAGAAGTCGGTTGAAAGCGCTGAGTTCCATGAGGGACCACGCTTCCAGCTTATCAGTGGATTTGACATTACTGTGGATTTGAGTCACCCCGACAATGGTAGCAGTAGGGGTGGTATCGATAGTGTGTGAAGTATTTAGCACATTTTCACTAGCAGGGGCAGAATATATTTTTTCAACTTTATCCACAAAGTAGAGGGCGAGGTTCTCACATTGCATTCTAGTTAGAGCAAGAGGGGTGGTCTGAGTATTAGACCCGGATAGTTCTTTAACCACCTTAAAAGAGTTTTTGGGCAGTTTTGAGCTTGAGAACTTTTGTTAGAAACAAACTCAGCCCAAGCTGCTTTGCAGAGAGTATGATAGTCGCTTAGAGCCTTTTTATAGGCCATCTTGGCATCTGTCTGGTAGTGTTTCCTCCATTGCCTTTCTAGGGTTGTGCATCTGGATTTTTCAATCTTGAGCCTCTCAGTAAACCAAGGGGCTGGCAACCGATGGTTACTGAAACGTTTGTTGGAAGGAGAAAGGCAGATATCTACTGCCTGTGAGAACCAGCTTTGAATAGAGCCAAGATCTGAAGTAGCAATCTGTTTGATAGAAGGGCTGGTGTCAGCTAAAAGATTGTTTAAAGCTCCTACATCGAGCTTCACCCAATGTCAGACATTTGGTTTTGGTCCAGTGGCGACTTACGGGGAGCAGGCTGCAACTTTCAACAGAAGGGTAACAGCAAAATAATCGGACCAGCACAGGAGGAAAGCAGGGGGACAGCTAAGATCTGACAAATTAGAGAAAATAGGGTCAAGCAAGTGACCTGCTGCATGGGTGGGACCTGAGTTACAGAGTTGTATATTCATTGCTTCGAGGTCAGCAATGAATGCCGCACTTTTAGTACACGCAGGGTCATCTAAGTGAAGGTTCAGGTCACCCAAGATAGTAAAATTGGCAGCATTCAAAACATAAGGGCTTATTAGGTCGGGGAAGGACAGTGCCCAAGGTCCAGCCGGGTCCGGAGGATGAACACTAGTATACCAGAAAAAGTGAACTTAGGTGTGAGCGTAATTTTAAATGATAAGGCTTCGCTGTCATTGACAGATGAAGCCTCACAGTTGCATTCAATAGAGCTTTTGTGGATAATAGCAATGCCACCCCCCCAGCTTTAAATTTCTATCCGTTCTGAAGATAGAGTAATTAGTAGGGAGTGCTGCTTCCATGTCGGGCCCTGAACTATCATGTAGCCAGGTCTCTGTTAGAAAGACGGCATCAGGTTGGTTATTGAGTAAGAGATCAAAGATGTCAGCTTTATGCTTTGGGAGTGATCGACAATTAATGCTGTAGAATGTAAAGTCTTGCTGTAATAAGGGTGTACCTTTGTGTGTAGTCTTCCCTGATAAATCAGTGTGCTTGGAAATCCCTGGTTCATTGCTTATGGGTCGGACCCTACCATTGTAGTCATTGTTTAATGCGCAGGTGAAATAGGACCTCCAGTACTGGCAGACCAAGGGGGCTTTGTCTAATTCAATTGTTTGACAGTTGGGAGAGGGGGTACGATGAAGTTCTAACAATTGTTTTGCGGTGTAGCTTAGTCTCATTGTATTAGATTGACCATGGCTCGTGGCCCCTGGTCCCGGTCGGGCGCGGACGGGCGCAGACGGGCTTGCCTTTGGAGCGCCTTCGGCATGCCATCGGCGCACCCGCTGTGCACTTCTGCTGCGCGTCCGCTCCCGGGCCATTAAGTAGTGGTCTGAGGCGAGACGCTGCGTAAAAGGTGGACCGTTAACTGGAGAGGAACGTGAGGCACAACAACATGGCCTCCTAGGGGGAGGAGCCCCATCATCTAAAGTGCGTGTGCAAAAAGTTTGCAATATACACACAGATCAAGTCACGATTAAAAAATACTGAGTATAACACACTCAGAAGCAGGACATAGTGAAAACAAAGGATTAAAACATAAAAACAAGATAGTCAATACAATCGATTCAAATGAGCAAAGATAGCAGTCAGATAGGAGCGAAGCCTACCAAGCGCTGCGCGTCCGCTCCCGGGCCATTAAATAGTGGTCTGAGGCGAGATGCCGCGTAGAAGCTGGACCGCTAAGCAGAATGTTTTGTGTGATGATGATAATCTTGGGCTAGGTGTTTTGCAGTCTGTTGTTTCTTGAGCCTGCCTGGTTTGAGTTCTGAATAAATAATTGTGCAGTGCCACCTTCTTATAAGTGATCTCTCTCTGTGTTTTTTTTCTCTTGGGCTAACATACGCAAGCTGGAGAGCTTTGCTTTCCCTCATTAGTGATGAGGGGGATGAGGACAAGGGGTACCTGATGGCAATGTCTCAATACTTAATGATAATCTTCATTTCTCCTGGTCCTGTTGTCCTTGACCCATGCATTACGTCCTCCCTCCGTCCCAAATTGTTGGCCTTCATATAGATTGCTTGGTAGTTCAGACAGAATGCTGGGTAGGTATTGCCTATGTAGACTCCAGCACGAGGGGGAGAGGCAATATCTACGGGCATTCCTCTGTTCTTTTTTCTGTGTGGCAAGATGGTAACATCTAGTTAGTCGTGAATGGGACAAGGACAACAGGACCAAGAGAAATGGAGATTACCTTTAAGTAATGAGACATTATGTAAGGGTCAGAGCACAGGCACTGGGGCCTGGTTAGCCGAGTACTGGTGCGCAGATTCAACAAAAACAGCAGCATCATTCCTCCAAAACATGGGGGGGATACTGCATTACCACATAGTGTTTGACATTCCATGCAATTTTACCATGTATATTAACTGACTGCTCTTAGCAGGTGGAAAATGTATGTGTGGGTCTGTGGGTCTGGCACAGGGTGAAGGCGGGGGGCGGGGGAGCAGCAGAAGGAGGGGGGAAGTATTTTTCTAGTGGGGGGATCATTGTATGCTACATCACTAGAAAGAAATATATGAAATGAAGCTTGGTGGCTGCTGCTGCTGTCAAAGCCTGGGGTAATATTTCTGGCTGGATTTACCGACTTGAAAAATCAGTGATGCTTCTCCTGCACCTGGTAAAACCTGGTGTGGGAAAACCGACCCTCTAGCAATCAGGCAGAGCAGAATTCCATGAGATAACTCTGATCAGTCTGATTAGTAATCAACCACTGGATGTGATAACAGAAAAAAGTGAATGAAAGAAACATTCACACACTTGTTCGTAATAAACCTTTATTCCTAACTTGCATTGAATATGAAAACAAAAAAGTAGCATTGCATTAGCCTTGAGACAAATATTTTATCACTCAGAACCTCGTTAATAGTGCCTCATTAATACTGCAGGGGCCAGTACAGGGATTTACTGGCCCACCAGGCTTCGACACGATAAAGGGAACATGAAGTGCTCCAAGTTTCACCAGGACAGTTTGCTTAATGAACTTAATCAAATTATCCAGATGAAAATCTACAGGAAAAAATATGCAGGAATCAGTACAGAAACACCAGTTCTTGCATATAATTCTCTTTTTACCCACACCAGTGGTAATTCTCACCTTTAGAATTACCAATGTCCACAATAGCAGTACTTCTAATGGGGAGAGTTGAGAGGAGTGTCTAGGTCAATAAATGTTGCACTTATAATGTGCACCTTTATCAGTTACTCTGATGTGTATTAAGACAGACTTTTCAGTGCACCCTAATAGAAAGATAGGATGAAATTCTGTCACAAAAAGAAAATTGGCAGATATCAATCAGCCCAGTCATAGCAGATCTCTCTATAATGGCAGAGGCGGCTTTTGACTGACAAGCGCTTCATTATCATCACTTCATTTGTCAACTAGAAAACCTGGTTCCACATTAGGAAGCACTGTTATCTCACAACTGTAAAATCTGAATATTGTAGATACGGTCTACGGGGGCAACCAACATTGCAAGCTGATTTTCGCTCATCTGTTGTCATGTTGACAATCCCTGTTTTGATGGACTCTGATGGCCCCATTTCAAGTGGGCCAGAATTCACTCTAGGAATTCGCCTGTCCCAAAGTTACAAATTCCAAGTAGATTTAGTGATTCAAGGGTGCAGAAATACTCCTGATCACATATTTGTTTGGCAAGCATGCAGGGATCTGTCTTTTCATCCAATTTCTGCATGTTTTCACCTATTTTCTGCCACATTATCCAACAGACATTTCATCAAGTTTCTACAGATAAGTTCTCAGGTTGAAAAACTCTGTTCCCACACTTTTTGTACTCTGAATGGGACTGTTACGCCCTGCTACCAGCCTCAGCGGGGGGTAGCAAGTCCAGATGTAATGACGGCCATGTTTGGTTAGGATTTTTCTGAGGATTGGAGCAATTAAGAGATATTAACAGGATAAATGATGGAAAGATTTCAAATAGTGAATACATGGAAGTGATTTATTTTGAGGTGCCTGTGAGAAATTAGCTTATGGATCTGAGGCTTATGTAAGAAGCTTGACAGAATGGTTTTCACCCAGTTGAAATGTGCAATGTGCCCACAAATAGACAAAAAAAAAATGTGAAGAAAGGACAAGATAGCAAATGAGCTTATAGAAGGTGGTACCAGTACCATGCAGTGAAAGACCACAGATTTCCACAATGCCAAAATCCTAAATCGATGCATTGTTTGACTCCAGATAACTCGATCTCTCCATGGTGGAAATTGACTTCTTCAGTATTTTCTACTGGATCCACTTGCAACATGTAGCATTTTGGACAATGGACCATCGCTGATATTTGAAAGAAATAAGGCAAAACATGCTTGTTAAATTAAAATACCATGCAAAATCAATGGGCATCATCAGTCACCAACACTCTGTTCCCAGGTAAAAGTGGATTCACCTAGAGTGTTTGCTTAGCACAAAGACACATTTTTATTCACTTTGATCAAGGTGAAGCCTCCTAAAACAGAATAAGTTAAAGTTTCATCTAGTAAGTTGTTCCTGATTTGTATCTTAATTTTGTTTATGTCAGAAGATCCTATCACGCTGCCTATTAACCCTCACCCTTAGTATGATTGAAGGAGTTCTGAATAAATAAATTAATTTTGGCAGTGGGCTTCTAAAACTCCCTCATGTTAATTTTTATTTACTAAAACACTTTACTCTGGGTGATAGAGCAGAAGAATTTAGCGTAAATAAATGCAATGATTTACACTAGACATTAACACGAAAATGCTTAATATAATGAAACATAGGAAAATAGTTTGTTTCTTTAACATGCAAAATTAAAGTGCAGCATGATTTTTGCAGTAAGCACTAATTTCTATCGTAATTATTCTACTAGGCTAGACTAGGCCGCTTCCATTTTCTACCTTTCAGTTAATTTTCTCCTTTAATAAATGCTTTCAGGAAATGCTGAACTATACAATATGATTTGATAAATGATTCACATTTGACTTGTTTAAATGTGTCATCTCTATAGAATGTGCTGACTTTAAAAGGTATTTCTTCTTTTCCTAAGCTACATGTTCTCATCGTTTTTAGTTAGTTTTCTAGCTGCTACATAGTCACAATGCTGAATAGTGTATTAAATTAATAATGCTCACATGGAGACGTGAATCTCATAACTTAGAATGTTTCTGCCTTTGGAATAGTTCATTGTTACGCAGTGGAATACTGAATAGCTAATAGTTTAGACTACAGGGTTATGATGGGAACTCAGAGTAAAGCAGCAGACCATCGGACGATCTTTTCTCAGTGGCTTAAGATGACGTAACACCAGTAAGGATTGTTACATATGCTTAGTGTTTTATAATATACGTGTTCCTAGTTAGATTTAAGGCAGTGCAGTCCAGTCCAGACCAATCTTCTGTGACCTTCCCTTTCTCCATTAGCACTTTTTACCCTATTCGCTGTGAACTACTGCTGACCGAGATATCTGTTGCCTACTACTTTGTGGGTGTCTATTTTCTTTAACGGTTTTAGCTACTGCTGTGACTATGTTTTTTAGCTTAACTTTGAACCCTTGTGACTGCAACTGTTTGCTGATGCTGATTTGAGAGAAGAGACTCAGATGAGTTTCTGTATCTACTCTTCATGAAGAGATTGGCTCAATCTGATTCTTCAATGCTCCTTTAAATTTTCTCTCTTCCAGAAGGACTCTTTATGGGGTCTGGTAGGTTAGAATCCGCTTAGATTAGATTAGGGATTCATTTCCTTTATGGAACACGCTGTACTTTACTTGATTGATTCTAACTTTGACTTTTCTTGATATTTCTGTAAACAGATTTATCTGATTTACTAATTAGAATTAAAAGACAAAACAAACACTGAACTCTTATCGTTAAATAAAGGTTTTCGAACTGATCCAAAACTCTCATCATTGACTGAACTAAATGATTAAATTTATGATGTCTATTGAGATGTTTTGTATTGATGCTCCATTCTAAAATGATGGCAAAGACCCATTGCAGAGAAGACGATTTAAGTGCTGAGTTGGAGACCCCCGTTGTAAGTTACGGGTTGAACTGAAGTTATTAAAGAAAACGTTTCCGTGCAATCAAGGGCATTAAGGATTACAGTTAAGGAGAGAAATTACCCTTTCTCTAAAAAAACAACCCTTGAAGGGAAGTTAAGTATTTGGCAGGACAACTAAAAACATCCTATATTTATCAGTTGTTAGCTATGTTAACTGTTGTATGTGGTCTTCAGTGCAGTACACCTTTTCCTACTTCTCTGCCTTGCTGCTCAGCCAGTGTGGATGTACTGTGGAATGTTGGTGCGTGGTGAGGTAATAGAGTGTTGGAATGCCTGAGTGTGGTCTGTCAGTTGAGAGTATGGGCTGAGCAGCAAGGAGGCTGCTCCTGGTGGGGCTCTATGCTTGATACCTATCTACGTCTAAGAACTGTATCAATAAACCTTTTCATCTTTATACTACACCTCGACTACATGGACTTATTACATTTGGCGATGATCTGGAAAGAATCTACGTGTACCAGCTTTTGGATTACAAATTTTTGAATTATGAAGAAGCTACAAGGTAAAGAATTTCTTGAAACTACGGACTTAAAAAGCATACTGGCACCCCTGAGCCCCACCAGTGACCTTCCATCGGTCGCCCTTACGTAAGTGTGCCAGTTAATGCTCTTTTTGCTTTCTACCTTGAAGAGTTGTTCTTCTTCCGCTTCCAGCTGCATTAGGAGAGTGTATTTTGGAAGAGAGTAACAATAATAACTCTCTTATATATATATTCCCCGCAATTTGCTCCGCCCCTTTTGAACGAAAGTCCTCAGAACCGAGACAGAAAGCCCAGAACGGGTGAAGAAATCCAGAACCGGTGCCAGGACAGAGAGCCCAGAGCCTGGACAGAGAACCCAGGTCTGGGACGAGGAGCCCAAAGTCAGCGAGTGAGAGCTGGAGCCGGAGAAGGGGGCCCAGAAGCGGAGAAAAAGGACAAGATTCAGGTGGTGTTTCCCAGGTTTTGACTGGTCAGGGGGCTGAATGAGAGGCCCAAGAGCCGAGCTGAAGTGCTAATTTCACTTTTCTACAATTCAATCGGCGGTCTAATTTTATTGATTTTACCGGCGGGAGTGAGTGGATATTCGCTGCCATCTACTGGAGGTCAGTCACACTTTTATTTTGCCTGCATTATCATTTTTTTTAAGAAAACGTTTCCCCGAGCACCATTTCAGCCTTGTCAGTTACCGTTATTTACTGGCGACATTTGAACACGGCGCGAGGCATCTCCTTTCCTCGAGCCGTAGTCGTGTGAACTTCCTGTGACAAAGGATTTCCCCTGTGTGACGTACCTTCTCGGCGTCACCACAACTCTTTGGAAATTGTTGGATCGTGCTTCTGCCGAGAGCCACCCTCCTCTACGTCCTTCAACGTGCCGCCATTTTGCGTTTGGAGGCACCACCTGGATTGGTACTATCGCAGAATACTTTATTCTCATATTTATTTTAAAATTTAACAGTTTGCATTTCCACTTCTAAACAAATATTTGTATGGTGAATTTTTCACTGTTTCTTTCTTGGATTTTGGAACGTATTTTATTGACTCCACCTGTGCATATTTACTGTGCGTGGATTAGTTCAAGGATTATGTTGTAATAGCCTTTTGGCTATGTGACCTTCCACTTGTATGTGGATTTGTCACCTCTTTTGTTTCTACATGATTCTTTACAGTGCTTTGTTTGCAAGTTTTAGTAAGGGGACTGTCATTAATTAAAGTATATGTTATTATAGCCTACTGGCTATGTGACCTTCCAATGGTTCGTGGATATGTCACCTACTTTGTTCCTACATGTACTTTGTTTGCAAGTTTCAGTAAAGGAACTGTCATTATTTGAGGTATACGTTATGATAGCCTACTGGTTATGTGATATTCCACTTGTGCGTGGATATGTCACCTACTTTGTTCCTACATGTACTTTGCAAGTTTCAGTAAAGGAATTGTCATTATTTGAGGTATACATTATGATAGCCTACTGGCTATGTGATATTCCACTTGTGCGTGGAAATGTCACCTACATTCTACTTGTTACTTTACTTTATAGTTCTGGATTTACAAATCCACTGTGCGTAGGATATACTGCTATGATTTTCTGACAGTGTGTGTTTTTCACTTTTTCACATGGTACCTGTGCGTGATTCCACACCTAATTACTGTCATGTTGGACTTTTACTCTTCATTTATTTCTCTCTAGGGATTATGTGTTGGATCTTTGTCAACCTTTTTCTTGTGTATGTGAGTAAGAGAGTTCTGCTTGGTGTTTCTTGCTGAGAGTGTTTTTTTATTTTTTTGCCCTTCTTTTGCGCTTTTGGTTGGCGTTCTCTGCTTATCATCTCCATGCTAGTCTGGCCAACAGGCGTGCCTGCTGGTAACTCGGATGTCAAGTTCTTGCATTCGTCTGTGGTAGTTTTTTGTTGGCGTTTTACATTTTCCTATTACTATTCTTCATTTGCTCCGTAAAAAGGGGAAGAGGCGTTATGGTATTTTTTGTTAATTAATGCAATGTTTTTGCTCTTATGGATTTATTGCATGATTTTACTCTAAATGCTTTACTTGTACTGTTACGTGTTCTGCAGCATGTTCACATCTATGTTTATTTATGCTATTGCTTTACTTACTTATAGTATTATCTTTTTGTTATTGTTCTTTAAAGGGGAAGGTGTGTTGTATGTGGTCTTCAGTGCAATACACCTTTTCCTACTTCTCTGCCTTGCTGCTCAGCCAGTGTGGATGTACTGTGGAATGTTGGTGTGTGGTGAGGTAATGGAGTGTTGGAATGCCTGAGTGTGGTCTGTCAGCTGAGAGTATGGGCTGAGCAGCGAGGAGGCTGCTCCTGGTGGGGCTCTATGCTTGATACCTATCTACGTCTAAGAACTGTATCAATAAACCTTTTCATCTTTATACTACACCTCGACTACATGGACTTATTACATTAACTCACCTCTAGGTGAGGTAAGGTACTTGTGAGGAGAGCCATGAAATCACAGATGACACCTCAAAGAGAAATATTGATGGCATCATACACGCATCATTCATTATATCAATGATGGCCAATTAATTCAGATCCCCAATATATATATATATTTTTATTCATTTATTTAAGGAGTTTTATATAGCACTGGCAGGACCCGAGGGTATCAAAGCGCTTTACATCAATGCATGTTCATTACAAATAGCGAGTATAATCACACATTTGGGATAAGATCTAGATGAAACAGTGGTTGAGCAAGAAGGTGGACAAAAAGCAGAGGAGGAGTACAAGGAGAAGATAAGGGTTGAGTTCATGACTTGGTGGCCAATTGACATCCTTCTAGTTGAGCTGTAGGTTGAGGAGGAGATCCTTTAGCTGTCTCTTGAAGCTTAAGATGAAGGGGTTTGTTCTGATATGTACTCTAATAGAGTACCAGATTTTAGGGGCATTGTGTAGTATCTTGTGCATGTTAATATCCTGTTATTATCTCCCTTCCTGCTCAGCCAGTGTGAATGTGCTGTGTGCTGCGTGGAATGATGGTGTGATGATGCAGAATGGAATGTTTGGGTGCCTGTGAGGTGAAGTGTGACAGTTGAAGTATGGGCTGAGCAGCAGGCAGGCTGCTCCTGGTAGGGCTGCTTCACAAGAACTCAACAACCTGTAACTGAACTTAATAAATCTACTGAAACTACACCTTGCCTGTTGGACTTAATTACTACACATTGCTCAAGAAGGAGCAATACAGAGTTCTCTGTTTGTGGGCTTTAGGTGGGATGAGGAGTAAAGTATTGGAGCTTCTTAGGTTTCTTGACTGACCTGCCTTTTTTAGGTTTGTGACAAGGTAATCTGTTTTCCCTGTGTGAATGGCTTTGTGTGCGAGACCGGCAGTTCTTAAGATGCAGTGAGCTTCAATAGGGAGCCATTTCATTTCTTTCAGGGCAGGGGAGATGTAGTCATATTTCTTTTATTCCTGTGACCATTCTGGCTGCTGCATTGAGAGTGGTTCTAAGAGATGCGAGATGAGATTTTGCGGTGCCTGTGAGGGTGGCGTTCCTGTAGTCTAATCGTGACAACACCATTGCATGTGTGGCAGATTTTAGGTCACTCTGCGGTAAGTAGGGTTTGATTTTGTTCCGAAGTTTCAGGCTGTAGAAGGCACTCTTCGCACTGTTCTTTATATGATCTTTCATGGTCAGTTTGGGGTCTAATGTGATTCCAAGAGATTTGGCAGAGTCGGCTAGGGTAAGACTGCAATTAAGAGCATCTATGGAGTTTAGACATTCTTGCATATGGGGGGAGTGGTTTGACTTTCATATCAGCAGAATTTCTGTCTTTTATTGGTTGAGTTTTAGGTGGTTGTGAGATAGCCAGTGATGACCATCTTTGAGGTTGGCATTTAGTCGATGTGTGTTGTCTAGTGAGGAGATTTCCAAGTAGAGCTGGGTGTCACCCGCATGTAGATGGAAGGAGATGTTTGCTTGGTTGAGAATTGTGGTGAGGGGCTCCATGTATATATTGAACAGAGTAGGCGAGAGGACAGAGCCTTGGGGGACA
Organism: Calotriton arnoldi; assembly: GCA_963921515.1. Classification (NCBI taxonomy): domain Eukaryota; kingdom Metazoa; phylum Chordata; class Amphibia; order Caudata; family Salamandridae; genus Calotriton; species Calotriton arnoldi. Next base: position 382,457 of record CAWUFW010012754.1, read on the forward strand.
CCCCAGGTGATTCTCATTGCATCAGGAGTCAGATTGTTTATTTTCATTTGTTGAGAGTTAATTTGTAGAAAAAATGTGAACCAGCATAGGACCACTCCCTCTGCACCGATCCTCTTTTGGAGGGGGATTAAGAGAAGCTTGTGGTTGACCATGTCAAAGGCCGCTGATAGATCTGGGAGTATGAGCAGGCAGCATTGGTCTGTGTCCAGTGACTAATATTGATCATCCACTTTGCTCAGAATAGCTCTGCAGGCTTTTTTGAAGCTGATTGATAAGGGTCTAGGAGATTTCAATTGCCGATGTATTGGTTTAGTTGTGAGAGAACACATCTTTCTAGGGTTTGGCCTAGGAAGGGTAGATTGGAGACAGGTCTGAAGTTGTTGAGGCCGTTCGGGTCTGCTCCCAGTTTTTTGAGCAGTGGCATGATTTGACCTAGTTTGAGACAGTCTGACATCACTCCAGTCATCATGGAGCTGTTTATGACCTTGGTCTCCTGCTGTTGGGTCCTCAACCACTCACTTTCTGTTTCACTCAATCATTTAGTCACTTTCCCAGAAAAATCACTTAGCCAAATACTCATTCGCTGACCAACTCACTACCTCCCTTTCATAGCATCCTAAATTATCTACTCATTTCCACATCAAAACATCACTTTATTAATCACATCTCCCATCCCATCCCATCCCCTCCCTCACCCACTCACTTACACATCAACTCTCCCCACCATGGACTTTTCCACTCTAACACCATCCCATCCACTGATTCTAGATATGTGCATTGCACTTACTTATGTTATTTATCACCATTTGTATTTGCGAGGAGGGACCAAGACTCACAAGAAGCGAAGCCTCAAGTGAGAGAGGATTCCTTTCCCTCCCTCAACAATGGCAATAAATAGAATATCACATTAGCATGTATGACATGATTTTTTTTCATATATACTTGATTTAACAAAAGTGTTTGATCAAAATCAGGATGCAAGCTCTTAAATTTTTGCAGTGTGTTCCCATCATATTAAAAAGACGTCCTGACGTTTGGGACAGTTATTTTCCTGTGTAAAGTAGTTATTACTTAAATCCTGTGAGGCAGTGAAAAGCGTGTTTCTCAATTCAATTTTGCTGTGCTATGATAATAAACTTAAATTTGATTTTGTAATATCAAATGGAGTAACTCACATGTTGAATGTTACCAAAATATGTGTATTTGCTTGGTTTAATGTAAATCTATTAAGTAGTTTGTGAGAAATTAGCATTAACAAAATGAGCCAGGTGGGCTTGAATGGGTTAAAAAGTTAACGATACCTGCTTTGTTAGTCTGCAAATGGTCCATGAACCTCAGTTCACTGACCTTTTGTGGACCCAAATTAAAAAACATAAACAAGTCAAATTTTTCAAGGAAACTTATTTTCCACATTGTTCATTTTAGATCTAAAGGCTCTGATTGTCCTGCTTCAACAGTGACAAATTTGTAATGGCTGCTATTATAGGAAGTTGGGCTCAGTCCCACGTCCTGAATAAAAAAAGAAAAATGCATAAAGAATTATGGGAAGCAACCCCGGACTTCATAGCTCATTGGGGCCCCCACTAAAGTAGAAAAAAAATACTATTTGCTGCATCGCTTCTTTACCCTGAGACTGCCTCCAGTGTGGCTCAGAGGTCCAAAATCTTTGCCTCAGGGTGTCTACGGACTGCACCTCAAAGGTTTTTGAACCCTTGTAGGGCCTCTTCTCAGAAGTGTCGACCTTGGATACCTAAAGGCCCAAGCAAAGGGTCACAACAAGAATCTATGTGGGTTTACTTACCTCCTTTGGGGTCCAGGAAACCCCTAAATAATAATGATAATAATAATAAAAATACTGTTCAACTATCTTTTCCTGCGGAGGAGAGCCAAAAATCCTATCAAGCCTGTTAAATTTAAGGTGGGAAATGGCACATTTTTTACTTCTCCCCCTTGGAATAATCTCTCTGAAATATGCTCTGCCGAACCCAAATTGGATGAAGTTTTTTGTAAAGTTTCAAGCAGATTGGTTGAATAGAGACAATGGGGCATATTCTCAAGGAGCTATCGCCGAGCTATCGGCACTTTAACGCATCCAAAGTCGCGCTAACTTTATCGCCCCATTCACAAGCTGGTGCTAACAGCCCATAACACCAGTTTTCCTGCGAAAGCAGTCGCAAAAAACATCGCCACAGGTGACCCCGGCAACTAACGCTAATGAGATGCAGAGTAGGCGTTCCCGAGCAAAAAGCCACGACAACACCACAACGCAACATTCACAACGACCAGCCACATCGGCGATAGGAACACAAAACAGGCGATACGGCGCGTTACCAGCAGGAAATTAACACCTGCTCTGACCTGGTGCAAAGTCGGACGTCAACCTGCACAAGAAAAGGGAGCCCAGCCCACAGCCACACCTGAAGAACAACAGATGCCATGGAGCCACTCACCATGCACCCCGGAGCCCGAGAGGGCAACAACACCCACCGCCACCACCCCCAGGACCTCCACCCCCCCAACGGACCCCCCCCCCTGGACCACCACAGAGGCAGCGCAGACAAAGACAGCGGACATACAGGAAATGCACCAGCCCCACAGACCTGACACCAGACAATGCCAATGCCCACTACAGGCCCAAAAGGACAACCATCCTCCGCATCCTGAACATCATTGCCCACAGCCTGACGGTACCAACACAGCGGACAACCAACATCCCTCCGCAGACAAAGCTGCTGGCTGTGCTGCACCTGTTGGCCTCTGGTATCCTCCCAAACAACAACCGCCCGAGTCGGAGGAGTCTAACAGCCAGCCCCAACCAAGTTCCTCACACCTGTCCTGGATGCCCTCAACAGCTAGGGACCCCAGCACCCATACGTCCCCCACAATGCGCAGGAACAGCTGGAGACCAAGCAAGGACTATACGCCATAGCTGGATCCCCGCACGTGTCAGGGGAAATCGACTGCACACTTGTCCCACTTGTGTCCCCTGCCAACACCGCACACAAGTACCGCAACAGAAAGCACATGCATCCCATCAACATGCAGGCAATAGTGGACCACAGGGGACTCCTCACCAATGTCATAGCCAACTACCCAGGCAGTGTGCATGATCCCTTCATCTTCCGACAGTCCAACATCAACCAGCGCTTCCAGGATGGCACCCATGAGAATGCACTGCTCGTTGGCAAGTACCAAATGAACACATCACACACCTCAACCCCAAAATCATGCAACTCACAACTCTGGTACTGCACATGTCACAAAATCACATACAACATGCCAAACAATATGCCCCCCCCACCAGACACGACAGCACAACTTACTGTGGCAACCTTGGTCAGCAATGTACATGAGCCATCGACGGCATGGCACCTCAGCCACACAATACCGGAATGTGGGGAGAGGTGGGAACCAGGCATGTGCAAAGGAGGCAAGTGACCCATGAATGAGTATGTACACAATGTCAAGTGTGGCGGAGATGTGCTGGACAGACTCAGTATGCAGAACACAGACATAGCCATGTCTACATGCACTGCTGGTGTTTGGAGTGTAGTGGACAGTGGACGCCACCATGTCACCCCAGCCAGTGGGGAAGATCGCGGAAATGTACCTTGTGACGTCCCCCCCTGTAAGCGTGTGCGGAGTGGGCTGGCATGGCGTACACCAGGCCAGCGCAGGGGTGTGAATAAAAAGCACGTAGCTCTGGGCGTGGTTCTCATCCGGAATGCCCAACTTGTCTGCCATGGCGGTGCCTCCCACCCCACCACGAGGACAACGCCGTCGCCGTGAGCGGTGTGGCCTGCGATCCTGTGCCCCTGCTGCACCCCGGGCCGCTGGTCCCCGGACCCATCATGCCCGCCCTTCGCAGCCAGGCCTCACTGCTCACCTGCCAACACTGGCGTGTGTCAAAGAGGGCCCACCACGTGGCGGCGCAAGCTCCAAGCCCGAGGCCCGCGACCTTCGCAGCCTCCTCAGACCATCACGGCCTCCGCGACACAGGCCCGCTTTACTCCTTTTTCGTTGACGTACTCCACCGCTGCCTCGGGCCTACACTACGCTCAATTAGGACACACATTTGGAACAGAGTCTTGATTATGCTATGGCAGAGTACACACTTTATGGCAGCGTTTATATCACTGTACTCCCTTCGATGTGGTGCCACCAACTCTGTGCATAGCATCCCAGCCACACGTGTCTATGGGCCCCTGATGACTACTCCTTCGGCCTACACTGCGGACGAGTAGGTCACACATGTTGAACTGATCCGTGATTTCTGCATGGCAGAGTTCATATCATTGTATGCAGGGAGACGAGTAAGAGGAAGACGCGGTTCAGTCCAGAGGAGAAAAGGACCATCGTTACGGAGGTGTTCAAACACTGCCGACAACTGCCCTGGTGTCACCAACCCTGTGCATCGCGGGCCAACGACACGTGGCTGTGGGCCCCTGCTGACTGCTGCCTCTGGCCTACACTGCGGTCAAGTAGGTCACACATTTGGAACTGAGTCTTGATTACACAATGGCCGAGTACACACTTTATGGCGGAGTTTATATCACTATACTCCCTTCGATGTGGTGACACAAAGTATGTGCATGGCATCCCAACCACACGTGTCTGTGGGCCCTTGATGACAACGCATTCGGCCTACACTGCGGTCGAGTAGGTCACACATTGGGAATTCAGTCATGAATCATTTATGGCAGACTTGACATCATTGTACTGGCCTCATCGCAGACTGCATCCCCTTTCAGCTCCGGTGCCACTAAGTCTGTTCCCCGACATCCATGGCCACTTTCTGGTTGAACTTTGGTGGCGACTGAGTCTATGGACTGGGGCTTGTCTTCATCATCATGTCGGTGATACTGACTTTGTGGCAAAAACGAGGCTGTGGCATTCCACTCCTCCATTTGCCGCTTCCGGCCGGCTTCTGCCCTCTGCATCATGCCCTGGAGGACACCTTCCACTGTCCCCCGCAAACCTCCGCTACATTCACCTTCGACATCGACGAGGACCCGAACACCTCGCGTGGCCCTATCTCACTGCACCGCAAGTCACCGTCCCGTGGCGGTATGCCTGTGCCGGCCGCAGTGCATCTGGGGCCACTAACTCTGTGCAGCTCAAGTCATGGCCCCTGTCTGATAGCATATTGGATGGCCTCTGGGTCGATGGACTGGGGGTCATCAAGGCCATGTGTCTGTGGCCCTGCGCTGTCCGCTGCCTCCGGCCTCAACTGCGGCCCACCTGGGCTCACACATCAAATCGAGTCCTGGACTGCCCGGACGTCGCATCACCGCAGGATGCATACGCCACCACCGCCAGGACCAACTCCAAACAACAGGTGCCAGAGTCGTAAGTGTCTTACTGCAAGACTATAAGAGTTGCTCACACCAGTCGTGGGTGCCATCATCAGCTTGTTCCCTGCTCAGCTCTTCAGGTGCCACTAACTCAGTGCACCACAAATCATGGACCATTCTGCTTGCATGTTGGTTGAAAACTGTACTTTCTCCGGCTACCACCATGATGCTTCACAGTTATTTCTGTTATGCTGGTGTTTTCTGTTTCCGCTTTAATTGTGATCACTGTTCAAGTTGTTGCCAGCACCAATGACTTCATGAGGGCTGGCTTACACTCACCCCACACACATCCAGCACATGCGTCACTGTACATGTGACCATGCCAATAAAGGTGTTGAGCGCACGTGCCCGTGGCCAGTTCAACGAACTATCTGAGTGTGTCCGTGTGCTCATGATGTATGCATCTGTGCCCCGGGCACTACAACATTACATTGTGCTGTGTACAGAGGACGCAGCCATGTCACCGCAGGCAGCGGGTGGGACATTGCACATGTAGCTTTGTAATCCCCCACTCAATACGTAAGAGGAGTGAACTGGGCCGGCGTACGCCAGTCCAGTGTGGGGGTGTGGATGATCATCCTGTGGCTCTGGGTGTGGTTCAGTACTGGACATGTGCAAAGGCATGTGTCTCTGTCACAGTGTGGGTCTCCGTTGGGGAGTGTAGGTGGGCCCTGATGGGACTTAGACACCCACGTATGTAATCTGGTTCGGCTTCCATGAGGTAGTACCCTACCCGCACATGTTCGGCCACCCCTTCTGGCAGTCTGACACCTGGCCTTGGAATGCGATGTGTGCTTCGGTGGGCTGCTGAGAGCCAGCCGGGGTTGTGGGTGCGTCCAGCTGTGTTGTCTGTGCAAGGGGTGGGGTATCCTCGATGCAGCGGTGCTGCCCTGCTCCTGGAGGTCGATTGCCTAAGATGTCCATGGACTGTTGTGGGGCGTAGGTGTCGGAAGTGTGGTGGTCCTCTTCAGCATCACTGTAGAGTTGTCTGGTCTGCTCTGCTGGAGGTGTTGTTTGTCCCTCTGCAATGTGAAGGGGAGATGCTTGTTGACATTGTGTTGGAATGTATGTTGCCGTATTGTTCAAGTTTACATTCAGACTTCATGACAATGTACATTGTGATTGTTTGGGAGGGGCGGACTATTTGATGCGGGTCAGTGGACATTTGGACTACATGACGTAGGTGAGGTTTTACACGTACATTTGCATCTCACAGTTTCCTGCTATGTCAGATGTGATTGGCCATTTTCTATGCACAGGCGGACCCAGTTGTGTCCTCTGTTCTGCAGTGTAGATGTTGGACTGTGTACCACATTGTCGTCCATGTGGGTGTGCTGTAATTGCTATGTGTGTGTGCTGCTTTGTGTGGGAGTCGCACCTGCAGCTGTGATTTTGATGCCCCTTATCCCTTGGAGGCGGTGTGCCTTTGGCTTTTGTGCTTTTGAGGTGCTGTGATGTTGGCGACTTGGGTCATTTGTGCCCTTGGATGGTTTTTGTACTCTTGTGCCTTGTTTGTCTGCAGATGTGTTGTTGACGTCAGTGGTTGTTTGTGCTGGTGGATGTGTCAGAGTGGGACCTGCTCCTTTCCGGATGTGGTCCACACTCAGCCACCTCAGTCTCGTGGAGTGCACAGTGTCATGGTGATTGTACTCCAGCCATGCTGCTGGTCATGTGGTGTCACTTGCATTGTCAGTGTGGCTCTCACATACGCATCTTTGCTGTGTTTCGCATGGGTGCATGTGTGTGTTGTGTAATTGGTGATGTGTGGGGTGGGACTCCTTTGGGCACATGGTGAACGGGGGCCTACTTGATGTTTGTATGTGTGCTGCAGTGTGCCACGGGGATCAGGGACACGACCCAGGGTTATTGTGGGTGTGCGGTGTGCTACACGTCGTTGTGCATGTGTGCCATTGTGCCCGTTCCCCCCCCCGTCCCCACAGTCCCTGTTCGTTACTCACCCTGTTGCTGTTGTGTCGGGTCATGTCGAGCAGTGTCTGGACTCCCGACTCCTTGCACCGTCTCCACACTGATGACTGTGGGTGACATTTGCTCCAGCTCCTCCTGTGGCGCAGGACTCCCACCTCCATTCGCCGTTGCTGCCTTCCTGTTGGCAGCGGGTTTCTGCTTGGTTTGGCTTTTCACATCGTGCCAGCGCATCTTGGCCTCCTCGGCACTCCGACTGCATTCACGATGGGATGCCATTTTTCCGTCTGTATTGCCAATGACACGGTGGCGGTGATGGACAGTTGTTGTTGGTGCTCTGTCACCTCCGTGACGACGATCGGGTTTTCCTGCGGACTGTACCCCGTCTTCCTCTTCTCCTTGGCTTTCCCCGACCCCGAGGTTCATTGCTGGTGGTCTGTGGGGCTTGTGGGGTTCGCATTGACCTGGGCACTCGTTCCGGGTGCATCCATGTTGCAGCGCAGTTTGATTTGTTTATGGTGTGTTTTTCTTGTTCAGCTTTTATGGTGCATTTTCCCGCCAGACGCGTGGGAATTGCAGGCCTATCGCTGGTTGTCGCTGTTTTTTTTTTCATGGTTGGCCTCATTGCAACTTTATTCGCGTTGGTGTTTTGCATTTTTTCGGCATCGTGTTATTTTTAACGCGGTCATTTGACGCGCTCTCGTGGGACTATCGCATGGTGACGCCAGGTAGAGAATGCTATGTTAACACGGCGTTGTTTTCCCGCGATGGACTGTGATGTGAAAAGTTGCGTTAAGCTAAAATTGCGGTGGTTATCACATGTTCTTGTGAATATGCCCCTCTGTAATTAAAAACGCAAAGATGGCTTTTAAGGGGAAACTCAAAGTATTGTGCCAAAATTGCTATTTGTACTCATACCAGTCTCTCGCACTGACAAAAATCTAGGTTGATTCATATTTCTTTATATGTGGGTGAAAAAAATTGTGAATTCCATTTTATGCAATTTTCACACACTTTTTTGAGATTATCCAAGCAAGAAATTTCATGTGATTTTAACATACAAGAGGCTGGTGCGAGCAACTAATGTCTTGCGGGAGCAGCAAAATGGAAACAAAAATATATTTTCCCCTTAAAGCCAGATCCTAATGGGTTCTCACATTTTTTTTTTTTTTTAAATCATCATGAATCATGCCTTTGTATTCCGTTTTCACTCGAGGGACTGACCAGTATTTATGGAGAATGTCACACTATTTTGTATTCTTCTGACTAAATTTCATGAAATTGCACACAAGAATTGCTGATTTTGTCCATCCCTAAAAATTATGCAAAAAGTGAAAGTAAAATCCAATAATCCGGATCCACACAAGATTAAAGTATAAACAGTTACCAAGTCTTTGCATAATATCCTGCAATCTCTTCTATAATCTTAATGGGAGAGAGGATTTTTGAGATGGAATGAAATTTCAACAGTGTCAAGGTTCAATCAGCAGCTTGGTCTTTGAAAGCCTTGAAATAATGGCTCGCTGTAGAGTCCGGAGTGTAGTTCTCAACGTAAGGACACACTGACAATCCTGCGATATCAGGAATTAAAGAGTTAAATGGTTCTGACGTGGTGGACACTAGGGAATGCTTATTAGGATATTTATAGCTTTGTTTTTTTCTCTGCCTTGCAAACTTGTACAAGCAACAGCGTTGCATGGAATAATACCGAAGTGTTTTGAGTTTTCTTTCACATTCTGACAAAAAAAATAATGCGATGTTCCTTGCTGAACGAAAGAGAAAGGTTCGGAAATGCTTCACTTGTTTGCAATCTCCTGTAGACTATTTCATCTACTTTCATCTCTATTTTGAGAGGGCGTTCAATCTGAGGGACAATAACCGTAAACCCATTTGTTGTCCCCCGCTGAGTACCAGCTCATTATAGCTTTGTGCAGGAACCCAGACAGAATAGGTTGGCAGCACATTAGACCACATCTGAACAGGCCACATATGCTGTGGTCTGGTATGCTTTGGTTCTTTAGTTTTATTTAGGTGAGGTTAGATTAGGTTAGGTTTAAGTTTGTATAGGCCACGTTTGCATATACTGTTATGGTGTGTATTACATTATGTTATAGTAGGTTTCGTTACATTAAATTGCATTTATATAGCGCTTACTACCCTGGACGAGGCGTTCGGCTCTGTTATTGTATAGTAGGTTCTGTTATGCTGTATTGACCTTTGGTATTACATTCTATTATTTTATGTTATATATTGTTATGCTGTATTGGACTTAGGTACGGTGTGTCATTATGCTTTGTTTAGTTATGTTTGTTAGGTTATGAAAGTAGCATCAACATTTTTCACACCCATTTCTGGTTATTGTGAGTAGTGCTGATTTCTCCTTTCGATGTGAGTCACTTGGCACTATTGCCTAGATGTACAAAGCATAATAATAGCGATTCACAAATAGCGAATTTTTGTGAATCGCTATTTGGTAATCACTATTAACAATGTATAAAAGTAATATCTGGCCCATTAGCGAGTCGAAGTAGGTCGCAAATAGACCCACATCATAAATATTAATGCGGCGGATCGCAATCTGTGACCCGCTAGGATTCGCTGTTATCACAGCGATGATGGCCTGCTGGGGTCAGCAGTTCTCCGTGTCTGTGATTGCTTTTAAATAAAGCAATCATTTTTTTTTAAATGCAGCCTGTTCTCCTTAAAGGAAAATGGGATGCATTTAAAGTAAAAAAAATTCAAAGTTTCATTTTTATTTTTAAGAGTAGGCAGTGGTCCGTGGGACCACTGCCTGCTCTTAAAAAAGTATTTTTTTAAACACTCCTTTGCAAATAAAGTGTGATTTAGCGACTGCATTTCGGTCACAAAACGTTCATACATCCAATTCTAATTTGGAATCTGAAAGGGATGCCCTAAACCCTTCCAAATACTGAATTGGCATATATTCGCAATTTCAATTCGCAATTCGGTAACATGTTTCCGAATCACAATTTGGGATTAATACATACCAAAATGCATTTTTGAAGTCAACAGTAAACATGCATCCTACATCTTGCACTCAATATTAAAATGATGATGATGATGATGTACTGCACCTTGGACGCTGGGTGATGAAGCGCAGTTGAAGAATGCACAGTCTAGATTGCCATGTTCCTTTCGAGGTCAGAGCAGAGAGCTTCGCCAAATGTGGCACATTTTAAAGGGACACACGAGGCAGAGAAGGAGCGCAGTCCCTTAAGGCGACTGAGCGATAAATTGCTGTCAGGTCCCTGGTACGGCACAGTATTTAGTGCTTTAATTTCCTGAGGCTGTTCCAGTGCTCTGAGCTCTGAGAATTTGAGATTTAGGGACTACAGGGAACCAGGCACAAATACCATCAGCAAGATAATGTTTGTGCAAGCTGTTATTTTCAAGGGAAAGGGAAAATAAATGTTTGAACAAGAGTTGAGTATATTTCACATTGTTCAGCCAATAATGACTTTGGCTAGTCTGACAGGCATGCACATAAGAAACGTCTGAGCCTGTATCTTGAGCATTTGTTCTTGCAAAGTGCACAGCTGTGTGCCTGTTTTCATGCAACTGCATCTTCTAAAGCACATATATTTAACTCAGAATTTCTTTGAATTAGACCTTGACCTGCAGACTTCATAGCTCAGAAAAACAGAGAGGTAACCACTGCTCATTTTCTGAGATGTGCTGAATGTAGTTCATGCACTAACTCAGAGAAATTTTGAGTGAAATGTATTTGTTATGGTTAGTGACATCGCTTTAAAAGAGGTACACAGCTTTGTTCCATGTGAGCTCAAATATTCACATACAGCCCTAGATCTGGTCGCAAAAGTCACTTTAACCCCTGAACGACTGAGGCATTTCCTCCCCCCCAGTATTGAGCCCTTTGTTTGATTTTCGAGGCACTTTGCACTTACGCCTTCATAACTTTTTCCTACATAACAAATCTAAGCCAAATTTGCATCCTTTGGGAATTCTAAATGTACCCAGAGTTTGTGGATTACGCTGGAGGGAACTGAGAAATTAGCCAAAGTATAGAACATATAGGGGGATATTCTCAAGAATGTGAGATAAACATCGCCAAAATAGGCTAACGCAATTTTTAATATCGCCGTCTATCGCGGGAAAATAACTCTGTGTCAACCTCGTATTCCCAACACGGCGGTAACATGCCATAGTTTTCCGAGAACGCCTCAAATGTCCGCGATACAACTGCTGCGACAGCGATAAAAAAGGAAACCCGAACGTGAAAAAAGTCGCGATGGGCCCAACCGCGATAGAAAAATCGGCAACAAGCAGCGCCAGGCTTGCAATTCCCACGTCAGGCGGGAAAAATCACCATAAAAGCTGCAAAAAAAAAAAAAGAAAAGACATAACAACTGCGAAGCACAATGGAGGCAGCCGGAGCAAGTACAGAGGACAACCCGAACCCCACAAGCCCCACGGAGGACCAGCCTGGGACCTCGGGGCCAGGGAAGGGCAAGGAGAAGAAGAAGAGGAAGACGCGGTTCAGTCCGCAGGAAAACAGGATCCTGATTACGGAGGTGATAGGACACCATCAACAACTGTTCGTCACCTCCACTGTGTCATTGGCAACAAAAAATGGAACATGGCAGTCCATTGTGGACAAGGTGAATGCAGTCGGAGTGCTGAGGAGGACAATGGACGAGGTCAAGAGGTGCTGGAATGATGTGAAGCGCAAAACCAAGCTGAAACTCGCAAACAACCGCAAAGCAGCAATGCAGACTGGGGGTGGGAGTCCTACGCCACAGGAGGAGCTGGATGAGATGGAGGAAATGGTGTCCACAGATATCAGTGTGGAGACGGTGGCAGGAGTCGGGGGACCGGACACTACTCAACATGACCTGACACAACAGCAACAGGGTGAGTAACCACCAGGGACTGGGGGGACGGGGGGAGATGGGCACAATGGCACACATGCACAATGAAGTATAGCACACTGCACAACCACAATGACTCTGGATCATGTCCCTGATCTCCTTGCCATACTGCAGCACACATAGAAAAAGCAAGTAGTCCCTCGTCCACAATGTGCCCAGAGGGGGCCCTCCCTACACATCACCAATCTCACAACAAACCCATGCACATGTGCTGAACCCAGCAAAGCTGCGGATCCGTGAGCCCTACTGACAATGCAAGTGACACTGCATGACGATGAGCATGTCTGCAGGCCACTCATCATGACATGTTGCACGCCACAACACCGAGGTGGCTGAGTGTGGTCCACATCCGGAAAGGAGCAGGTCACACACTGACACATCCACGTGCACAAACAACCCCTGACGGCAACAAGACATCTGCGGACAAACCATGCCCAAGAGTCCCAACTCCCACCAAGAGCCCAATTTACCCAAGTATGCAACATCTCAGCACTGCATAAGCACAGAAGTCAAAGGCACACCGCCTGAAAGGGAGAAGGCCAAGCAAAGTCTGAGCTGCAGGGGCGACTCTCCCACAATGCAGCACACACACAAGAATCAGAGCACATCAACATTGACAACAATGTGGTACAAACTGCAACACTTCCACAACAGAACAGAGGACACAACTGCTGCTGCTTGTGTGTAGAAACTGGCCCATCACATTTGGCATAGCAGGAAACTGTGACATGATAATGGACAAGTACAACCCCACATCCCTGATGGTGCACAAATGTCCACTGTCCTGCTTCAAATAGGCAGCTCCTCCTAAACAGTCACAATGTACATCGTCATGCAGTCTGTTTGGAAATTTGGCCAATGCGTAAACATACATGGAACACACTGTTAAACTGCATCTCTCCTTTACATTGCAGAGGGAGAATCATCACCTCCTGCAGAGCAGACCGAACACCTCCTCACTGATGACGAGGATGACCTCCCCACCTTCGACACCGACGCCCTCCAAGAGCTCATGGACACCCTCAGCACCCCACCCCCAGGAGCAGGGCAGCCCAGCTGCATCGAGGAGACCCCACCCCCTGCACAGACCACACAGCAGGAAGCACCCACCACCCCGGCTGTCTCCCAGGATCCCCACGACCAACACATGGCATTTCAACGCTGTGTGTTGGAGGGCCTGAAGGAGATGGCAGAGCAGGTGCGGGTGGGGCTCGACCTCATGGCAGCCAAACTAGATGCCATCCATGGGTGTCTACGTCCCATCAGGGACCACTTACAGTCCCTAATGGACACCCACAGTACGCTCCATGGTCTCCAACGAGCCATGGCTGACATCGTTGGAGTCATGACTCAGCGACAAGAACACCTGTCTAGTCAGAGTGGCTCCAGCGATCTCAGCCAGGAGTTGGGACACATGCAGAGGCTCATGGAGGACACGATGCGGATGGAGGCGGAAAGGATGGCTGCCACGGCTGCACATCAGCGAGATGTAGCTGGGATCTTCCATGCCCTGCAGATCCTCATCATGGCATTGCTGCCACAAGGCCTGGCGCAGATGAATGCTGCTGCTCCTACACCATCCACATCTCCGCCCCCTGATGTGTCAGTGCCCCACAGTGCGGCAGACATTCCACCTCCGGCACCTGATGTGTCACTGCCACACAGTGCGGCCGACAATCCACCTCTGGCCCTTGATGTGTCAGTGCCACAAAGTGCTGCAGCTGAAACACCACCACCCACAGGTGAGGCACATCACACATCAGAGGACGATGATGTGGATGAGACTGCCGTTGTGGTAATGAGGAAGCGGTAGCATTCATCTCCGCCATATGGCCTGTTTCAGCTTGGTTCGGCCCTTTGCATCATCACCGTCCACTGTCCCCCGATACACTCTGCGGCACTCACCTTGGACCTCGACATGGACTGCCATATTCTGTTTGGTTACCAATGACACAGCAATCAGACTGTGCACTGAACTCTTCCTCTTCCGATGAATTTGTCCTTCCCTAATGGACTGGCTGGCCCTCCACGGGGCAACAATGTCAAGTGGGGTGTGCATGGCCCTGTACTGCTCCAGCTGCAACACTCAACTGAATGTGAATAAAACATTCAAATTCACACAGATGTGTCATGTCTATGATCCTTCAAGTATGACAGTATGGATGAATGTAGGGTCACTGTTTCCCCCTCAAGTCCATTTTGCACATGTTGTGGGGCTTGGGTCACAGGGTGCAACATTAACGATTGCGGTCCGGGTGGCGCAGACACTACAACGGAGACACATGCATTGGTTACTTCCTTGTCCAGGCCAGAACTGAACCACGCCCAGAGCCCCGGGCTCATTGTTCACACCCCTACGCTGGACTGGCATACGCCAGCCCAGCCCACTCTGCTTACGCTCACAGGGGGTGACGACACAGCTACATGTCCCAGGTCTTCCCTGTGGTGATATGCTCGTCACTGGTCTAGTTGTCAGCATGCCACAGCCACTCCCTGAGGGCTGGTTTACACCCACACCACACCCATCCAGCACAGGCGTCACGGGACATGTGACCCTGCCAATAAAAGGGGCCCACCACAGCACATCCCCCACTGCCGGAGGTGACATGATGGCGTCCGCATCCACAGAACTCAATCATGAAGGGTCCGTGACTTGCGTTGCACAGAGTTAGTGGCACCCAATGGCCTGCGTCCGGCACGGGCCTACCGCCACGTGGCGATGACTTGCGTTGCACTGAGTTAGTGGCACCCGATGGCCTGCGTCCGTCACGGGCCTACCGCCACGTGGCGTGACTTGCGTTGCACTGAGTTAGTGGCACCCGATGGCCTGCGTCCGTCACGGGCCTACCGCCACGTGCGGTGACTTGCGGTGCACAGAGTTAGGCCCACCTGAATAGCTGAGCAGGTGTGCAGCCTGCGATGATGCATTGGCCTCGATACGGCGTCCAGCAAATCAAGACTCGATTTGAATTGTGAGCCCTGCTGGACCGCAGTGTACGCGCAGGCAGCAGTCAGCACACACATGACTCCGCGGTGCGGTGCCGCAGGGTGCGCTGGGGGCCTGTGGCGCGGAATCCAGCGATCGGCTGAGAAGGTTGCACCGGCACGTGGAGGGCCCTCTTGGAGACACGCCGGTGGCGGCAGGTGAGCATTGAGGCCTGATTGCGCAGGGGCGGGCAGTCATCGCTGGGCGGCGGACCGGTCTGGGGACCAGGGCTGGGGTGCAGCAGGCGCACAGGTTCACGCAGGCACCACCGGTCACGGCGGCTGCCTCGTGGCTGGGTGGGGGGCGCCGCCCTGTCAGACATGACCCTGCATGTGCTGACGAGATGTGCGCGGATTGGCTTGGGACGTAGTCACCTCGTCTCCAGTGTGAATACAGCCGTTGAATGTGGTCGGGCACCTGTGTGTAGGCCTATGGTCACGATATGGCGGACACAGAGACACACGCAGTAGTTACTGTGGTGGCCATCCCGGAACTGGACCACGCCCTGGGCCCCGGGCTATTCATTCGCGACATACACCGGCCAAGGCCGCTCCGCTCAGGATTACAGGGGGGGACCACATGGCTACATGTCCACTGGGGTAATCTGTTAGCGTCCACTGTCCACTACACTGCAAACACCAGCAGTAGATGTCCACCTGGACATGTCTGTGCTCTGCATACTGCAGTCTGTTCAGCACATCTCCGCCACACTTGGCATTGTGTCCTTTCTTATTGCTGGGTCACTTGCCTCCTTCGCACATTCTTGGTTCCCACCTCTCCCCACATTCTGCAATTGTGTGGCAGAGGGGCTCTCCCTTTGTGGATGGTTTGTCTACATGTCTGGCTCCTGTTACCACGGTTACTTGTGTTGTCGTGTCCGGTAGTTGGGCATGTTGGTTGGCATGTTGTATGTGACACCCCCCCTCCTCTCCCTCAGCGCCTTGAGACCCTCGCGGGTAAGTAGTGCGCTTTACAAATCTTGTGATTGATTGATCGATTGATTGATTTTGTTACGTGTGCTCTCCCACAGTTGTGAGTTGTGTGATTGTGGAGTTGAGGTGTGTGGTGTGTTCAGTTAGTACTTACCAATGAGCAGTGCATTGCCACAGGTGCCATCCTGGAAGCGCTGGTTGATGATGGACTGTCGGAAGATGTATGTATCATGCACACTGCCTGTGAAGTTGGCGACGACATTGGTGAACTGTACGCGGTGGTCCACCATTGCCTGCACATTAATGGAATGCGTGTGCTTTCTGTAGCGGTAATTGTGTGCAGGGTCTACAGGGGGCACATGTGTACAGTCAATTGCCCCCAACACGTGCGGTAAGGCAGCTATGGCGTAATTCCCTTGCATGGTCTCCAGATGTTCATGCACAGCGTGGGGAAGTGAAGGTGCAGGGGTATCAAGATGATACAAACCGTGATGTTTACAGGTATGATGAATCCTGCATGATGAGACCGTAACAGATGTTTGTGTGGTCGTAACCTTCCTTTTCTTTCATGCGGAGGTTACGAGCACACAGACTTCTGTTACAGTATATTTGGACTGGATTCATCATACCTGTATGCATTCCGGATTGTCCAAGTGCAATACACTGTACCAGATTATGTTTGTGACTATGAGGACACTTGACCATTGTCACCATTTCTCAAACAGGTTTCTGACTACTGATTTCGGGATATGGAATGGTATTGGGGAGTTCCCGCAGCATTTGCAGTTTATTGGATCCACACATTGCCCTGGTGAAGTTCCCCGTTGGGAATGGAACGCGTTGGCTGAGCTTTTCGTCTTGTTGTTTATGTATTTGTAATAAAGTTCTGTTTTTCCACTACCGTTGACTACTGGACTTCATGACCTGGGGGGGAGGGTCCGGGGGTGGTTGGGGTGGGTGTTGTGGCCCTCTTGGGTCTCCAGGCTGCATGATCATTGTCTCCATGGCATCTGTTGGTCTTCAGATGTGGCTCTAGGCTGGGCTCCCTTTCATACTGCAGGTTGTCGTCCTGCGTAACACCAGTGAAAGGCAGGTGTTGAATCCCTGCTGCTAACGCGCCTTACCGCCTGTTTTCGGATCGCATCGCTGATATGGCTGGTTGTTGAGAATATCGCAAAGTGGTGTTTTCGTGTGTTTTTGCATGGGAACGCCTACTCTGCATATCATTAGCGTTAGTTGTCGCTCTCATCCGTGGCGATGTGTTTTGCGGCAGCTATCGCAGGAAAACTGGCGATGTCGGCAGTTTGCACCAGCTTGTGAATGGGGCGATAAGTCTATCGCCGCTTTTGCGGCGCTAAAGTGCCGATAAATCAGCGATGGCTCCTTGAGAATATGCCGCATAGTATTTTTTTAAATGAGAAAAAAAGTGCTGTACATGAAAGACATTTTTTTACTAAAATGGCATCAATAATTGCTGTGCTAAGAACACCATCTTTCCAGCTTTCAGGAAAAAGCATAGTTATAAAAAGCAATTGTTTTAGCACAGACACTTAAAAAAATGCAAAGACTATACTAAAATAATTATAGATGGACTTTCCTAATTTTTGTGGTTTAAATCTACTTCCAGTGTAAAAAGATGGGTGAACTCAAAGAGCACAAACATTGCAGAAATATAGAAATAGCTGAAAATGTGTTGTTCTAAAATATTTAATTCGAAGGGCTGATTTACAAACGCACTATACCATTATGCCTGCCAGAATCTTCTGGTCACAGGGATACATGGCATTTGCTGGTTGTCCAAACCATGTGCTACCCAGAGCCAATAGCTCATGTATAGTTTATAATGATTTTTCATTGTGTTCTGACTTTGCAGCAATTCATATGGTAAACGCTGATGAATGGAAAATGGGTATGAAGGAAACCTGTAATTTTTTTTAATGTGTTCCAGATATTGAATAGAGGAATACTTATTGTACAACTATGAATTTGGAGTTACCCATACTAGTAAGTAATTTCGAGTGCACTTTGTAAATGTGTTGTTTCTAGCACATATTGGTGTAAGTTTGGGAGCCAAAAACAGAGAGAAATTCAGTGGATATTAACAAATATTCTACAATTCTGGGTTCCCACACAACTTCCAATAAAAGCGGTCCCCCAACTTGTATGGGTGGGCCTTTCGCCCATGACAGAAAAGACCCCCAAAAGCTAATCAGAGACATTAAATCCAGAATAAATCTCCCAATCTTGCTCCATTAGTCTCCTCCTCTTAATTGATGGATTGATGGCAGTTAAGATCAAGGACAATGAGATGAAGGAAGAGTGAGAGAGGGGAAGAGGCTATAATAGTAACAAAAATGCATTTCAAGTCATAAATCAAATAAATGAAATGAACAAAACCTAGGGATCTATTCACAAAAGAAGTAGTAAATCTGTACCTATAGATGTAGAGCTGTGTGCAGGTGGAGACTTAGCAGTTTTTGGTATTCACCACAATTGTCAATACTACAACGAGAAAATTGTGGCAGACACAAGTTTCCAGGGGTGCTACTGCAATGTCAACGTATTCTTCCCATGGGTTTCTAGTCCCACTGTCCAGAGTTCTCAAAAGCGGAAGAGGAAATGCCCCCACCCCCCTCCCTCCGTGCAAACAAACTATTTCTTCCACAAGTAACATAGGGGCATATTAGCAAGACCCTCGTTAAAATTATCGCCGTTTTAGCGGCAGGAAACTGCCGCAAAAACGGCGATAATGGGCTTGCTAATATGCGTTATGGAATTCCAATAGAAGCCCAGGTTAGATATCCTGCACATCTAACCTGGGCTTCTATTGGAATTCTATAACGCATATTAGCAAGCCCATTATCGCAGGTCTTGCTAATATGCCCCATACTTTTTTCCTCCTGGAGAAAGAAATCCCTTCCCCTACAGCCCCACCAAATGTGGAGCTGATCCATTCCGTCCTGAAAGGGATGTGTCCTTGTGTAACGTAACCAGTGCTCAAGTAAAGCGCTCCAATACCTTCGGGTCGAGTTTGCGCTATATAAATCTGCATTAAAATTAAAATTAAATTAAATTAAATTAAAACTTACTCCAGTCCTTGGCAAGAGTAACTCTCTAATCAATTCCATGATAAGATTGGGCATGCACGTAACATACTTTTTTGGGAGGTGTTCCAAACTTTCAAGGCAAATTGCACCTTGACCTTGAAGCACCCACTTCTGACCCCTTGAGGGGGTTTTATGAATGCAAATTTCTCTGCACTGGTGGAGGGAATCCCGCATTCCTAAATCTAGCCATGCACCCAGGAACCCTTTGTGGATTCCTGGAATGCATAAAAAAGGTAAATTCGGTCGGACTGACTTCACCTTTGTGAACCAGGACATATGTTCATTCACACATGTCATGAACTGCATCATGAACTCCGCTCACATTCTCAGAGCTCAACCAATCAGCACCATAGGTAGCGCTAACATTCGAAGTAGCATACGCGTCACTTCCAGGGACAGTATCGCCTTCAGCTGCATCATGGATAGGGCCACTAACGAGGTAAACCAGACAGTTTTAAAGAGTTTACGGACTCTCGCAGCGATAGGTTTGTTAATATTCTGCCCAAGATTTAAACTACTAAGGGGCATATTATCAACAACCGGCGATAAATATCGCTAAGCGCACTTAGCGCTAGGATATTTATCGCCGGCTATCGATGAATTTTATCGCTGAGATAGCGTGCTATTAGCAACGCTTATCTCAGAATCGATAAAATTTCTGGCGCAAGCTGCCAAATGTCCAAATATCGCTGGAAATCCAGCGATAATCGCTTGACATTTGGCGATAGCTTGTTGATAGGGCTGGGCATACTTAACCATGATATCCACCTTCCATTGGATATCATGGCTAAGTCAAACTAAAAGCATGCGTAAGGAAAGTAGCGTTAACCAAGGTTAGCGCTACTTTTCTCATCGCTATGCTTGTTGGGGATTCCCTTGATAATTGGAGAAATGTCGGTTAACGACATTTCTCCAGTTATTTTGGGACGGAACGCCCACTTTGCATCTCATTAGAGATGCAAGGGTGGGCGTTATGGAAAAGGGCGATAGGGCAAGGATTCACGCGATAGCGTGACCTTGCTAATACAGCGATAAAATTATCGCCGCTTTTCGTCTGAAAACAGACGCTAAAGCGGCGATAATTTCTTATCGCCGGCTTGATAATATGCCCCTTAAAACGTTAGTACCAGGAACTGCCGGAAGCACAGAAGACTGATATGCTTTATGCACAACTGAAGGCATTAAAAAGTGTTAATTTTGATCCATGCTTGACAGACTCCCTTAAAGCTGATTTTGAAAAACACATTTGGCAATCAAAAATAAAGAAGCGAACAAGGAAAAAAAAAATCCGAGAGGCGTATCATTTCAAATGACAAATTAAGGAACATGTACTGCACATTTTAGTGCTGCTAAATTAAAGTCGAGTGGGGTTTTGCGTTTAACAAAGGGAATGTGGTAAATCGTTCTGAACAGCTATACTGGACACTTTTTTGTAGCCTTTATGGCCCAAAGGTACAGTGCTTTTTTAAAGATTTTTAAGATTCACAACCTTCGATTAGACCCTGCGTCTTATGAAAGAGGACGAATTGCAGAGAGGGCGCTGTCATAAAAAGTGTTTCAATTTGTCTGCGCATATCTCACACCTGAGATAGTTTATATTTTTCAGATTTAACACTTCAGGGTCGCATTCGATCAATGGAAGCCGTGACAAGGCCTCGCGCCCGGTTTTATTCAAATTAAACCGAGTTCAGAGGACGGTTTCAGCGACCCCGGTTCATTACTATATAGATACCTTCTCGGCTGCCAAAACCGGTGACGGATATTCCCGAAGCATTTCAGACCAGTAAAACCTTGAACTCGATGCCTATGACTACCGCCGATCTGCCAATCTTAAAAATATTTTAACTGACAGGGAGGAGGAGGGGCTTTGAGTCTGGAGAGGAGGAGGGACTCTGAGGTCATCACTTGCCTTTCAGGAATGGAGTGGGTGGGGCCTTAGACCCAGGGACACCTTCATCAGAATCTCCCATCTTCCTCCTAGAACACTTAAAAACGTTTCTGAGGCTACCACTGATGTCCTGGGAGGCAATGAAACTGTTGAGGGATATCAACAGTGCAGAGCCTCCACGTCAGTGCCGAGTCCACTCTTTACATGCTGAGTAGGACCCATTACTATAACAGGCCTGGTGCTCATCCATTGCAGGTGGTGACATAGACTCCATCATCTCCTTGTGTTTGCTTTGTTCGCCCTAAGTTGGCAGGGTATGCCCA
Organism: Calotriton arnoldi; assembly: GCA_963921515.1. NCBI lineage: Eukaryota > Metazoa > Chordata > Amphibia > Caudata > Salamandridae > Calotriton > Calotriton arnoldi. The sequence continues at coordinate 403,880 of CAWUFW010012754.1, forward strand.
GACGTGGGTCCCTTGCTCACTTTGACACTGGATTCAAGCTTGCCTGGCTGATGAGGGGTGTTCCCCGAAACCGGTCCCAGGATGCTTGTTTCCGGTCCAGGGAAGACCTGGCTTGGCAGTTCGGGCTGGACTGTTCCCATGAGGCACAGTGTCAAGACTGTTTTGCATATGGCTGGGTCTGAACTGGGGCGGCAAAGTGAGCTAAAGAACAATGATGGAAGCAACCCAGATCTGCGACTGGGGGTGAGTGTCTGAAAAGTTTCAGCGCTCCGTCCATCGTCTCCTAGTGTTGGCGTGGCGATGTAGACTCTTCAGGCATTGCCATTTAAAGGGACCTCCTTGGTTGAAGTGTTCTGCTACTATGTTCCTTAATCAGCTGTAGAGCCCTTGCAGTTGCCTGGCCCTAAAATGATCAAGAAAGGAACTGTACTACAAGTGTCAAGAAGGCTAGCATGGTGGCCATTTTTAATGCTCACCAGTTATAAAAGGGAGAATTTGCTGAATTATTCAATCAATCAATCAGGATTCTTATAAAGCGTGACTACTCACGCGTAAAGCCTAACAGCACTTTAATTTCAAAAGAGGGTATATGGTGCACTAACTACCCAAGAGACATTGTTACAACAGAGAGAGGGCCATCACGTACCGAATGTGAGTCACCACTATACAGGTCTTGGACAGCTAACCTATCAAAAACCCAAAGGGAAATCGAAAACCTTGACAACTGATCTAAGAGGATTTAGGATAATTGCTTACCTTTTTTCAATGCAGGCATCCCTCCACACAGCTTCTTCCTACACCTCTTCTCTCCATTAGGTAATTCCGAACCACAGAGATTTCTAAGCTAGCTGAGTCAGTGTTGTCAAATGGTGGGCCATGGGAACAAGCTACTGCTGTCCCAAAGACTGCAGATCCTTTCATCACACACACGATGGAAAATAACTCTTTATAGGGTTTCCAGCTCATCCATCCTTTCACCGTGTGATATTAGGTCTTCACTGGGAGACCCTGTAAAGCGAACCGACATCATGTGACATACGGTGACTTTGCATGAGTTAGAAGGGCTGCCAACAGTAGACTGGGGACTTCAAGCAAAACAGGTTTGAGGATTAGGAGCCCTTCGGCTGCTAAAATATGGAGCTTATTTACAATTTCCCATATTAAAAGTGTCATATCAGCAGCACAAGGGTCTTGTAAATAAGCCCCTATGTGTCAAAGTCTGAAGGCACACAGAAGACATCCCTTGAAATCAGCTTCCAGACACTGTTGTTGTTTGCGATGTGTGGTCATTCCCTTTATAGAAGAATGTGTGGAATTTGTGTTCTAGTTGTTGATTTTTGTTAAGTTCTCGATATTGCTGTGGTACAGCCTGCAGACTTTTCTCTTTTTCTTACAATTATGACCAATGAAAGTTGTTACCCCACAGACAGTTTAAGTCATGGGTACTCACAAACTTTCTCTCGGGGGCCAAATTTACAGTGTGGTTTGTGGCCGAGGGCCGCACCGGTGGGGGCGGGGTCAGTGGGGGAGGGGGTCGGGGCTAGAGCAAAAAAGATAACTATGACCATGAGGTTGAACACGGGCCCCTGCAGCGGACGCCTTCGTCCACTGCGCCACCAGACCCAGCATACACACATCTCTCTATCTATCTCTCTCTCTCTCTGTCTCCCTCCCTCTCTCTCTGTCTCCCTCCCTCTCTCTATCCCTCCCTCTCTCTCTCTCTCTGTCTCCCTCCCTCTATCTCTCTCTCTGTCTCCCTCCCTCTATCTCTCTCTCTCTCTCCCTCCCTCTCTCCCTCTCTCCCTCCCTCCCTCCCTCCCTCTCTCCCTCTGTCTCCCTCAGTTTGTCTCCCTCTCTCTCTCCCTCCCTCTCTCTGTCTCCCTCCCTCCCTCTCTCTGTCTCCCACCCTCTCTCTGTCTCCCTCCCTCTCCCTCCCTCTGTCTGTCTCCCTCTGTCTGTCTCCCTCTCTGTCTCCCTCTCTGTCTCCCTCCCTCTGTCTCCCTCCCTCTGTCTCCCTCCCTCTGTCTCCCTCTATCTGTCTCCCTCCCTCTGTCTGTCGTCCTCCTCCCTCTGTCTGTCTCCCTCTGTCTGTCGCCCTCCTCCCTCTGTCTGTCTCCCTCCCTCTGTCTCCCTCCCTCTGTCTCCCTCCCTCTGTCTCTCCCTCCCTCTGTCTCCCTCTCTCTCTGTCTCCCTCTCTCTCTGTCTCTCTCCCTCTTGTCTCCCTCTCTCTCTGTCTCCCTCTCTCTCTCTCTCTCTCTGTCTCTGTCTCCCTCTCTCTGTCTCCCTCCCTCTGTCTCTCCCTCCCTCTGTCTCCCTCTCTCTCTGTCTCCCTCTCTCTCTGTCTCCCTCCCTCTCTGTCTCCCTCCCTCTCTGTCTCCCTCTGTCTCCCTCTCTCTCTGTCTCCCCCTCTCTCTGTCTCCCTCCCTCTGTCTCCCTCCCTGTCTCTCTCCCCCTCTGTCTCCCTCCCTCTATCTCCCTCCCTCTATCTCCCTCCCTCTATCTCCCTCTGTCTCCCTCTCTGTCTCCCTCTGTCTGTCTCCCTCCCTGTCTCCCTCTGTCTGTTGCCCTCTGTCTCCCTCTCTCTCCCTCTGTTTCCCTCTGTCTCCCTCTCTCTGTCTCTCTCCCTCTCTCTCCCTGTCTCCCTCTGTCTGTCTCCCTCTCTGTTTCCCTCCCTCTCTGTCCCTCTCTCTCTGTCTCCCTCTCTCTCTGTCTCCCTCTCTCTCAGTCTCCCTCCCTCTGTCTCCCTCCCTGTCTCTCTCCCCTCCCTCTGTCTCCCTCCCTCTATCTCCTTCCCTCTATCTCCCTCTGTCTGTCTCCCTCTCCCTCCCCCTGTCTCCCTCCCTCTGTCTCCCTCCGTCTCCCTCCCTATGTCTCCCTCTGTCTGTCTCCCTCCCTCTGTCTCCCTCTGTCTGTTGCCCTCTGTCTCCCTCTCTCTCCCTCTGTTTCCCTCTGTTTCCCTCTGTCTCCCTCCCTCTGTCTCCCTCTGTCTCCCTCTCTGTCTCCCTCTGTCTGTCTCCCTCCCTCTGTCTCCCTCTGTCTGTTGCCCTCTGTCTCCCTCTCTCTCCCTCTGTTTCCCTCTGTCTCCCTCCCTCTGTCTCTCTCTCTCTCCCTCTGTCTCCCTCTGTCTGTCTCCCTCTCTGTTTCCCTCCCTCTCCCCCTCTCCCTCTGTCTCCCTCTCCTCTCTGTCTCCCTCTGTCTCCCTCCCTCTGTCTCTCCCTCTCTGTCTCCCTCTCCCTCCCTCTATCTGTCTCCCTCTCCCTCCCTCTCCCTCCCTCTCCCCCTGACTCCCTCCCTCTGTCTCCCTCCCTCTGTCTCCCTCTCTCTCTGGCTCCCTCTGTCTCCCTCTCTCTGTCTCCCTCCCTCTGGCTGTCTCCCTCTCTCTGTCACCCTCTGTCTCCCCCCCTCTCTGTCTCCCTCCCTCTGTCTGTCTCCCTCGCTCTGTCACCCTCTGTCACCTCACCCCGAGTGTGTGTCAGCCCGGGCTGGGCTGAGACAGCTTCCCGGGCACACACACAGCCGCACCCGAGTACTTCACAGGTCTTTAAAAGACCATTCACTTGTTAATGAGGCTTTGTTGTATTTCACCTCTTCTTAGCGCCCCTGCATCTCCACTCGGAGTGGAGATGCAGAAGAGGTGAAATACAACAAAGCCTCATTAACAAGTGAATGGTTTTTTAAAGAATCGCCCGGCCCCCATAGAGCGCTGCTGCAACCGGCGGTGTTTGCGGACACTTAAAAAAAAAAAAACACAGGTAGGATAGCTGCAAGGTCCGCGGGGCGCCAAGGAAGGCTTGCCGGGCCGCTGGCGGCCCGCGGGCCGTACTATGAGTACCCGTGGTTTAAGTGGTTAATCTTGTCGCTGCCAAGTCTTAAAAAAATGTGCCAACAAATAATTGTTCTGAACTGGAAAAAGAAAGAAACCCCCCATACAGCACTTTGGTTACACAAGATGTGGCACGTACTTGCCATGGAACAGATCACATCCACTTTAAGAAATGTGGATCATAAATTCTTGGAGACCTCTGATAGACTACATATCACAGCTAGAAATTCAATACTTTACACCGCAGTGCCTTGAAACACTACATCTCTTCAACCAACTTACCAGACAGGAGATAGACCTTCAATGACTACACTCCACCTCTCCCAAACTAGGGGACTACCCTTCCAAGGGCTCAATGTTAGCCACTGTGTCAGAAAAGCAGCCATGACACGTCGCCGTCTACCAATATGAATTAAATTCATCGCCATACTGATGACCTGAACCCTCCACCTTCCATACCTTTTACAATAACTGACCCCTTCCCCTCACTTCTTACCCCTCCCTCTCCCCGATGTTCCAGTTATATCCCCTTCATCATTGGAAGCATCCAGATGACCTGATGATCAATGGTACTGCATTACTGTAATTGTGACTGGATATGGTCTATGTATGTTTGCCGATGTTTTTCTTGTTATATACATGAAAATTAATAAAGAGAGTTAAAAGAAAGCCCAAATGTGCAAAGCTGGATTATGTCTATACATCCTCTAACAAAAATGTTTTAGGACCCCAAAATAAAAAATAGAAATTAAACTTGCCAAATTTTAAATGTGTAAAGACTACCTTGGGTAACTAAACATTTTCTTGACTAGATGTTGTATGAATTGGTCCGTAGGGTATTGGAGAGAACGAATCCCCCGGAAATCAAACTGCTGTTGAAAATTCTGCATGCATCAGTTTTGTGGAAGTATTTTATCATTAGGACATTTTTCCCTGTCTGAAAAAATATTTTAGCAAATCACTGAGTGTGAATGCATTTTTGCACAAAGCATTGTTTTTTCCAGGCACGGCCCATGCAAGTAAGATCGGTGAGGTGGGGGGAGGGGGGGAGGGGGGCACGGTGGGGGGAGTCGACAGACGAGGGCGAGGTAAACTTAAATTTTAAAAAGCAAAATCCACTTACCTTGCGCTCGCTGGATCACCGACTCGGCGATGCAGCGAGCGCAAGGTCAGTGTTTTTTTTTAAGTTTGCCTTGTCGTCATCTGTCGACCCACCCCACCCTGCCCCCCTACCCCACTGCTCTTACCTGCACGGCCGCACCTGGCTTTGATTCTAAAGGATAATGGGGTTGAGCAGCACGCCCACTTTTGCCTTGGCAATAACTCAAATTGAATTGGTCATAAGCCCCCAAAAGGTATTGTCCCATCAACCCTAGATCTCTCCTTGGTGAGGAGAGGGAACACATTCCTTTTCAAATTTTTTTTGCTTATTTGCTGTAGTTAGTGACATGAATCCCAGGATGTAAGTAGGCTGTTTAGTGATTGTGTGAGAGCATCATTTGTTTTTTTGAGTAATTTTCTTCAGTTGTTGTCATGAAGCAGAAGTACATGGGATGCTTTGGAGCTGCATCCATTATTTGCAGATGAGGACCTCCTTGGGTCTGGAAACCCAATTTAATTTTGTGTGTGTGTATTTGTGTGTGTGTGTGTGTGAGTGTGAGCGTGTGCACACATTTTTAAGTGCTGGTCCTGGTCTCACTCACTTTGTTTTTGTTTACAGCTTGGAAGGATGAGAAAAGACATGGAGGAGGTTGAGTTGGGACATTTTCTTCCCTACACGACTCTTATTTGAGAAGAGTTATATTCAGAAAATAGCTGCTATTTTTTACATGTACATCAGTTGTGATTCCTACTTTTTACAAAATGTATTTGGGAGAGAGTTTGTGTAGGAAGGAACAAGCTTAGAACATAATTTAGAGGAGGCTGATAATTTGTCATACATCAAAAAAACAACAACACCCCTATGCTTCTGGGGGTCCAGCCTCCAAATTGAAGTTGCCAGTGTGCATGTTGCAACAGAAGAGACACCAACACCTCTACCACCCGGTCTGCTTTATTGTGGTGGTAACTCAGCCAAAGATGGTGATGGTTCTTCCTCCCTATCTAAAGTGCCAGGTGTTTGTGGGAGTTAGCTCCATGAAAGGCTGCCAATCGAAATAGGGGTGAGCATTCATCGAAAACTAAGTATAGTGGAGCAGATTTACAAGCCCCTTGCGCCACTTTTGCGTCACTTTTCCCATGTTAAAAGTGACGCAAAAGTGGCGCAAGGGGCTTGTAAATCTGCCCCACTGTTCCTAACTTTTGTGAAAACACAACACGTTAGATAGACCAGATATGTGGGCACCAAAAGCGTGCTCACATGGATGATGGAAATTCTACCATCCAAAATAAGCTTTGAAAGAAAAACCAACAGACGTTCCAATCCACATTTCCTCCCAAAGAAGCTGTGCCAATGGCACAGAACAACTTTCAAAGAGAAGCATACGCTTTCAAGGCACACAATTGAACACATGGGAAAAAGTAACCTCCATTTTGGAGGAAAAGTACATCTGTGGACAGAAAGTCCTCCAGCAAAATTAAAAAAATTGCCAATAGCTGCTATTTGGAAAGACAACCTTCCTCTACAGTAATTATCCATCTAAATATATTTTATACCACCCCATCTGTTGAATTTATTAATACAATTCACAGAGCAAAAAGCATGGCAAATTTAACTGTGGTACTCTGCAAAATTTGCGGATACACAGCCTCACCACTTTAACATAACACGTGTGTTTGTAAAGCACATGTTCACCTGTAGGTATCTTGGTGCTGAGTAACAGATGTTTATTGTTACCTAACTTAATGGTACTCATTTTATCAACCTCAGATGGATGAAAGGCTGAGTGGACCCAGTGGTATTTAAACCTGAGGTAGAACACAGCCCCCTGCAGTGGACGCATTAGTCCACTGAGCCACCAGACCCAGGTCTTTAACTCCTCCCACCCAGGGAAAAAAGAGTACTGGTGCCTCCAGTTCTGCTCTTAAGCCAGTGGCCAGTGCAATTAAATGTCAGTACGCTGAACACCACGGCTGGTAGTCTTTAATCCACTACCAGACTCTCCTTGTCCCTTTTTCTAACTTTTGCAGGTTCCTGCTTTTTCCTTTTGTGACGTTTTTTCTGTCTTTCTCTTCCTGCGTCTTTCCAATCTGTATGTATTTCCCTCTCTTGCACTCAGTAAAAATCTGAAGAGAGAAATAAGTGCCAGGCCCCAAAAATGAGTGCCAGTGCCCCCCACCAACAACCACCGGCTCAAATTAAGAACTGACCACACCCTTCCTATAACAGGGCCCCACCCCCCTCTCGTCAGTGCTTTACAACTGTGTTCTGATGGGTGCAGTTTTAAGTGTCTAGGATGTCACGTCTGTGCCTGCTTTGCCCTCTATCTACTCCTGCCCATGGATATCATGTATCATTGGGTTCCAATTCATAGAAACCCCCCTCTAGGAGAAAGGTGTGACCCACTCGCTACACCAAGGGTGAAGCTGTCGGCGGTGATAGATGTTAGAGCCTGAAGCAAACAGCTGGCTGCTTTGGCGTACAAGAACAAAATAAAATATGTCCAGGGAAAGAATAGAATACATACACATCCATTAATTTATTTCATGTACTATAGCTGTAAAAATACCCTTCATGAAAATCTGAAGTCTTTCACAATTTAGCAATCGATGCTTTTGTCTGTGGTAGAAATAAAGTTTATAGAAATATTATTTGCACTTTTGGATGCTTTCTTCCTAAGCCAGTCTTTTTCGGCCAAGCAGTCCCTAAAATTTAAATTTCACTTAATGAATTTCCGTAAGAGTTTCACTCAACTTGATGCTTATTTTACCAGCCCCTGTTTGAGTTTGAGTGAATTTTTGTAAGGTTTCTAGAATGCCAAACAATGAAAACTAAGGGCCTCATTCACAATGATTTTGTCTAGGGCAGCGCCTCAAGTCTTTTTGCTGCGCTGCCCTACGCCAAATCATAAGGGCAGGAATGCACTGCATTTATGAGATACTGTGTACTCCTGTCCTTTCAGCCAGCGCCGGCACACAAAATGGTGCCTAGCGCCAATGCAGGCACCCTTGAAATAGTGCAAGGGTGTGTGCGTTGTTGGCAGGATTATTTTTGTGCAGGAATGGACACCTTCCTGCATAAAAACAATCCATGGTGGCGCTTTCCTCTTTCTATGTGTGCTGCAGATTGCAGCGCACATAGAAAAAGGAAAAAAACAAGGAGAAATAAACATATTTCTCCTTGTTACGCCTGCTCTGGGGAGGCGTACAATCTTGACGCATTCCCAGGTTTGCAGATCCTTGTAAATCTGGGAATGCATCAAAACCCATGGGTGTTGTGCAGGAACACCCACAGCAACGCCCATGAAATGCCTCCCTGACGCAGTGTAAGGCAACGCAGCGACTTGCGCTGCATTGCTTTAAACCATTGCTACAAGGCCAGGAAAAGCCACGCAAAGTGGCTTTGTGTGACCTTGTAGATATAGGTCTGCACTCTGCACAGCCGGAGCATTAAAAAATGTGACGCACCGGCGGCGCAAGGGGCTTGTAAATAAGCCCTAAAGTATTTTTGCAACTGCGACACGATTTTTATTTACAACATGTCAAATTAATTAATCACATCACTGAAAGGTGCATCTAGGTATAATGTGTGCCATATTCTTATTGTAGTTTACAATCTATGAATGTGTAGATAAATGCTGGCAAATCTTGCCTTCTGAATAATATCAGAACATTTTGAGAAATTAACTTTCTGAAACTACAGAAGAACTTTAGCAACAATATTGGATGCCTGATGAGCTGAGATTTTAGTCAAGGTGAACAAGAAATGCGGAATTCACACCATGGCAACACTTGTTTTAAATGATTCAGAATTTGGACCATATAATTTCATAAACATGTGGGGCCGATGTACAATTTAGTGGTCATAAAATACTACTCATAATTTTCAACCAGTATTTTTGTGACTAGAAAATATTTTTACGAACCGATCTATGTACCATTAGGTTGATGCGTAAAAAAAACGGAATCAGATTGAGTTCTGCAGCACACATAGAAAGAGTAATATGCCTCTTTGGATTGTTTTTGTGAAGGAAGATATCCGTTCCTGCTCATAAACAATCCTGTGTGTAATGCAGGCACCTTGGCACTAAGGGTACCTGAGTTGGCGTGAGGCAACACACTGTGGGGCATATTCTCAAGAACGTGTGATAACCACCGCAAGTTTAGCTTAACGCAACTTCTCACATCGCAGTCCATCGCGGGAAAACAACGCCGTGTTAACGTAGCATTCTCAACCTGGCGGCACCATGCGATAGTCCCACGATAACGCACCAAATGACCGCGTAAAAAACAACGCAACACCCAAAAAATGTGAAACACCAACGCGAATAAAGTTGCGATGAGGCCAACCTCGAAAAAAAAAAACGCGATAACCAGCGACAGGCCTGCAATTCCCACGCGCCTGGCGGGAAAATGCACCATAAGAGCCGAACAAGAAAAACACACCATAAACAAAATAAAATGCATAGCAACATGGACGCACCCGGAACGAGTGCCCAGGTCAATGCGAACCCCACAAGCCCCACAGACCACCAGCAAGGAACCTCGGGGTCGGGGAAGGCCAAGGATAAGAGGAAGAGGAAGACGGGGTACAGTCCGCATGACAACCGGATCGTCGTCATGGAGGTGACAGATCACCAACAACAACTGTCCGTCTCCACCACCGTGTCATTGGCAACACAGACTGAAAAATGGCATTCCACCGTGAATGCAGTCGGACTGCAGAGGAGGCCAAGATGCGCTGGCACGAAGTCAGAAGCCAAACCAAGCAGAAACCCGCTGCCACCCGGAAGGCAGCAATGGCGAATGGAGGTGGGAGTCCTGCGCCACAGGAGGAGCTGGAGCAAATGACGGACACAGTCATCAGTGTGGAGACGGTGCAAGGAGTCGGGAGTCCGGACACTGCTCGACATGACTTGACAAAACATCAACAGGGTGAGTAACTAACAGGGACTGGGGGGACGGGCACAATGGCACACATGCACAACGACGTGTAGCACACCGCACACCCACAATGACCCTGGGTCATCTCCCTGATCCCCGTGGCACACTGCAGCACATATACAAACACCAAGTAGGCCCCCGTCCACCATGTGCCCAAAGGGGTCCCAAACCACACATCACCAATTACACAACACACACATGCACCCGTGCGAAACACAGCAAAGATGCGTATGTGAGAGCCACACTGACAATGCAAGTGACACCACATGATGAGCAGCATGGCTGGAGTACAATCACCATGACATTGAGCACGCCACAAGACTGAGGTGGCTGAGTGTGGACCACATCCGGAAAGGAGCAGGTCACACTCTGACACATCCACATGCACAAACAACCACTGACGTCAACAATACATCTGCAGACAAACAATGCACAAGAGAATAAAATCCGTCCAGGAGCACAAATGACCCCAGTCGCCAACATCACAGTACCTCAAAAGCACAAAAGCCAAAGGCACACCGCCTCCAAGGGATAAGGGGCAGCAAAATCACAGCAGCAGGTGCGACTCTCACACAATGCAGCACATCCACATGGACGGCAATGTGGGACACAGTGCAACACTTACACCACAGAACAGAGGACACAACTGGCTCCGCCTGTGCGTAGAAAATGGCCAATCACATCTGACATAGCTGGAAACTGTGAGATGAAAATGTACGTGTACAACATCACCTACGTCATGTAGTCCAATTGTCCACTATACCGCATCAAATAGTCCGCCAACCAAAACAGTCACAATGTACAATGGCATGCAGTCTGTATGTAAACCCGAACAATGCGTCAACATACATGCCAACACAATGTCAACAAGCATCTCCCCTTCACATTGCAGAGGGACAAACAACACCTCCAGCAGAGCAGACCAGACAACCCATCAGTGATGCTGAAGAGGACCTCTACACTTCCGACACCGACGCCCTACAACAGTCCATGGACATCTCAGGCAATAGAGCTCCAGGAGCAGGGAAGCCCGCTGCACTGAGGACACACCACCCCCTGCACGGACAACACAGCTGGACGCACCCACCACCCCGGATGGCTCACAGCAGCCCACCTAAGCACACATCCCATTACAAGGCCAGCTGTCAGACTGCCAGAACATGTACGGGTGGGGTACTACCTCATGGGAGACAAACTAGATCCCATACGTGGGTGTCAAATTCCCATCATGGACCACCTACCCACCCCAACGGAGACCCACACTGCGACAGGGACATATGCCTTTGCACATTTCCAGTACTGAACCACACCCAGAGCCACGTGATAATCACCCACACCCCCACGCCGGTCTGGCGTATGCCGGCCAAGTTCACTCCTCCTACGTATTGGGTGGGGGACGACAAAGCTACATGTGCAATGTCCCACCCTCTGCCTGCGGTGACATGGCTGCGTCCTCTGCACACGGCACAATGTAAGGTTGTGGGGCCGGGGCCCTAATGCATACATCATGAGCACACAGACACACTCAGATAGTTCGTTGAACTGGCCACGAGCACGTGCTCTCGGCACCTTTATTGGCATGGTCACATGTACAGTGACGCATGTGCTGGATGTGTGTGGGGTGAGTGTAAGCCAGCCCGCAGGGAGTCGTTGGTGCTGGCAACAACTTGAACAGTGATCACAATTGAAGCAGAAACATAAAACATCAGCATAACAGAAAGAACAGTGAAGCATCATGGTGGTTGCCGGAGAGAGTACAGTGTTCACCCTACATGCAAGCAGAATGGTCCTTGATTTGTGGTGCACTGAGTTAGTGGCACCTGAGGAGCTGAGCAGGGTATCAAGCTGATGATGGCACCCACGACTGGTCTGAGCTACTCTGAAAGTCTGGCAGTAAGACACTTCCGACTCTGGCACCTGTTGTCTGGACTTGGTCCTGGCGGTGGTGACGCGTGCATCCTGCGATGATGCGACGTCCAGGCAGGTCAGGACTCAATTTGATGTGTGAGCCCAGGTGGACCGCAGTTGAGGGCGGAGGCGGCGGACAGCGCAGGGCCACAGACACATGGGGTTGATGACCCCCAGGCCATCGACCCAGAGACCATCCAACATGCCACCAGACTGGGGCCATGATTTGAGCTGCACAGAGTTAGTGGCATTGGATGCACTGCGGCCGGCACAGGCACACCGCCACGGGACGGTGACTTGCGGTGCAGTGATATAGTGCCACGCGAGGTGAGCGGGTCCTCGTCAATGTCGAAGGTGAATGTAGCGGAGGCTTGCGGTGGACAGTGGAAGGTGTCCTCCAGGGCATGATGCAGAGGGCAGGAGCCAGCCAGAAGCGGCAAATGGAGGAGTGGAATGCTACTGCCTCGTTTTGGCCACATAGTCAGTATCACCGACATGATGATGAAGACAACCCCCAGTCCATGGACTCAGTCGCCAACAAATCTCAAGAAGAAAGTGTCCAAGGTTGTCGGGGAACAGACTTAGTGGCCCCGGAGCTGGAAGGGGATGCAGTCTGCGACGAGGCCAGTACAATGATATCAGGTCTGCCATAAATGAATAATGACTGAGTTCCCAATGTGTGCCCAACTCGACCGATGTGTAGTCCGGAGGCAGCGGCCAGCATGGGCCAACCGCTGTTCAGCGAGCTCCTCCTGGAACACTGACACACGGCGTTGAAATGGCATGTGGGGATGACTCGTGGTTGACCGAGGCAGTAGCGACAGAGCTGAGCGGTGTTTAACCAGCGACGATGCCGTGTCCTGCCTGGTACGGACTGGCATGGATTTGTGTGGGGCCTGCAGGACCGCAGTGTAGTCCGAAGGCGTAGACATCAAGGGCCCACAGACACGTGTGGTTGGGATGCCATGCACATACTTTGTGTCACCACATCGAAGGGAGTATAGTGATATAAACTCCGCCATAAAGTGTGTACTCCGCCATTGTGTAATCAAGACTCAGTTCCAAATGTGTGACCTACTTGACCGCAGTGTGGGCCCGAGGCAGCGGTCAGCAGGAGCCCACACACATGTGTCGTTGGCCCGCGATGCACAGAGTTACTGACACCAAAGCAGTTGTCGGCAGTGTTCGATCACCTCCGTAACGATGGTACTTTTCTCCTCCGGACTGAACTGCGTCTTCCTCTTACTCGTCTCCTTGCGTACATTGATATGAACTCCGCCATGCAGAAAACAAGACTCAGTTCCAGATGTGTGACCCACTCGACCGCAGTGTGGGGCGAAGGCAGTAGTCAGCAAGGGCCCACAAACAGGTGTAGTTCAAATGCTATGCACAGAGTTGGTGGCACCACATCGAAGGAAGTACAGTGATATAAACTCAGCCATAAGGTGTGTACTCTGCCATTGCATAATCAAGACTCAGTTCCAAATGTGTGACCTACTTGACCGTAGTGTAGGCCGGAGGCAGCGGTGGAGTACGTCAACGAGAAAGGAGCAATGCAGGCCTGTGTCGCGGAGGCCGTGATGGTCTGAGGCGGGTGCCAAGGTCGCGGGCTTCGGGCTTGGAGCTTGCGCCGGCACGTGGTGGGCCCTCTTCGACACACGCCAGTGTCGGCAGGTGAGCAATGAGGCCAGGCTGCGCAGGGGCGGGCATGACGGGTTCGGGGACCAGCGGCCCGGGGTGCAGCAGGCGCACAGGATCAGAGGCCACACCGCTCACGGTGACAGCGTTGGCCTCGTGGCGGGGTGGGAGGCGTCACCCTGGCAGGCATGTTGGGCATTCCGGAACAGAACCACGCCCAGGGCTACATGCTTTTTATTCACACCCCTACGCTTGCCTGGCGTCTCCGGGCCAGCCCACTCCGCACACGCTTACAAGGGGGGACGTCACAAGCTACATTTCTGCGATCTTCCCCACTGGCTGGGGTAGCATGGTTGCATCCACTGTCCACTACACTCCCAACACCAGCAGTGCATGTAGACATGGCTATGTCTGTGGTCTGCATACCGCAGTCTGTCCAGCACATCTCCGCAACACTTGGCATTGTGTACATTATCATTCATGGGTCATTTGCCTCCTTCGCACATGCCTGGTTCCCACCTCTCCCCACATTCCAGTATTGTGTGGCTGAGGTGCCATGCCGTTGATGGCTCATGTACATGGCTAACCAAGGTTGCCACAGTAAGTTGTGCTGTCGTGTCTGGTGGGGGGGCATGTTGTTTGGCATGTTGTATGTGATTTTGTGACGTGGGCAGTGCCAGAGTTGTGAGTTGCATTATAGTGGAGTTGAGGTGTGTGGTGTGTTCATTTGGTACTTGCCGACGTGCAGTGCATTTCCATAGGTGCCATCCTGGAAGCGCTGGTTGATGTTGGACTTTCGGAAGATGAAGGGATCATGCGCAATGCCTGGGTAGTTGGCTATGACATTGGTGAGGAGTCCCCTGTGGTCCACTATTGCCTGCACGTTGATGGGATGCGTGTGCTTTCTGTTGGGGTATTGTGTGCGGTGTTGGCAGGGGGCACAAGTGGGACAAGTGTGCAGTCGATTGCCCCCGACACGTGCGGGGATCCAGCTATGGCGTATAGTCTTTGCTTGGTCTCCAGCTGTTCCTGCGCATTGTGGGGGACGTATGGGTGCTGGGGTCCCTAGCTGGTGAGGGCATCCAGGCCAGGTGTTAGGAACTTGGATGGGGCTGACTGTGAGACCCCTCCAACTCGGGCGGTTGTTGTTTGGGAGGATACCGGAGGCCAACAGGTGCAGCACAGCCAGCAGCTTTGTCTGCGGAGGGATGTTGGTTGTCCGCTGTGTTGGTACCGTCAGCCTGTGGGCAATGATGTTCAGGATGCAGAGGATGGTTGTCCTTTTGGGCCTGTAGTGGGCTTTGGCATTGTCTGGTGTTAGGTCTGTAGGGCTGGTGCATTTCCTGTATGTCCGCTGTCTTTGTCTGCGCTGCCTCTGTGGTGGTCCGGGGGGTGGCGGGGTGGGTCCGTTGGAGGGGTGGCGGTCCTGGGGGTGGTGGCGGTGGGTGTTGTTGCCCCTTCGGGGCTCCGGGGTGCATGGTGAGTGGCTCCATGGCATCTGTTGTTCTTCCTGTGTGACTCTGGGCTGGGCTCCCTTTGATGGTGCAGCTTGTCGTCCGACTTTACATCAGGTCAGAGCAGGTGTTAGTTTCCTGCTGCTAACGCGCCTTATTGCCTGTTTTGTGGTTTTATCGCCATGTGGCTGGTCGTTGAGAATGTTGAGGTGTGGTGTTGTCGCGGGTTTTTGCTCGGGAACGCCTACTCTGCATCTCATTAGCTTTAGTTGCCTGGGTCATCTGTGGCAATGTTTTTTGCGAGTGCTTTCGCAGGCAAACTGGTGCTATGGGCTGTTAGCACCAGCTTGTGAATGGGGCGGTAAATTTAGCGTGACTTTGGCTGCGATAAAGTGTCGATAACTCAGCGATAGCTCCTTGAGAATATGCCCCTGTGTGTCAACACAGGGAGAGAGCAGAAATGCTGCCCTAATTGAATTAATAGTAAATGTGCCTGATAGCCTTTTACAACCAGGGCTGGACTGCCTACCAGGCGTTTCGGTGGACTGTCAAGGTCGGGGCTAATTTCACTGCAGTGGTGGTCATTCTTTTTTTTGCTGAGGACCTGCCAGCCACAATCTTACTTGCAGAGTTTCTAAATAATGGAAAACAAATAGTTTTAAAGCATACTTTAAAACCATTTGTTTTTGCATTGTTCCTTTCAAAGGGCTGCAAGTAAGAACATGGCCGGCCGGTATCCAGCAACAACTGGCCCCAAATCCTGCCAGCCTGCTGAAACACCTGGTGGTCAATAGACCGCTCCTAATTACAACCCTGTCCAATCCATCTTAAGTAATATATTACTTAACGGTACTTCTCCTCATGCATTGATCCCATCTACCAAGGTGGTACTTAAAATTTCTGCTTTTACCAGGTCGGATTTGGTAGCCAGCCATTTGAAACACAATCAGCCAAATTTTGGAAACACGCTTTCTCCCTGACAGAGGCACTAAACAACCTAGAATTCAAAACTACCTGAAAAACATGTGACCAGATGTACTAACATCGGTTTTAAAAGTAGTGTTCTCAAATTGTGCAACAGCTATTTGCTAATCCAATTAGATGTTGTGAACCAACCTATATACTATTTGGTCGGTTCACAAAATCACCATTTGGAGTCAGTTGCAATTTGACTTACTCAAATTGGATGCCATTGCATGGATGGTGGCCTGCTGGAGCCAGCATACCATCATGCCAATGATCACATTTGAATAAAGAATTTATTATTATGTTTTTAAATACAGCCCTTTTTCCTTAAAGGAAAGGAAAAGAGCCTTTTAAAAAAAAATGTTTAAGAGTCAGCAGTGGTCGCCAAGAGCACTGCCTTCTCCCTACAATATCTTTTTTGACACAATGTGAATACCATCTGAACAGAAACAATCATTGGCAACAACAGGGGTGGGTGGGGTTGGCAGCTTCATAGTGCTGTTTTTTCTTTTCTATCGAGGCGGGGGAAGAAATAGAGACAGCAGGGCGGGCGGGAGGGGAGAAGAAACAGGAAAGGGATATGTAAAACCAGTTTAGCACACATTCAAACCTGCGTCAAATAATTTACATTTAACTCCAAGCACTGGACTTTCTGTTTGGTAGTTCTGGCTTCAATTTGTATTCTCCCTTGACACTCAGGGGCATATTCTCAAGGACTCATCGCCGATTTATCGGCACTTTAGCGCCGCAAAAGTGGCGATAGAATTATCGCCCTATTCTCAAGCTGGTGCAAACTGCCGATATCGCCAGTTTACCAGTGATAGATGCCGCAAAAAACATCGCCACGGATGAGTGCGACAACTAACGCTAATGAAATGCAGAGTAGGCGTTCCTGTTCGAAAACACCACTTCGCGAGTTTCACAACGACCAGTCAGATCTGCAATGCGAATCAAGAACAGGCGATAAGGCGCGTTAGCAGCAGGGATTTAACACCTGCCTTTTACTGGTGTTAAGCAGGACGACCAACTGCAGTAGAACGGGAGCCCAGCCCAGAACCACATCTGAAGACCAACAGATGCCATGGAGACACTGATCATGCAGCTCGGAGACCCAAGAGGGCCACAACACCCACTGCCACCACCCCCAGGCACCCCCGCACGCCCCCGACGCTCCCCCCAAGGTCATGAAGTCCAGTAGTCAACGGTAGTGGAAAAACAGAACTTTATTACAAATACATAAATCAACAAAACGAAAAGCTCAGCCAACGCGTTCCATTCCCAACGGGGAACTCCAACAGGGCAACGTGTCTTCAGAAACCTGTGGGAGAAATGGTGACAACGGTCAAACTTCCGTATAGTCACATGCCTAATCTGGTATAGTGTACTGCACTTGGACAAACCGGAATGCTCACAGGCCAGATAAACCATGCATGAGAAGACCGTAACAGAACTACGTGTGGCCGTAACCGTCGTAGGAATGAAGAGGAAGGTAACGACCACACGAACTGCTGTTACGGTCACATCATGCAGGACTCAGCACACCTGAAATTATCACGGTGTGTGTAAGCTCGATACCCCTGCCCCTCACACCCCCCACACTGCGCAGGAACATCTTGAGACCACGCAAGGGAACTACGCCATAGCTGGCGTCACGCACGTGTTGGGGGCAATTCACAGCACACGTGTATGACTTGTGCCCCCTGCCGACACTGCACACAATCACCACAACAGCAACCACACGCATGCCATCACTGTGCATACAAAAGTGGACCACCGTGGCCTGTCCACCAATGTCGTCACAAATACCCCAGGCAGTGTGCATGATCCCCACATGTCCGTAAGTCCGCCACCAACCAGCGCTTTGAGGATGGCCCCCATGGAAATGCACTGCCCATCGGCAAGTACCAACTGAATACACCACACACCTCAACTCCACAATCCCCCAGCTCACAACTGTGGGAATGCACACGTCACCAATCCACCACCAAAGTGACTACTGCCTATGTCTCATTCTCCGCCACAACCTGGCCATAAGCCTACACACACGTGGCCGACCACCTTCAACGGGCACATTCACACTGGAGACGAGGTGGCTACGTCCCAAACCAACCCACGCACATCACGAACATTGCATGCAGGGCCGTGTCAGCAAGGGCGGCGCCCCCCACCCAGCCACGAGTCCGCCGCCGTGATTGGTGGTGCCTGCGCGATCCTGTGTGCCTGATGCACCCCAGCCCTGGTCCCCAGACCGGTCCTCCGCCCAGCGATGACTGGCCGCCCCTGTGCACCCAAGCCTCAATGCTCCCCTGCCGCCACCGGCGTGTCTCCAAGAGGGCCCACCACGTGCCGGTGCATCCTCCTCAGCCGATCGCTGGATTCCGTGCCACAGGCCTCCAGCGCACCCTGCGGCACCGCACAGTGGAGTCATGTGTGTGCTGACTGCTGCATGCGCGTACACTGCGGTCCAGCAGGGCACACTGTTCAATTTGAGTCTTGATTCGCTGGACGCCGTATCGAGGCCAACGCATCATTGCAGGCTGCACACCCGCTCAGCTCTTCAGGTGCCACTAACCCTGTGCAACGCAAGTCATCGTCACGTGGCGGTAGGCCCCTGCCAGCTGCAGTGCAGCAGGTGCCACTGACCCTGTGCAACGCAAGTCATCGTCACGTGGAGGTAGGCCCCCGCCAGCCGCAGTGCAGAGGGTGCCACTGACCCTGTGCAACGCAAATCATCGTCCCGTGGCGGTAGGCCCGTGCGGGCCGCAGTGCAGCGGGTGCCACCAACTCAGTGTGCCACAAGTCATGGACCATTCATGATTGGGTCGCGTGGTGCGGACGCCATCATGTCATCTCCGGCAGTGGGGTATGTGACGTGCTAGGCCCCTTTTATTGTCAGGGTCACATGTCCTGTGACGCCTGTGCTGGATGGGTGTGGTGTGGGTGTGAACCAGCCCTCAGGGAGTGGCTGTGGCATGCTGACGACTAGACCAGTGATCAGCAGATCACTACAGGGAAGACCTGGGACATGTAGCTTTGTTGTCCCCCCCCTGAGCGTAAGCGGAGTGGACTGGCCTGGCGTATGGCAGGCCAGCGTAGGGGTGGGAACAATGAGCCCGGGGCTCTGGGCGTGCTTCAGTTCTGGGCTGGACATGGAAGTAACTGATGCTTGTGCCTCTGTTGTAGTGTCTACGCCACCCGGACCGCAATCGGCAATGTTGCACCCTGTGACTCAAGTCCCACGACATGAGCAACATGGACGTAAGGGGGAATCACTGACCCTACATTCATCCATACTCTCATACTTGAATGATCAAAGACATGAAACATCTGTGCGATTCTGAATGTTTAATTCACATCCAGTGGAGTGTTGCAGATGGAGCAGTACAGGGCCATGCAAAGCCCACTTCACATTATTGGCCTGTGGAGGGCCAGCCAGAGTCCTTTAGGGAATGACAAGTACATCGGAAGGAGAATAGTTCAGTCCGCAGTCTGATCGCTGTGTCATTGGTAACCAAACAGAAAATGGCAGTCCATGTCGAGGTCCAAGGTGAGTGTCGTAGAGTGTATCGGGGGACAGTGGAAGGTGATGATGCAAAGGGCAGAACCAAGCAGAAACAGGACATATGGCGGAGATGAATGCTACTGCCTCCTCCTTACCAGTAAGGTTGATTCACCCGCATCTTCGTCCTCTGATGTCACATGTGCCTCACACGTGGGTGGTGGTGGATTGCCTGCTGCACTGTGAGGCACTGACACATCAGGGACGGAGATGTGGATGTAGAGGCAGCAGCAGCATTCATCTGCGCAAGGCCTTGAGGCAGCAATGCCATGACGATGTGCTGCAGGGCATGGAAGGTCCCAGCCACATCTCGCTGGTGTGCAGCCGTGGCAGCCATTCTTTCCGCCGTCATCCACTCCATGTTCTCCAGGAGCCCCCGCATCTGTCCCAACTCCCAGCTGGCATCGCTGGAGCCACTCTGACTGGACAGTTGTTCTTGTCTCAGTATCATGACTCCAGCGATGTCAGCCATGGATCATTGGAGGGCATGGAGTGGACTGTGGGTGTCCGTTAGGGACTGTAAGTGGTCCCTGATGGTACTCAGACACCCATGTATGGCATCAAGTTTGGCTGCCATGAGGTCGAACCCCACCCGCACCTGATAAGCCATCTTCTCCTGGACCTCTAACACAGGGCGTTGAAAGGCCATGTGTTGGTCGTGGGGGTCCTGGGAGACAGCCGTGGTGGTGGGTGCTTCCTGCTGTGTGGTCTGTGCAGGGGGTGGGGTCTCCTCGATGCAGCTGGGCTGCCCTGCTCCTGGAGGTGAGGTGCCGTAGCTGTCCATGAACTCTTGGAGGGTGTCGGTGTCGAAGGTGTGGAGGTCCTCTTCGTCATCAGTGAAGAGCTGTTGGGTCTGCTCTGCAGGAGGTGTTGGTTCTCCCTCTGCAATGTGATGGGGAGATGCAGTTTAACATTGTGTTCACATGTATGTTGACGCATTGTACAGGTTTACATACAAACTGCATGACAATGTACATTGTGACTGTTTGGGAGGAGCTGCCTATTTGATGCGTGACAGTGGACATTCGACAACATCACTGATGTGTGTTTGTACTTGTACATTATCATCTCACATTTCCCTGCTATGCCAAATGTGATTGACCAGTTTCTACACACAAGCGGCACCAGTTGTGTCCTCTGTTCTATTGTTGCAGTTTATACCACATTGTTGTCAATGTTGATGTGCTCTGAATGTTATGTGTGTGTGCTGCATTTTGGGAGAGTCGCCCCTGCAGCTCTGATTTGGCTGGCCCTTATCTCTTTCAGGCGGTGTGCCTTTGACTTCTGTGCTTCTACAGTGCTGAGATGTTGCATTCTTAGGTAAATTGGGTTCTTGGTGGGACTTGGGACTCTGGGGCATGGTTTGTCCGCAGTGGTGTTGTTGAGGTCAGGGGTTGTTTGTGCACGTGGATGTGTCAGAGTGTGACCTGCTCCTTTACGGATGTGGTCCACACTCAGCCACCTCAGTGTCGTGGTGTGCAACATGTCATGATATATTGCCTGCAGCCATGCTATTCGTCATGCAGTGTCACTTGCATTGTCAGTGTGGCTCACAGACACGCCGCTTTGCTGGGTTCAGCACATGTGCATGGGTTTGTTGTGAGATTCGTGATGTGTGGGGAGAGCCCCCTCTGTGCACATTGTCGGCGGGGGCCTACTTGCTGTTTCTATGTGTGCTGCAGTATGTCAAGGAGATCAGGGACATGATCCAGAGTCATTGTGGGTGTGCACTGTGCTATACTTGATTGTGCATGTGTGCCATTGTGCCCATCTCCCCCTGTCCCCCCAGTCCCTGGTGGTTACTCACCCTGTTGCTGTTGTGTCAGATCATGTTGAGCAGTGTCAGGTGCCCCAACTCCTGCCACCGTCTCCCCACTGATGACTGTGGACACCATTTCCTCCATCTCATCCAGCTCCTCCTGTGGCGCTGGACTCCCACCTCCAGTCTGAATTGCTGCCTTCTGGTTGTTGCCGAGTTTCTGCTTGGTCTTGCGCTTCACATCATTCCAGCGCCTCTTGAGCTCTTCCATTGTCCTCCTCAGCACTCCGACTGCATTCACCTTGTCCAGGATGGACTGCCATATTCCATTTTTTGTTGCCAATGACACAGTGGAGGTGACGAACAGTTGTTGATGGTGTTCTACCACCTCCGTGATCAGGATCCTGTTTTTCTGCGGACTGAACCTCGTCTTCCTCTTCTTCTTGTCCTTGCCCTTCCCTGTCCCCGAGGTCCCAGGCTGGTCCTCCGTGGGGCTTGTGGGGTTCTGGTCGTCCTCTGTACCTGCTCCGGCTGCCTCCATTGTGCTTCACTGTAGTTCAGTTTTTGTTTGTTTATTTTTTTTTCTGCTTTTGTAGTGATTTTTCCCGCCTGACGTGTGTGATTTGCAGGCCTGGCGCTGCTTTTCGCTGATTGTCTTATCGCGGTTAGGCCCATCGCAACTTTTTTCGCGTTCGGGTTTGGATTTTCATCCCCGTCCCGGTAGTGTTATCGCAGACATTTGACGCGTTATCGGGGTACTATCGCATGTTACCTCCGTGTTGTGAATGCCACGTTAACACGGGGTTATTTTCCCGTGATAGGCGGCGATATGTAAACTTGCGTTAACCTATTTTGGCGATGTTTATCGCACGTTCTTGAGAATATCCCCCTCAGTGTGATCTTGGACAAGATCCCGAAATGCAACTTCACTCAGTAGAGCGAACAGTCATGGTACAGTTAGAAAACACCATGCTGACTGTACTGTTTCTGCCAAGTCTGCAGAGAAAAACTACATATCAACCTAGTTGCTGGCCCCCACGCCATGCTTGCTTTATTCAGGAAGTCTTGACTTGTGATTTTGTTTCATGTCATTTCTATACTGTTAAAAGCAGGGGCTTAAAAATCCCGCCTTGCACAGAGTTTTTGGCTAAAACTAGGCTTGGCTGAAGACGTCAGACACAGGGTGCTTAACATCCACAGCATAGAAAACAAGCATTTGCAATGCAATAGGTCTTGCATTTTTTTTTAGAGTTAGAGCTATTGGCGTTGGAATGTAAATGTTTTTAACTTATGTGTTTTGGAGTTAAGTGGATGTTTGTGATGGCAATTGTGGGGAAAATAATACACAGTAATCACACTTGATAAGCTAAATATCAGGCCAAGTGATAGCTTTTAAAGGGGCCTGGTTTATAAAAGGGGTCTATGGAATTTAACCTTAAAAACTTGTTTCAGAATGCATAATGCCCCCTGTTCTGATGTGTCTTGAATGCAAACTGTTGCTGCATGCCCAAAGTGTCTTTTAATGAAATAATGGATAATTTGCCGCACTAACTGGTAATGTACTTAGACATAAGTGTAAAAAGGTCAAAATATTCACTAAATTAAACAAAATCATTAAATAATACAATATGATAAGACTGATGACAGTGTATATTGCTAACAGCTGGATGCATGACAAACAAATACAATGCTAGCGACCCAACAACAACCTGTGAGGGAGGAAAAGACAAAAAACAGGATTGACTCAGTCTTTCATCCTTCCAAGATTGGTCACCAACACAGCAACAGCTACAAAGCCTAATCTACTAAGAATGAACTAAGGAAGAGCGATAGGGCTGACTTGGTCTTTCATTCTTCCAATGTCCATTACATGTGTTTGATTGAAGGATATGATGCATGCTGCCTTCAAATGCTCAGTTCAGAGGAGCTATAAACAAGGCCAAAACAGCCACAAGTTTCACTAAACATTACACTAGATAGGACTGAGGATTGCCCATAGCTAAAGTGCAACCCCTTCTCATTCACTGGTGCAACAAAAAAGCCCACACCTTTAAGTGCCAATGGTCTCTCCTCTAAGTCACCCTACTTTGGGGCATATTCTCAAGAACGTGTGATAACCACCGCAAGTTTAGCTTAACTCAACTTTGCATATCGCAGTCTATCGCGGGAAAACAACGCCGTGCTAACGTAGTATTCCCAACCTGGCGGCACCATGCGATAGTCCCACGATAACGCGTCAAATGACCTCGTTAAAATTAGCACGATGCCGCAAAAATGCGAAACACGAACGCGAATAAAGTTGCGATGAGGCCAAACCCGATACAAAAATCAGCGATAACCAGCGACAGGCCTGCAATCCCCACGCGTCATGCGGGAAAATGCACTATAAAAGCTGAACAAGAAAAACACACCATAAACAAAATAAACTGCGTAGCAACATGGATGCACCCGAAACGGGTGCCCAGGTCAACGCGAACCCCACAAGCCCCACAGACAACCAGCAAGGAACCTCGGGGTCAGGGAAGGCCAAGGAGAAGAGGAAGACGGGGTACAGTCCGCATGACAACCGGATAGTCGTCACGGAGGTGACAGAGCACTAACAACAACTGTTCGTCACCTCCACCGTGTCATTGGCAACACAGACGGAAAAATGGCATTCCATCGTGAAGGCAGCCGGAGTGTCGAGGAGGCCAAGATGCGCTGGCACGATGTGAAAAGCCAAACCAAGCAGAAACCCGCTGCCAACAGGAAGGCAGCAACGGCGAATGGAGGTGGGAGTCCTGCGCCACAGGAGGAGCTGGAGCAAATGGTGGCCACAGTCATCAGTGTGGAGATGGTGCAAGGAGTCGGGAGTCCAGACACTGCTCGACATGACCTGACACAACATCAACTGGGTGAGTAATGAACAGGGACTGTGGGGACGGGGGGGGACGGGCACAATGGCACACATGCACAACGACGTGTAGCACAACGCACACCCACAATGACCCTGGGTCATGTCCCTGATCCCCGTGGCACACTGCAGCACACATACAAACATCAAGTAGGCCCCCGTCCACCATGTGCCCAAAGGGGTCCCACCCCACACATCACCAATTACACAACACACACATGCACCCGTGCGAAACACAGCAAAGATGCGTATGTGAGAGCCACACTGACAATGCAAGTGACACCACATGACGAGCAGCATGGCTGGAGTACAATCACCATGACATTGAGCACGCCACAAGACTGAGGTGGCTGAGTGTGGACCACATCCGGAAAGGAGCAGGTCACACTCTGACACATCCACAAACAACCACTGATGTCAACAATACATCTGCAGACAAACAATGCACAAGAGTACAAAAACCGTCCAAGAGCACAAATGACCCAAGTCGCCAACATCACAGCACCTTAAAAGCACAAAAGCCAAAGGCACACCGCCTCCAAGGGATAAGGGGCAGCAAAATCACAGCTGCAGATGCGACTCTCACACAATGCAGCACACACACATAGCAATGACAGCACATCCACATGGACGACAATGTGGTACACAGTGCAACACTTACACTGCAGAACAGAGGACACAACTGGGTCTGCCTGTGCGTAGAAAATGGCCAATCACATCTGACAAAGTAGGAAACTGTGAGATGCAAATGTACGTGTACAACCTCACCTATGTCATGTAGTCCAAATGTCCACTGTCCCGCATCAAATAGTCCGCCCCTCGCAAACAGTCACAATGTACATTGTCATGCAGTCTGTATGTAAACTTAAACAATGCGGAAACATACATGCCAACACAATGTCAACAAGCATCTCCCCTTCACATTGCAGAGGGACAAACAACACCTCCAGCAGAGCAGACCAGACAACCCTACAGTGATGCTGAAGAGGACCTCCACACTTCCGACACCGACGCCCTACAACAGTCCATGGACATCTTAGGCAATCGACCTCCAGGAGCAGGGCAGCACCGCTGCATCGAGGATACCCCACCCCCTGCACAGACAACACAGCTGGACGCACCCACCACCCCGGCTGGCTCCCAGCAGCCCACCGAAGCACACATCGCATTCCAAGGCCAGGTGTCAGACTGCCAGAAGGGGGTGGCCGAACATGTGCAGGTGGGGTACTACCTCATGGAAGCCGAACTAGATCACATACGTGGGTGTCTAAGTCCAATTAGGGACCACCTACACTCCCCAACGGAGACCCACACTGCGACAGAGACACATGCCTTTGCACATTTCCAGTACTGACCCACACCCAGAGCCACAGGACGCGTCCCCACGCTGGACTGGCGTACGCCGGCCCAGTTCACTCCTCTTATGTATTGAGTGGGGGACGACAAAGCTACATGTGCAATGTCTCACCCGCTGCCTGCGGTGACATGGCTGCATCCTCTGTACACGGTACAATGTAATGTTGTAGGGCCCGGGGCTCTAATGCATACATCATGAGCACACGGACACACTCAAATAGTTCGTTGAACTGGCTACGGGCATGTGCGCTCGACACCTTTATTGGCATGGTCACATGTACAGTGATGCATGTGCTGGATGTGTGTGGGGTGAGTGTAAGCCAGCCCGCATGGAGTCGTTGGTGCTTGCAACAACTTGAACAGTGATCACAATTAAAGCGGAAACAGAAAACAGCAGCATAACAGGAACAACTGTGAAGCATCATGGTGGTAGCCGGAGAAAGTACAGTGTTCACCCAACATGCAAGCAGAATGGTCCATGATTTGTGGTGCACTGAGTTAGTGGCACCTGAAGAGCTGTGCAGGGTATCAAGCTGATGATGGCACCCATGACAGGTGTGAGCAACTCTGATAGTCCGTCAGTAAGACACTTCCGACTCTGGCACCTGTTGTTTGGAGTTGGTCCTGGCGGTGGTGGCATGTGCATCCTGCGGTGATGCAACGTCCGGGCAGGTCAGGACTCGATTTGATGTGTGAGCCCAGGTGGACCGCAGTCGAGGCCGGAGGCAGCGGACAGCGCAGGGACACAGGCACATGGCCTTGATGACCCCCAGTCCATCGACCCAGAGCCATCCAATATGCTATCAGACAGGGGCCATGACTTGAGCTGCACAGAGTTAGTGGCCCCGGATGCACTGCGGCCGGCACAGGCACACCGCCACGGGACGGTGACTTGCGGGGCATTGAGATAGGGCCACGCAAGGTGAGCGGGTCGATGTCGAAGGTGAATGTAGCGGAGGTTTGCGGGGCACAGTGGAAGGTGTCCTCCAGGGCATGATGCAGAGGGCAGAAGTCGGCCGGAAGCGGCAAATGGAAGAGTGGAATGCTACAGCGTCGTTTTTGCCACAAAGTCAGTATCACCGACTTGATGATGAAGACAACCCCCAGTCCATAGACTCAGTCGCCACCAAAGTTCAACCAGAAAGTGTCCATGGATGTCCGGGAACAGACTTAGTGGCACCGGAGCTGAAAGGGGATGCAGTCTGCGATGAGGCCAGTACAATGATATCAAGTCTGCCATTAATGAATCATGACTGAATTCCCAATGTGTGACCTACTCGACCGCAGTGTAGGCCGAAGGCGTAGTCATCAAGGGCCCACAGACATGTGTGGTTGGGATGCCATGCACATACTTTGTGTCACCACATCGAAGGGAGTATAGTGATTTGAACTCTGCATTGATATGTATAATCAAGACTCAGTTCCAAATGTGTGACCTACTTGACCGCAGTGTAGGCCCGAGGCAGCGGTCAGCAGGGGCCCACAGCCAAGTGTCGTTGGCCAGCGATGCACACAGTTAGTGACACCTAAGCAGTTGTCGGCAGTGTCCGATCACCTCCATAACGATGATCCTTTTCTCCTCTGGACTGAACCGCGTCTTCCTCTTACTCGTCTCCTTGCGTACAATGATATGAACTCCGCCATGCAGAAATCAAGACTCAGTTCCACATGTGTGACCTACTCGACCGCAGTGTAGGCAGAAGGCAGTAGTCAGCAAGGGACCACAGACAGTAGTAGTTCGAATGCTATGCACAGAGTTGGTGGCACCACATCGAAGGGAGTACAGTGATATAAACTCAGCCATGAAGTGTGTACTCTGCCATTGCATTATCAAGACTCAGTTCCAAATGTGTGACCTACTTGACCGTAGTGTAGGCCGGAGGCAGTGGTGGAGTACGTCAACGAGAAAGGAGTAAAGCGGGCCTGTGTCGCGGAGGCCGTGATGGTCTGAGGAGGCTGCCAAGGTCGCGGGCTTCGGGCTTGTAGCTTACGCCGGCACGTGGTGGGCCCTCTTTGACAAACGCCGGTGTCGGCAGGTGAGCAGTGAGGCCTGGCTGCGCAGGGGCGGGCATGATGGGTTCGGGGACCAGCGGCCCGGGGTGCAGCAGGTGCACAGGGTCGCAGGCCACACCGCTCACGGCGACGGTGTCGGCCTCATGGCGGGGTGGGAGGCGCCGCCCTGGCAGACACGTTGGGCATTCCGGAAGAGAACCACGCCCAGAGCTACGTGCTTTTTATTCACACCCCTACGCTGGCCTGGCGTACGCCGTGCCAGCCCACTCCGCACACGCTTAGAGGGGGGGACGTCACAAGCTACATTTCCGCGATCTTCCCCACTGGCTGGGGTGACATGGTTGCGTCCACTGTCCACTACACTCCAAACACCAGCAGTGCATGTAGACATGGATATGTCTGTGGTCTGCATACTGCAGTCTGTCGGCACATCTCCACCGCACTTGGCATTGTGTACATTCTCATTCATGGGTCACTTGCCTCCTTCGCACATGCCTGGTTCCCACCTCTCCCCACACTCCGCTATTGTGTGGCTGAGGTGCCATGCCGTTGATGGCTCATGTACATGGCTAACCAAGGTTGCCACAGTCAGTTGTGCTGTCGTGTCTGGTGGGTGACAAATGCAAAAACAACAGTTGATGGACAGAATGCAGAACAATGTCATACATTCACCCCAGTACAGAGATCTGGGCCTAAATCCATCGTTTTTTTGCTCACCATGCCATTCCAGTTTGAACCCAGCCATATGCAAATCAGTCTTGACCCTGTGCCTCATGGGAACAGTCCAGCCCGAACTGCCAAGCCAGGTCCTCCCTGGACTGGAAACAAGCATCCTAGGACCGGTTTCGGGGTTTCACCCCTCTTCAGCCAGGATAGCTTGATTCCAGTGGCATGGAGAGCACGGGACCCACGTCTGGGCATACCCGTCCCACTCGGGGTGACAAATGCAAAAACAACAGTTGATGGACAGAATGCAGAACAATGTCATACATTCACCCCAGTACAGAGATCTGGGCCTAAATCCATCGTTTTTTGCTCACCATGCCATTCCAGTTTGAACCCAGCCATATGCAAATCAGTCTTGACCCTGTGCCTCATGGGAACAGTCCAGCCCGAACTGCCAAGCCAGGTCCTCCCTGGACTGGAAACAAGCATCCTAGGACCGGTTTCGGGGTTTCACCCCTCTTCAGCCAGGATAGCTTGATTCCAGTGGCATGGAGAGCACGGGACCCACGTCTGGGCATACCCGTCCCACTCGGGGTGACAAATGCAAAAACAACAGTTGATGGACAGAATGCAGAACAATGTCATACATTCACCCCAGTACAGAGATCTGGGCCTAAATCCATCGTTTTTTGCTCACCATGCCATTCCAGTTTGAACCCAGCCATATGCAAATCAGTCTTGACCCTGTGCCTCATGGGAACAGTCCAGCCCGAACTGCCAAGCCAGGTCCTCCCTGGACTGGAAACAAGCATCCTAGGACCGGTTTCGGGTTTCACCCCTCTTCAGCCAGGATAGCTTGATTCCAGTGGCATGGAGAGCACGGGACCCACGTCTGGGCATACCCGTCCCACTCGGGGTGACAAATGCAAAAACAACAGTTGATGGACAGAATGCAGAACAATGTCATACATTCACCCCAGTACAGAGATCTGGGCCTAAATCCATCGTTTTTTTGCTCACCATGCCATTCCAGTTTGAACCCAGCCATATGCAAATCAGTCTTGACCCTGTGCCTCATGGGAACAGTCCAGCCCGAACTGCCAAGCCAGGTCCTCCCTGGACTGGAAACAAGCATCCTAGGACCGGTTTCGGGGTTTCACCCCTCTTCAGCCAGGATAGCTTGATTCCAGTGGCATGGAGAGCACGGGACCCACGTCTGGGCATACCCGTCCCACTCGGGGTGACAAATGCAAAAACAACAGTTGATGGACAGAATGCAGAACAATGTCATACATTCACCCCAGTACAGAGATCTGGGCCTAAATCCATCGTTTTTTTG
Organism: Calotriton arnoldi; assembly: GCA_963921515.1. NCBI lineage: Eukaryota > Metazoa > Chordata > Amphibia > Caudata > Salamandridae > Calotriton > Calotriton arnoldi. Next base: position 433,296 of record CAWUFW010012754.1, read on the forward strand.
CTCACCATGCCATTCCAGTTTGAACCCAGCCATATGCAAATCAGTCTTGACCCTGTGCCTCATGGGAACAGTCCAGCCCGAACTGCCAAGCCAGGTCCTCCCTGGACTGGAAACAAGCATCCTAGGACCGGTTTCGGGGTTTCACCCTCTTCAGCCAGGATAGCTTGATTCCAGTGGCATGGAGAGCACGGGACCCACGTCTGGGCATACCCGTCCCACTCGGGGTGACAAATGCAAAAACAACAGTTGATGGACAGAATGCAGAACAATGTCATACATTCACCCCAGTACAGAGATCTGGGCCTAAATCCATCGTTTTTTTGCTCACCATGCCATTCCAGTTTGAACCCAGCCATATGCAAATCAGTCTTGACCCTGTGCCTCATGGGAACAGTCCAGCCCGAACTGCCAAGCCAGGTCCTCCCTGGACTGGAAACAAGCATCCTAGGACCGGTTTCGGGGTTTCACCCTCTTCAGCCAGGATAGCTTGATTCCAGTGGCATGGAGAGCACGGGACCCACGTCTGGGCATACCCGTCCCACTCGGGGTGACAAATGCAAAAACAACAGTTGATGGACAGAATGCAGAACAATGTCATACATTCACCCCAGTACAGAGATCTGGGCCTAAATCCATCGTTTTTTTGCTCACCATGCCATTCCAGTTTAAACCCAGCCATATGCAAATCAGTCTTGACCCTGTGCCTCATGGGAACAGTCCAGCCCGAACTGCCAAGCCAGGTCCTCCCTGGACTGGAAACAAGCATCCTAGGACCGGTTTCGGGTTTCACCCTCTTCAGCCAGGATAGCTTGATTCCAGTGGCATGGAGAGCACGGGACCCACGTCTGGGCATACCCGTCCCACTCGGGGTGACAAATGCAAAAACAACAGTTGATGGACAGAATGCAGAACAATGTCATACATTCACCCCAGTACAGAGATCTGGGCCTAAATCCATCGTTTTTTGCTCACCATGCCATTCCAGTTTGAACCCAGCCATATGCAAATCAGTCTTGACCCTGTGCCTCATGGGAACAGTCCAGCCCGAACTGCCAAGCCAGGTCCTCCCTGGACTGGAAACAAGCATCCTAGGACCGGTTTCGGGGTTTCACCCCTCTTCAGCCAGGATAGCTTGATTCCAGTGGCATGGAGAGCACGGGACCCACGTCTGGGCATACCCGTCCCACTCGGGGTGACAAATGCAAAAACAACAGTTGATGGACAGAATGCAGAACAATGTCATACATTCACCCCAGTACAGAGATCTGGGCCTAAATCCATCGTTTTTTGCTCACCATGCCATTCCAGTTTGAACCCAGCCATATGCAAATCAGTCTTGACCCTGTGCCTCATGGGAACAGTCCAGCCCGAACTGCCAAGCCAGGTCCTCCCTGGACTGGAAACAAGCATCCTAGGACCGGTTTCGGGGTTTCACCCCTCTTCAGCCAGGATAGCTTGATTCCAGTGGCATGGAGAGCACGGGACCCACGTCTGGGCATACCCGTCCCACTCGGGGTGACAAATGCAAAAACAACAGTTGATGGACAGAATGCAGAACAATGTCATACATTCACCCCAGTACAGAGATCTGGGCCTAAATCCATCGTTTTTTGCTCACCATGCCATTCCAGTTTGAACCCAGCCATATGCAAATCAGTCTTGACCCTGTGCCTCATGGGAACAGTCCAGCCCGAACTGCCAAGCCAGGTCCTCCCTGGACTGGAAACAAGCATCCTAGGACCGGTTTCGGGGTTTCACCCTCTTCAGCCAGGATAGCTTGATTCCAGTGGCATGGAGAGCACGGGACCCACGTCTGGGCATACCCGTCCCACTCGGGGTGACAAATGCAAAAACAACAGTTGATGGACAGAATGCAGAACAATGTCATACATTCACCCCAGTACAGAGATCTGGGCCTAAATCCATCGTTTTTTTGCTCACCATGCCATTCCAGTTTGAACCCAGCCATATGCAAATCAGTCTTGACCCTGTGCCTCATGGGAACAGTCCAGCCCGAACTGCCAAGCCAGGTCCTCCCTGGACTGGAAACAAGCATCCTAGGACCGGTTTCGGGTTTCACCCTCTTCAGCCAGGATAGCTTGATTCCAGTGGCATGGAGAGCACGGGACCCACGTCTGGGCATACCCGTCCCACTCGGGGTGACAAATGCAAAAACAACAGTTGATGGACAGAATGCAGAACAATGTCATACATTCACCCCAGTACAGAGATCTGGGCCTAAATCCATCGTTTTTTTGCTCACCATGCCATTCCAGTTTGAACCCAGCCATATGCAAATCAGTCTTGACCCTGTGCCTCATGGGAACAGTCCAGCCCGAACTGCCAAGCCAGGTCCTCCCTGGACTGGAAACAAGCATCCTAGGACCGGTTTCGGGGTTTCACCCCTCTTCAGCCAGGATAGCTTGATTCCAGTGGCATGGAGAGCACGGGACCCACGTCTGGGCATACCCGTCCCACTCGGGGTGACAAATGCAAAAACAACAGTTGATGGACAGAATGCAGAACAATGTCATACATTCACCCCAGTACAGAGATCTGGGCCTAAATCCATCGTTTTTTTGCTCACCATGCCATTCCAGTTTGAACCCAGCCATATGCAAATCAGTCTTGACCCTGTGCCTCATGGGAACAGTCCAGCCCGAACTGCCAAGCCAGGTCCTCCCTGGACTGGAAACAAGCATCCTAGGACCGGTTTCGGGGTTTCACCCCTCTTCAGCCAGGATAGCTTGATTCCAGTGGCATGGAGAGCACGGGACCCACGTCTGGGCATACCCGTCCCACTCGGGTGACAAATGCAAAAACAACAGTTGATGGACAGAATGCAGAACAATGTCATACATTCACCCCAGTACAGAGATCTGGGCCTAAATCCATCGTTTTTTGCTCACCATGCCATTCCAGTTTGAACCCAGCCATATGCAAATCAGTCTTGACCCTGTGCCTCATGGGAACAGTCCAGCCCGAACTGCCAAGCCAGGTCCTCCCTGGACTGGAAACAAGCATCCTAGGACCGGTTTCGGGGTTTCACCCCTCTTCAGCCAGGATAGCTTGATTCCAGTGGCATGGAGAGCACGGGACCCACGTCTGGGCATACCCGTCCCACTCGGGGTGACAAATGCAAAAACAACAGTTGATGGACAGAATGCAGAACAATGTCATACATTCACCCCAGTACAGAGATCTGGGCCTAAATCCATCGTTTTTTGCTCACCATGCCATTCCAGTTTGAACCCAGCCATATGCAAATCAGTCTTGACCCTGTGCCTCATGGGAACAGTCCAGCCCGAACTGCCAAGCCAGGTCCTCCCTGGACTGGAAACAAGCATCCTAGGACCGGTTTCGGGGTTTCACCCTCTTCAGCCAGGATAGCTTGATTCCAGTGGCATGGAGAGCACGGGACCCACGTCTGGGCATACCCGTCCCACTCGGGGTGACAAATGCAAAAACAACAGTTGATGGACAGAATGCAGAACAATGTCATACATTCACCCCAGTACAGAGATCTGGGCCTAAATCCATCGTTTTTTGCTCACCATGCCATTCCAGTTTGAACCCAGCCATATGCAAATCAGTCTTGACCCTGTGCCTCATGGGAACAGTCCAGCCCGAACTGCCAAGCCAGGTCCTCCCTGGACTGGAAACAAGCATCCTAGGACCGGTTTCGGGGTTTCACCCCTCTTCAGCCAGGATAGCTTGATTCCAGTGGCATGGAGAGCACGGGACCCACGTCTGGGCATACCCGTCCCACTCGGAGTGACAAATGCAAAAACAACAGTTGATGGACAGAATGCAGAACAATGTCATACATTCACCCCAGTACAGAGATCTGGGCCTAAATCCATCGTTTTTTGCTCACCATGCCATTCCAGTTTGAACCCAGCCATATGCAAATCAGTCTTGACCCTGTGCCTCATGGGAACAGTCCAGCCCGAACTGCCAAGCCAGGTCCTCCCTGGACTGGAAACAAGCATCCTAGGACCGGTTTCGGGGTTTCACCCCTCTTCAGCCAGGATAGCTTGATTCCAGTGGCATGGAGAGCACGGGACCCACGTCTGGGCATACCCGTCCCACTCGGGGTGACAAATGCAAAAACAACAGTTGATGGACAGAATGCAGAACAATGTCATACATTCACCCCAGTACAGAGATCTGGGCCTAAATCCATCGCTTTTTGCTCACCATGCCATTCCAGTTTGAACCCAGCCATATGCAAATCAGTCTTGACCCTGTGCCTCATGGGAACAGTCCAGCCCGAACTGCCAAGCCAGGTCCTTCCCTGGACTGGAAACAAGCATCCTAGGACCGGTTTCGGGGTTTCACCCTCTTCAGCCAGGATAGCTTGATTCCAGTGGCATGGAGAGCACGGGACCCACGTCTGGGCATACCCGTCCCACTCGGGGTGACAAATGCAAAAACAACAGTTGATGGACAGAATGCAGAACAATGTCATACATTCACCCCAGTACAGAGATCTGGGCCTAAATCCATCGTTTTTTTGCTCACCATGCCATTCCAGTTTGAACCCAGCCATATGCAAATCAGTCTTGACCCTGTGCCTCATGGGAACAGTCCAGCCCGAACTGCCAAGCCAGGTCCTCCCTGGACTGGAAACAAGCATCCTAGGACCGGTTTCGGGGTTTCACCCCTCTTCAGCCAGGATAGCTTGATTCCAGTGGCATGGAGAGCACGGGACCCACGTCTGGGCATACCCGTCCCACTCGGGGTGACAAATGCAAAAACAACAGTTGATGGACAGAATGCAGAACAATGTCATACATTCACCCCAGTACAGAGATCTGGGCCTAAATCCATCGTTTTTTTGCTCACCATGCCATTCCAGTTTGAACCCAGCCATATGCAAATCAGTCTTGACCCTGTGCCTCATGGGAACAGTCCAGCCCGAACTGCCAAGCCAGGTCCTCCCTGGACTGGAAACAAGCATCCTAGGACCGGTTTCGGGGTTTCACCCCTCTTCAGCCAGGATAGCTTGATTCCAGTGGCATGGAGAGCACGGGACCCACGTCTGGGCATACCCGTCCCACTCGGGGTGACAAATGCAAAAACAACAGTTGATGGACAGAATGCAGAACAATGTCATACATTCACCCCAGTACAGAGATCTGGGCCTAAATCCATCGTTTTTTGCTCACCATGCCATTCCAGTTTGAACCCAGCCATATGCAAATCAGTCTTGACCCTGTGCCTCATGGGAACAGTCCAGCCCGAACTGCCAAGCCAGGTCCTCCCTGGACTGGAAACAAGCATCCTATGGACCGGTTTCGGGGTTTCACCCCTCTTCAGCCAGGATAGCTTGATTCCAGTGGCATGGAGAGCACGGGACCCACGTCTGGGCATACCCGTCCCACTCGGGTGACAAATGCAAAAACAACAGTTGATGGACAGAATGCAGAACAATGTCATACATTCACCCCAGTACAGAGATCTGGGCCTAAATCCATCGTTTTTGCTCACCATGCCATTCCAGTTTGAACCCAGCCATATGCAAATCAGTCTTGACCCTGTGCCTCATGGGAACAGTCCAGCCCGAACTGCCAAGCCAGGTCCTCCCTGGACTGGAAACAAGCATCCTAGGACCGGTCTCGGGGTTTCACCCCTCTTCAGCCAGGATAGCTTGATTCCAGTGGCATGGAGAGCACGGGACCCACGTCTGGGCATACCCGTCCCACTCGGGGTGACAAATGCAAAAACAACAGTTGATGGACAGAATGCAGAACAATGTCATACATTCACCCCAGTACAGAGATCTGGGCCTAAATCCATCGTTTTTTGCTCACCATGCCATTCCAGTTTGAACCCAGCCATATGCAAATCAGTCTTGACCCTGTGCCTCATGGGAACAGTCCAGCCCGAACTGCCAAGCCAGGTCCTCCCTGGACTGGAAACAAGCATCCTAGGACCGGTTTCGGGTTTCACCCTCTTCAGCCAGGATAGCTTGATTCCAGTGGCATGGAGAGCACGGGACCCACGCTCTGGGCATACCCGCCCCACTCGGGGTGACAAATGCAAAAACAACAGTTGATGGACAGAATGCAGAACAATGTCATACATTCACCCCAGTACAGAGATCTGGGCCTAAATCCATCGTTTTTGCTCACCATGCCATTCCAGTTTGAACCCAGCCATATGCAAATCAGTCTTGACCCTGTGCCTCATGGGAACAGTCCAGCCCGAACTGCCAAGCCAGGTCCTCCCTGGACTGGAAACAAGCATCCTAGGACCGGCTTCGGGGTTTCACCCTCTTCAGCCAGGATAGCTTGATTCCAGTGGCATGGAGAGCACGGGACCCACGTCTGGGCATACCCGTCCCACTCGGGGTGACAAATGCAAAAACAACAGTTGATGGACAGAATGCAGAACAATGTCATACATTCACCCCAGTACAGAGATCTGGGCCTAAATCCATCGTTTTTTGCTCACCATGCCATTCCAGTTTAAACCCAGCCATATGCAAATCAGTCTTGACCCTGTGCCTCATGGGAACAGTCCAGCCCGAACTGCCAAGCCAGGTCCTCCCTGGACTGGAAACAAGCATCCTAGGACCGGTTTCGGGGTTTCACCCTCTTCAGCCAGGATAGCTTGATTCCAGTGGCATGGAGAGCACGGGACCCACGTCTGGGCATACCCGTCCCACTCGGGGTGACAAATGCAAAAACAACAGTTGATGGACAGAATGCAGAACAATGTCATACATTCACCCCAGTACAGAGATCTGGGCCTAAATCCATCGTTTTTTGCTCACCATGCCATTCCAGTTTGAACCCAGCCATATGCAAATCAGTCTTGACCCTGTGCCTCATGGGAACAGTCCAGCCCGAACTGCCAAGCCAGGTCCTCCCTGGACTGGAAACAAGCATCCTAGGACCGGTTTCGGGTTTCACCCTCTTCAGCCAGGATAGCTTGATTCCAGTGGCATGGAGAGCACGGGACCCACGTCTGGGCATACCCGTCCCACTCGGGGTGACAAATGCAAAAACAACAGTTGATGGACAGAATGCAGAACAATGTCATACATTCACCCCAGTACAGAGATCTGGGCCTAAATCCATCGCTTTTTTGCTCACCATGCCATTCCAGTTTGAACCCAGCCATATGCAAATCAGTCTTGACCCTGTGCCTCATGGGAACAGTCCAGCCCGAACTGCCAAGCCAGGTCCTCCCTGGACTGGAAACAAGCATCCTAGGACCGGTTTCGGGGTTTCACCCTCTTCAGCCAGGATAGCTTGATTCCAGTGGCATGGAGAGCACGGGACCCACGTCTGGGCATACCCGTCCCACTCGGGGTGACAAATGCAAAAACAACAGTTGATGGACAGAATGCAGAACAATGTCATACATTCACCCCAGTACAGAGATCTGGGCCTAACTCCATCGCTTTTTTGCTCACCATGCCATTCCAGTTTGAACCCAGCCATATGCAAATCAGTCTTGACCCTGTGCCTCATGGGAACAGTCCAGCCCGAACTGCCAAGCCAGGTCCTCCCTGGACTGGAAACAAGCATCCTAGGACCGGTTTCGGGTTTCACCCTCTTCAGCCAGGATAGCTTGATTCCAGTGGCATGGAGAGCACGGGACCCACGTCTGGGCATACCCGTCCCACTCGGGGTGACAAATGCAAAAACAACAGTTGATGGACAGAATGCAGAACAATGTCATACATTCACCCCAGTACAGAGATCTGGGCCTAAATCCATCGTTTTTTTGCTCACCATGCCATTCCAGTTTGAACCCAGCCATATGCAAATCAGTCTTGACCCTGTGCCTCATGGGAACAGTCCAGCCCGAACTGCCAAGCCAGGTCCTCCTGGACTGGAAACAAGCATCCTAGGACCGGCTCTGGGTTTCACCCTCTTCAGCCAGGATAGCTTGATTCCAGTGGCATGGAGAGCACGGGACCCACGTCTGGGCATACCCGTCCCACTCGGGGTGACAAATGCAAAAACAACAGTTGATGGACAGAATGCAGAACAATGTCATACATTCACCCCAGTACAGAGATCTGGGCCTAAATCCATCGCTTTTTTGCTCACCATGCCATTCCAGTTTGAACCCAGCCATATGCAAATCAGTCTTGACCCTGTGCCTCATGGGAACAGTCCAGCCCGAACTGCCAAGCCAGGTCCTCCCTGGACTGGAAACAAGCATCCTAGGACCGGTTTCGGGTTTCACCCTCTTCAGCCAGGATAGCTTGATTCCAGTGGCATGGAGAGCACGGGACCCACGCCTGGGCATACCCGTCCCACTCGGGGTGACAAATGCAAAAACAACAGTTGATGGACAGAATGCAGAACAATGTCATACATTCACCCCAGTACAGAGATCTGGGCCTAAATCCATCGTTTTTTGCTCACCATGCCATTCCAGTTTGAACCCAGCCATATGCAAATCAGTCTTGACCCTGTGCCTCATGGGAACAGTCCAGCCCGAACTGCCAAGCCAGGTCCTCCCTGGACTGGAAACAAGCATCCTAGGACCGGTTTCGGGTTTCACCCCTCTTCAGCCAGGATAGCTTGATTCCAGTGGCATGGAGAGCACGGGACCCACGTCTGGGCATACCCGTCCCACTCGGGGTGACAAATGCAAAAACAACAGTTGATGGACAGAATGCAGAACAATGTCATACATTCACCCCAGTACAGAGATCTGGGCCTAAATCCATCGCTTTTTGCTCACCATGCCATTCCAGTTTGAACCCAGCCATATGCAAATCAGTCTTGACCCTGTGCCTCATGGGAACAGTCCAGCCCGAACTGCCAAGCCAGGTCCTCCCTGGACTGGAAACAAGCATCCTAGGACCGGTTTCGGGTTTCACCTCTTCAGCCAGGATAGCTTGATTCCAGTGGCATGGAGAGCACGGGACCCACGTCTGGGCATACCCGTCCCACTCGGGTGACAAATGCAAAAACAACAGTTGATGGACAGAATGCAGAACAATGTCATACATTCACCCCAGTACAGAGATCTGGGCCTAAATCCATCGTTTTTTTGCTCACCATGCCATTCCAGTTTGAACCCAGCCATATGCAAATCAGTCTTGACCCTGTGCCTCATGGGAACAGTCCAGCCCGAACTGCCAAGCCAGGTCCTCCCTGGACTGGAAACAAGCATCCTAGGACCGGTTTCGGGTCGCCCTAAGTTGGCGGGGGTATGCCCAGACGTGGGTCCCTTGCTCACTTTGCCACTGGATTCAAGCAAGCCTGGCTGATGACGGCTGAAATGCCAGAAACCGGTCCTAGGATGCTTGTTTCCGGTCCAGGGAAGACATGGCTTGGCAGTTCGGGCTGGACTGTTCCCATGAGGCACAGGGTCAGACTGATTTGCATATGGCCATGTCTGAACTGGGGTGGTGGAGTGAGCTAAAGAATGATGATGGATTAAACCCAGATCAGTTGACTGGGGGTGAGTGTTTGATTGGCTCAAGCTGCTCCGTCCATCATCCCCTTTTGTATCGCTTTGGTCGCCCTAAGTTGGCGGGGTATGCCCAGACGTGGGTCCCTTGCTCACTTTGCCACTGGATTCAAGCAAGCCTGGCTGATGACGGCTGAAATGCCAGAAACCGGTCCTAGGATGCTTGTTTCCGGTCCAGGGAAGACATGGCTTGGCAGTTCGGGCTGGACTGTTCCCATGAGGCACAGGGTCAGACTGATTTGCATATGGCCATGTCTGAACTGGGGTGGTGGAGTGAGCTAAAGAATGATGATGGATTAAACCCAGATCAGTTGACTGGGGGTGAGTGTTTGATTGGCTCATGCTGCTCCGTCCATCATCCCCTTTTGTATCGCTTTGGTCGCCCTAGGTTGGCGGGGGTATGCCCAGACGTGGGTCCCTTGCTCACTTTGCCACTGGATTCAAGCAAGCCTGGCTGATGACGGCTGAAATGCCAGAAACCGGTCCTAGGATGCTTGTTTCCGGTCCAGGGAAGACATGGCTTGGCAGTTCGGGCTGGACTGTTCCCATGAGGCACAGGGTCAGACTGATTTGCATATGGCCATGTCTGAACTGGGGTGGTGGAGTGAGCTAAAGAATGATGATGGATTAAACCCAGATCAGTTGACTGGGGGTGAGTGTTTGATTGGCTCATGCTGCTCCGTCCATCATCCCCTTTTGTATCGCTTTGGTCGCCCTAAGTTGGCGGGGGTATGCCCAGACGTGGGTCCCTTGCTCACTTTGCCACTGGATTCAAGCAAGCCTGGCTGATGACGGCTGAAATGCCAGAAACCGGTCCTAGGATGCTTGTTTCCGGTCCAGGGAAGACATGGCTTGGCAGTTCGGGCTGGACTGTTCCCATAAGGCACAGGGTCAGACTGATTTGCATATGGCCATGTCTGAACTGGGGTGGTGGAGTGAGCTAAAGAATGATGATGGATTAAACCCAGATCAGTTGACTGGGGGTGAGTGTTTGATTGGCTCAAGCTGCTCCGTCCATCATCCCCTTTTGTATCGCTTTGGTCGCCCTAAGTTGGCGGGGGTATGCCCAGACGTGGGTCCCTTGCTCACTTTGCCACTGGATTCAAGCAAGCCTGGCTGATGACGGCTGAAATGCCAGAAACCGGTCCTAGGATGCTTGTTTCCGGTCCAGGGAAGACATGGCTTGGCAGTTCGGGCTGGACTGTTCCCATGAGGCACAGGGTCAGACTGATTTGCATATGGCCATGTCTGAACTGGGGTGGTGGAGTGAGCTAAAGAATGATGATGGATTAAACCCAGATCAGTTGACTGGGGGTGAGTGTTTGATTGGCTCTAGCTGCTCCGTCCATCATCCCCTTTGTATCGCTTTGGTCGCCCTAAGTTGGCGGGGGTATGCCCAGACGTGGGTCCCTTGCTCACTTTGCCACTGGATTCAAGCAAGCCTGGCTGATGACGGCTGAAATGCCAGAAACCGGTCCTAGGATGCTTGTTTCCGGTCCAGGGAAGACATGGCTTGGCAGTTCGGGCTGGACTGTTCCCATGAGGCACAGGGTCAGACTGATTTGCATATGGCCATGTCTGAACTGGGGTGGTGGAGTGAGCTAAAGAATGATGATGGATTAAACCCAGATCAGTTGACTGGGGGTGAGTGTTTGATTGGCTCAAGCTGCTCCGTCCATCATCCCCTTTTGTATCGCTTTGGTCGCCCTAAGTTGGCGGGGTATGCCCAGACGTGGGTCCCTTGCTCACTTTGCCACTGGATTCAAGCAAGCCTGGCTGATGACGGCTGAAATGCCAGAAACCGGTCCTAGGATGCTTGTTTCCGGTCCAGGGAAGACATGGCTTGGCAGTTCGGGCTGGACTGTTCCCATGAGGCACAGGGTCGGACTGATTTGCATATGGCCATGTCTGAACTGGGGTGGTGGAGTGAGCTAAAGAATGATGATGGATTAAACCCAGATCAGTTGACTGGGGGTGAGTGTTTGATTGGCTCTAGCTGCTCCGTCCATCATCCCCTTTTGTATCGCTTGGTCGCCCTAAGTTGGCGGGGGTATGCCCAGACGTGGGTCCCTTGCTCACTTTGCCACTGGATTCAAGCACGCCTGGCTGATGACGGCTGAAATGCCAGAAACCGGTCCTAGGATGCTTGTTTCCGGTCCAGGGAAGACATGGCTTGGCAGTTCGGGCTGGACTGTTCCCATGAGGCACAGGGTCAGACTGATTTGCATATGGCCATGTCTGAACTGGGGTGGTGGAGTGAGCTAAAGAATGATGATGGATTAAACCCAGATCAGTTGACTGGGGGTGAGTGTTTGATTGGCTCAAGCTGTTCCGTCCCATCATCCCCTTTTGTATCGCTTTGGTCACCCTAAGTTGGCGGGGGTATGCCCAGACGTGGGTCCCTTGCTCACTTTGCCACTGGATTCAAGCAAGCCTGGCTGATGACGGCTGAAATGCCAGAAACCGGTCCTAGGATGCTTGTTTCCGGTCCAGGGAAGACATGGCTTGGCAGTTCGGGCTGGACTGTTCCCATGAGGCACAGGGTCAGACTGATTTGCATATGGCCATGTCTGAACTGGGGTGGTGGAGTGAGCTAAAGAATGATGATGGATTAAACCCAGATCAGTTGACTGGGGGTGAGTGTTTGATTGGCTCAAGCTGCTCCGTCCATCATCCCCTTTTGTATCGCTTTGGTCGCCCTAAGTTGGCGGGGTATGCCCAGACGTGGGTCCCTTGCTCACTTTGCCACTGGATTCAAGCAAGCCTGGCTGATGACGGCTGAAATGCCAGAAACCGGTCCTAGGATGCTTGTTTCCGGTCCAGGGAAGACATGGCTTGGCAGTTCGGGCTGGACTGTTCCCATGAGGCACAGGGTCAGACTGATTTGCATATGGCCATGTCTGAACTGGGGTGGTGGAGTGAGCTAAAGAATGATGATGGATTAAACCCAGATCAGTTGACTGGGGTGAGTGTTTGATTGGCTCAAGCGCTCCGTCCATCATCCCCTTTGTATCGCTTTGGTCGCCCTAAGTTGGCGGGGTATGCCCAGACGTGGGTCCCTTGCTCACTTTGCCACTGGATTCAAGCAAGCCTGGCTGATGACGGCTGAAATGCCAGAAACCGGTCCTAGGATGCTTGTTTCCGGTCCAGGGAAGACATGGCTTGGCAGTTCGGGCTGGACTGTTCCCATGAGGCACAGGGTCAGACTGATTTGCATATGGCCATGTCTGAACTGGGGTGGTGGAGTGAGCTAAAGAATGATGATGGATTAAACCCAGATCAGTTGACTGGGGGTGAGTGTTTGATTGGCTCAAGCGTTCCGTCCATCATCCCCTTTTGTATCGCTTTGGTCGCCCTAAGTTGGCGGGGGTATGCCCAGACGTGGGTCCCTTGCTCACTTTGCCACTGGATTCAAGCAAGCCTGGCTGATGACGGCTGAAATGCCAGAAACCGGTCCTAGGATGCTTGTTTCCGGTCCAGGGAAGACATGGCTTGGCAGTTCGGGCTGGACTGTTCCCATGAGGCACAGGGTCAGACTGATTTGCATATGGCCATGTCTGAACTGGGGTGGTGGAGTGAGCTAAAGAATGATGATGGATTAAACCCAGATCAGTTGACTGGGGGTGAGTGTTTGATTGGCTCAAGCGTTCCGTCCCATCATCCCCTTTGTATCGCTTTGGTCGCCCTAAGTTGGCGGGGGTATGCCCAGACGTGGGTCCCTTGCTCACTTTGCCACTGGATTCAAGCACGCCTGGCTGATGACGGCTGAAATGCCAGAAACCGGTCCTAGGATGCTTGTTTCCGGTCCAGGGAAGACATGGCTTGGCAGTTCGGGCTGGACTGTTCCCATGAGGCACAGGGTCAGACTGATTTGCATATGGCCATGTCTGAACTGGGGTGGTGGAGTGAGCTAAAGAATGATGATGGATTAAACCCAGATCAGTTGACTGGGGGTGAGTGTTTGATTGGCTCAAGCTGCTCCGTCCCATCATCCCCTTTTGTATCGCTTTGGTCACCCTAAGTTGGCGGGGTATGCCCAGACGTGGGTCCCTTGCTCACTTTGCCACTGGATTCAAGCAAGCCTGGCTGATGACGGCTGAAATGCCAGAAACCGGTCCTAGGATGCTTGTTTCCGGTCCAGGGAAGACATGGCTTGGCAGTTCGGGCTGGACTGTTCCCATGAGGCACAGGGTCAGACTGATTTGCATATGGCCATGTCTGAACTGGGGTGGTGGAGTGAGCTAAAGAATGATGATGGATTAAACCCAGATCAGTTGACTGGGGGTGAGTGTTTGATTGGCTCAAGCGTTCCGTCCATCATCCCCTTTTGTATCGCTTTGGTCGCCCTAAGTTGGCGGGGTATGCCCAGACGTGGGTCCCTTGCTCACTTTGCCACTGGATTCAAGCAAGCCTGGCTGATGACGGCTGAAATGCCAGAAACCGGTCCTAGGATGCTTGTTTCCGGTCCAGGGAAGACATGGCTTGGCAGTTCGGGCTGGACTGTTCCCATGAGGCACAGGGTCAGACTGATTTGCATATGGCCATGTCTGAACTGGGGTGGTGGAGTGAGCTAAAGAATGATGATGGATTAAACCCAGATCAGTTGACTGGGGGTGAGTGTTTGATTGGCTCAAGCTGCTCCGTCCATCATCCCCTTTTGTATCGCTTGGTCGCCCTAAGTTGGCGGGGGTATGCCCAGACGTGGGTCCCTTGCTCACTTTGCCACTGGATTCAAGCAAGCCTGGCTGATGACGGCTGAAATGCCAGAAACCGGTCCTAGGATGCTTGTTTCCGGTCCAGGGAAGACATGGCTTGGCAGTTCTGGCTGGACTGTTCCCATGAGGCACAGGGTCAGACTGATTTGCATATGGCCATGTCTGAACTGGGGTGGTGGAGTGAGCTAAAGAATGATGATGGATTAAACCCAGATCAGTTGACTGGGGGTGAGTGTTTGATTGGCTCAAGCTGCTCCGTCCATCATCCCCTTTGTATCGCTTTGGTCGCCCTAAGTTGGCGGGGGTATGCCCAGACGTGGGTCCCTTGCTCACTTTGCCACTGGATTCAAGCAAGCCTGGCTGATGACGGCTGAAATGCCAGAAACCGGTCCTAGGATGCTTGTTTCCGGTCCAGGGAAGACATGGCTTGGCAGTTCGGGCTGGACTGTTCCCATGAGGCACAGGGTCAGACTGATTTGCATATGGCCATGTCTGAACTGGGGTGGTGGAGTGAGCTAAAGAATGATGATGGATTAAACCCAGATCAGTTGACTGGGGGTGAGTGTTTGATTGGCTCAAGCGTTCCGTCCATCATCCCCTTTTGTATCGTGTCTGGTGGGTGGGCATGTTGTTTGGCAAGTTGTATGTGATTTTCTGACGTGTGCAGTGCTAGAGTTGTGAGTTGCATGATTGTGGAGTTGAGGTGTGTGGGGTGTTCATTTGGTACTTGCCAACGAGCAGTACATTCCCATAGGTGCCATCATGAAGCGCTGGTTGATGTTGGACTGTCGGAAGATGAAGGGATCATGCACACTTCCTGGGTAGTTGGCTACGACATTGGTGAAGAGTCCCCTGTGGTCCACTATTGCCTGAACGTTGATGGAATGCGTGTGCTTTCTGTTGCGGTAATTGTGTGCAGTGTCGGCAGGGGGCACAAGTAGGACATGTGTGCAGTCGATTGCCCCCAGCACATGCGGGAATCCAGCTATGGCGTATAGTCCTTGCTTGGTCTCCAGCTGTTCCTGCGCATTGTGGGGGACTTATAGGTACTGGGGTACCTAGCTGATGATGGCATCCAGGACAGGTGTGAGGAACTTGGATGGGGCTGGCTGTGAGACTCCTCCGACTCAGGTGGTTGTTGGTTGGGAGGTACCAGAGGCCAACAGGTGCAGCACAGCCAGCAGCTTTGTCTGCGGAGGGATGTTGGTTGTCCGCTGTGTTGGTACCGTCAGCCTGTGGGCAATGATGTTCAGGATGCGGAGGATGGTTGTCCTTTTGAGCCTGTAGTGGGCATTGACATTGTCTGGTGTTAGGTCTGTGAGGCTGGTGCATTTCCTGAAGGTCCGCTGTCTTTGTCTGCGCTGCCTCTGTAGTGGTCCGGGGGGAGAGGGGTTGCGGTCCTGGGGGTGGTGGCGGTGGGTGTTGTTGCCCTCTCTGGGCTCCGGGATGCATGGTGGGTGGCTCCATGGCATCTGTTGCTCTTCATGTGTGGCTCTGGGCTGGGCTCCCTTTGATGGTGCAGGTTGTCGTCCGCCTTTACACCAGGTCAGAGCAGGTGTTCATTTCCTGCTGCTAACGCGCCTTATCGCCTGTTTTGTGGTCTTATCGCTGATGTGGCTGGTCGTTGAGAATGTTGAGGTGTGGTGTTGTCGCGGATTTTTGCTCGGGAACGCCTACTCTGCATCTCATTAGCGATAGTTGCCGGGGTCATCTGTGGCGATGTTTTTTGCGGATGCTTTCGCAAGTAAACTGGTGGTATCGGCTGTTATCCCCAGCTTGTGAATGGGGATGATAAATTTATCGCGACTTTGGCTGCGATAAAGTGCCGATAACTCGGCGATAGCTCCTTGAGAATATGCCCCTTTGAGTCCTCACCCACTTCAAGTGCCAATGGTCTCACCCGTAAGCCACCCTACCTTGAGTTTTCAACTGCATTGGGAACATGCATTCAGGGCAGTACAAGTATGCATGAAGGCTGCGAACTGGGCCAAAACGTTGGTGAAATCTTTTTGCCGGAAATGATGTACCAAGCCTAAGCTCTAGCAAAACCAAAGGGGATGAAGGACGGAGTGTTGAACATTGCAAGCACTCGCCCCCAGTCAACTGATCTGGGTTTAATCCATCTTCATTCTTTAGCTCACTCCGCCACCCCAGTTCAGACATGGCCATATGCAAATCAGTCTGACCCTGTGCCTCATGAGAACAGTCCAGCCCGAACTGCCAAGCCATGTCAGAAACCGGTCCCAGGATGCTTGTTTCCGGTCCAGGGAAGACATGGCTTGGCAGTTCGGGCTGGACTGTTCCCATGAGGCACAGGGTCAGACTGATTTGCATATGGCCATGTCTGAACTGGGGTGGTGGAGTGAGCTAAAGAATGATGATGGATTAAACCCAGATCAGTTGACTGGGGGTGAGTGTTTGATTAGCTCAAGCGCTCCATTCATCATCCCCTTTGGTATCGCTTTGTTCGCCCTAAGTTGGCAGGGTATGCCCAGACGTGGGTCCCTTGCTCACTTTGCCACTGGATTCAAGCTAGCCTGGCTGATGACGGCTGAATAGCCAGAAACCGGTCCCAGGATGCTTGTTTCCGGTCCAGGGAAGACATGGCTTGGCAGTTCGGGCTGGACTGTTCCCATGAGGCACAGGGTCAGACTGATTTGCATATGGCCATGTCTGAACTGGGGTGGTGGAGTGAGCTAAAGAATGATGATGGATTAAATCCAGATCAGTTGACTGGGGGTGAGTGTTTGATTAGCTCAAGCGCTACGTCCATCATCCCCTTTGGTACAAGCCTGAGCTCTGTCACTACAAAAATGGGACTGACATATTGTATTTCTTCAATGAGGCTCACAAGGATGACATCTTGGAACTAAGCAGACTACAGTTCAACAAACAGAGCAACAGGGTGCATGTAAAATTAATTACTTAAATCCTTTCTTGGAGAGAAATTAACATTTTCTTCAGAAACTCAATTGAAAGTGAATAAAAAGTAAAAAGTTTTCGTATTTAAATCAAATTTTTTGTGAAGTTATGAACATTAATGTTTATTAAACTATCAAACATAAGAACTCAAATAGTTAAATTTTTAGTCCATAGTGAAGATTCTTCCACCGTGGATTAATCATCACTGTCAATACAATAACGTAGCCTCTATTACATAGAACCATTGCCTGCTCAGCAGAAATGTGTAAAAGACTTTCCATAGCAAGATGTCTGCTGAAGTATAGTAACCAGTTTTTCAATTCTATGTCAGGACCGGAGGCGACGATTATGCATTACTTTCTTCACTTTTTATTAACAGCACATTCAAAGATAAAGTAAAAAACACAACACTAAACTACAACTCCCATGAACACCAGGAGTAACCAGGGCCACCCATAGTCCAATCTAGTAACAGTCTGATAGTCCATATAATCCTGATCATGCCGTAGTCCTTCCTCTTTCTTCACTGCTGCCTCGTCAGTTAATGTCGCTTCATTCTTTCTTCCTGACTTTGGGATTGATAGGTTTAGGGCTTGTCTGACGATTCATTGTTAGCTTATTGTTGATACTTTAATAACACTCTGCGAGCGCTTCTGCTGCAGCGTCTCTCGTCTGCCACATACGTTCAGCTCAGTATGCTGTTTGGCTGAGTGCGTCTTTTTGATACCACGCGGGTGCGCTAGGTGGTGCACTTTTGCTCTTTCAAGCGCATTCTTCGCACCACAGAGCAGCTCATCAGCGCTCTTATGGTCGCGTTGCGCTGGGAAAATTAGAGCGGCCTCTCGCTCAGTGCCTGCTTCCCTCCCAACCCTGGCCTGACACCATGCTGCGGTACGATAAGAAGGGCTTAGCCTAGCAATACACATCTATTGTCAATACCTGAAGACTGTATTTTCTGAACCTCATTACTGTTGATACTATATTTTAGATGTATTTCAGAGCACCGGTGAGGGGGCTGCCCGCATTAATTTTACAGGACATATTTGTGCTCTCACTCTCCAATTATGCAGTCCCAGTGGGACCATGACTATGTGCCCTCACTCGCCTCTGAGGTGGAATCCCCCCCCAACTGCGCCTTCCTGCAGGGGTGGACAAGCTCCTCTCCAATGCCATTTCTCAGGCGCTTGCCCCCCTGCAGGAAAGCGTCGACAAGCTGTCTGACCAGGTCTTCAAGGGCATGGGGATCCTGGGGGACGGGGTAGCTGGGCCTAGTGAGGTGACCCCGGTTCCCCCACGTAAGGCCGGAAAGCATGATGCGGGGCACCTGGATGGCTTTAGCCGACTTGCTGAGGTCTTCCATAAGAGTGCGCGCAGTCTCAAGGAAGCACCCTACCGGTAGCTAGATAAACCAGGGGCAATGGGCGACGGCGTCGCAACAGACTTCGACCCCGAGGAGTGGTTCCCCGGCATGAGGGAGGGTGACATGGACGATTGCAGGTTTTGCAGGTTTTGGCACCGGCAATCATCCAACTCTGACTCTTACGAAGGAGACCCTGCCCCTTCAGATATGTTTGACCGCGCTCTCCGGAGTGGGTCCCTGAGAGGAAGGTGGCGGAGTACGTAGGTAGTAATATCCAACAGCCACTGAGTAAGGAAGTGAGGGCCCGTCTCCGGGCGGAGTGTCCCAGACCATCATTAGCTGACAAGGTCACAGCAACCCCCGAGATCGACTCCAAGCTGTGCACCTTTTTCGGCAAGTATATGAAGGACCCCAAAAAGGGGATCAACCGATCCTGGAGAGCTTGCCAGGGCAAGCTTCTGGACGTGGTGGGACTCAACTAAAATTATTGAGCTTGCGGAATGGGAAAAGCATTCAGGGCAACCTCTACCCTCAGACGAAGTAGCAGCGTGAGCGCATAGGGCGGTCTGCCTCCTCTGCAATGCCAACTGCGCCCTCTCTGCAGAACGTCGTTGTTCCCTACTGTTGAAGATAGATCCCAACTTGGGGGAACTTTCGTCCTCGGAGGCAGCTCCCATATCCCAGGGCATTCTATTTGGCGACCCTTTTGTCAAAGAGTTAGGGAAGTTTGTGTCAACGTTCTCAGTCCTTGACAAGGCCCAGGCATCCATGAAAAAGATCTTTCCTGGGAAGATTTTTGGAGGGGCCAGAAGAGGCAGGGGTTGCTCTTCCGGCTGCCAATCCTAGCCCTAACAGAGCCCATGCCAGACCGAACAATGGCTGGCAGGATGGCCGGCAAGGAACCTTCTACCCCTCCCACGGTAAAAGAGGAAGGAACAGCCATGCCCGCTGAGGGGCTCACAACAGCAACAATGGATACAATGGTAAGCCCCATTCTGTTATCACCTCTTCGTTTGGGGGGGAGACTGCAAATGTTTTCTCAGAAATGGGTAGAGATCACGACAGACCCTTGGGTTCTGGAGACTGTACAAGGGTACCACATAGAATTCTATGGGACCCCAGTCCAGGCATTAAAACCCCGTCCCCTGGCTTTTTCCACACAGGACATGTCCCTTATAGATCTGGAAGTTCAGGACCTTATGGCCAAATGGGCGATATGCCCTTCCAATCTGCACCCCAGGGGTTTCCTAAGCAAACTGTTTCGAGTGGAAAAGAAGGACAAGGGCTTCGGACCCGTCATCAACCTCAGATCCTTCAACGAGTGGCTGATCTACCGCCACTTCAAGATGGAGAGGATACACCTCCTCAGAGATCTTCTTCTCCAGGATGACTGGTTAGCGCGTCTCGACCTCAAAGATGCCTACCTGTCGGTCCCCATCTATCCTATCCATTGCAGGTTTCTCCAATTCGAGTGGAGGGGGCAGGTCTTCGAATCCGGACTCTCCCATTCAGCCTGTCATCAGCACCCTGGTGCTTTACCAAACTATTCAAACCAGTAGTGAAACACCTCTGGACACTGGACATCAGGCTGATTATTTACTTGGATGACATCTTACTGATGGATAAGTCCCGAGACTGACTGATGGCTCATCTGAATACCACCATATCTCTTCTCCAGAGTTTAGGGTTCATCATCAACCAACAGAAATCGGACCTGGTTCCACAACAGAGCATGATATTCTTAGGTTTCCATATAGATTCCAAGGAAGCGACCTTGAATCTACTGGAGTAAAAGATTTCCAAGATCAAAAAGGAACTGAGGAAGGTTCTCAGACAGAACAGAATCTCTTTGCGCCAACTAGCCAGGATTGTTGGTTTGTTATCGTCCTCAATACAGGCCATCTTTCCGGGACCGCTACACTACAGAGCCCTGCAGAGGCTGAAGGCATCCCATCTTCGGAGGGGACTCACGTACTCTGAGCTAGTGACTCTGACGCTGGAGGCCAGGACGGAACTCCTATGGTGGATCGACCACATGGAAGTATGGAATAGTCGGGCGATTTTCGGCTCCAGCCCGGACCTGGTGATAGAATCGGATGCCAGTCGTCTGGTTTGGGATGCCAGGTGTGTATCGACCTCCATTGGAGGCAGATAGACGGAGGAAGAACTAGCTCTCCACATCAACTGTTTCGAATTTCTGGCAGGATCGTTTGCCATTTGTTCCCTTACGAGGGACAGACTATCGTGCTGTGTACTTCTGAGGATGGACAACACGACAGTGGTGCAATATATCAACTGGCTGGGTGGCACCCAATCTCGGGCTCTAGCGGAACTAGCCAAGGACTTCTGGCACTATTGCCTCCAACGACAGATTTCTGTGACAGCGGAGTACCTTCCTGGGGTGCAAAACTCTATAGCGGACTGAAACTCCAGATACCTCAGGGATTCCAGTGACTGGAGACTCGACCCGAAGGTATTTCAGGCACTGATGACAATCTGGGGTCCGTGCCAAGTGGATCTGTTTGCCTTTCAGATGGAACACTCAACTGTCCCGCTACTTCAGCTGGAGACCGGACCCAGGGGCGGAGGCAGTAGATGCCTTCCTTCAGGATTGGTCAACGTTACAGGCCTACGCCTTCCCTCCTTTTCTCTTCATCCAGCAAGTAGCAGAGCAAACCCGACGACAGAGGGCCTCAGGTCACTCCTATATGGCGATCTCAATCATGGTTCCTTTCTCTCCTGGAACTGACATGGCTCGTCCCAGTATGACTTCCATCATACGCAGAGATCCTGTTGGATCCACTTGGCCAACTTCATCCCCTGGTCCTCCAGGGCCATCTTCATCTCATGGAATAGAGGATTTCAGGCGACGCTGGCAGGACATCAGACTTTTGCAGGGAGCTGAATTCCTTATCCAGCAGGTGTGGGCCCCTGGGCCCACCAAGAGGTATAGATCGGCTTGGAGGAGATGGTTGCGTTGGTGTGTGGAGAGACACCTGGAACCCGTGGGCACCAGCGTTACTGGCATAGTGAACTTCTTAGCGGAACTTTTCCAGGAAGGATTGGCTTATTATACCATCAACTCTTTTAGGTCGGCGGGGCATACACCGGTGAATAATGTTCAGGTGGGGAACACCCAAGGCTAAGTAAACTCCTCAAGGGTATCAGGATTTCCCATCCCCCAGAACCTCGCTACACGGGTCTTTGGTACGTAAACTTGGTCCTGCAATTGTTGTCGTCATGGCAGGACAATCAATATCTTTCCAGGAAGGAAACCTCGGCGAAGTTGGTAATGTTACTCTGCCTCATCTCATGCAAGAGAACTTCTGACGTAAGGGCGCTAGACCTGTCGGCTAGAAATGTTTACCCTGGAAGGGGTTAAATTCAACATCTCAAGGAAAACAAAGACGAGTACCAAGTTGGAATCCTATCCATCTTTTCCAAATGCCCCTAAATTGTGGGTGGTCAGATACCTGAAGGCCTACGAAGATATAACATTGGAGGTTCGGCCTCCAGGGGAACGACAACTATTGATTGCCATTAAAACACCCTTCAAGGCCGTATCGTTCTCGACCATTGCCAGGTGGGTGATATGGGTCATGACGGAGGCCGGCATCGATACAAATGAGTTTGGGGCTCATTCCACTAGGGGGCTATGGTTTCCAAGGTGGTCCAAGTAGGGAGCAGATCGGAAGATATCATGAATGCGGCGGATTGGTCATCTGATTCCACTTTCAAGAAGTTGTATTTTAAACCAATCCATGAAGCAGCTGACTGGTGGTAAGTAAGCTTTAAAAATGCATAATCCTCGCCTCCGGTCCTGACATAGAATGAAAAATTTCCTAGTTAACATGAAGGAAAGTTTCAATTCTATTAAGGACGCAGAGGTGAGAATTATCCCCCGGCATACTATCTCTATGCCACCCTCCATGGGTGGACTTATGAAATGATATACATGGATTCTACATGTTAGTGAACAGGATCCCACGATTATCAGTGAAGTACTGGGACTTTACTCGATATCTGTAAATTGTTATGCTTGTGGTTTAACCCCTTTACCGCGGCCGAAATTCCACCGCGGTGCGGCGGCTTTGAAGAGTGGGGGGGGCCGCGTTGGCCAACGGACGTGCGCAGCACTACGGAGGTAGTGCTCGCGATGGCCGTTGGCCGACAGAAGCAGTTTACGGGTTAATATGAACACTGTTTTCCGCCTGACAAACAGACATGTTGTGTACGACAGTATCTAATGTGGGTAATGGAATGCCTAGAGAACAGTATGATAATGATTGTCATGTCCTTTAATATTCTCATGGTATTCGATCATTTTTCTTGAATGTTTGCATGCAATGGTAGAAAATGATTTATGTTGAGAGTTTTTAACCTTTTTGCAGAATTCTTTTCGTGTGGTTATAAGTGAGAGACTGTAATGGAGGTGTGGGCGTTCTTAAAATCTACTGTTTACCACGAGTTTCTAGTAATTCCGGCTTCACCAAGACAATAAAAAAATAACTCAATTTGTATTTGCAGCACAATTCTGATTTGCGAAGTGATTAATCGAATGAAGTGCACAAAGAACATTGTAACTCAGAATTAAAGGAGAGCACGATTATACATTACGATATAGCATCCGTGTGAAAACCTCCAGTGCTGAAGTTATACCAGTATTTTTCTTAAGAAACTCAAGCGATGCACAGCTGACCTCGCTTTTATTTAAGGTACTTTAACATTCAAAATGATATGTGCTCTAATCAAATATCAGATTGCTGTTTTCGGCATTAGATGTAATCCGACACAGAGGACCCCTGCCTGTAAAAACAAGGAAGACAGAATGAGTCACACATTTATGAGGTTGCATTTCTTCAATTTAGTTTGCCAAAAAGAAGCTCACTGTGCGGTGCTGTAATATCCAAAGAGCCCATCCCCTCACGCTCGGTCTCCTTTTCCAGTCTCACTTCATGGCTTTATCATCTCGATCATAATTAAAGCGAGAAAACAAAAAAGCAAAATGTCATGGACGGACACTTTTTTTCTTCTGATTTACCAATTTGAGTCGCATAGGTAAATAGAAAGAAAAGAAATAAAACATGCGAAAGAGTTGTTTTCGTTTTTCAAAGTGAATGTGGTAGGAGGGGGAGAATGGAAGCACTGTGAGTCGAAGCAACACTGGGTAGGGTAAGGAACGTGGAAGCAACGTATGGGCCGGAGGGGCATGGTTGAAGCAATACAGAGAGCTCGGGTGGGAGGAGGCAAAAAGATAGACAAGAATAAATACATAGAAAGAAGGGGGTGGGGTATGTGTAAGTGGGGAATAGTGGGAAAATGGGGTATCAACAAGGAGTAGTGGTGGGTTAGGAAAGAAGCAACATGGCCAAAACATTACGCAAACACATGCAGTGACACGGACTGCTTTAATAGCCCGTGCCATTTAAAGAAAGTCATGTAGAACGAAGTGAAAGGTAGGAGAAAATGGTTATCTGGAAAAGAAAACAAGCATTTGCAATGCAACAGGTCTCGCATTTACACGAGTTTGAGCTATTGGCATTGTAAATGACCATGCCTTTTATTTATGTTTGTGTTTTTGAAACATAAATAGAACGCATTGTCATTTACAATGCCAATAGCTCAAACTCGCGTAAATGCGAGACCTATTGCATTGCAAATGCTTTTTTTTGTTAGGCACGGGGAGATTAAATGATTTGCCCAGAAAGACAGGCTCAACGCTCGCATTACCCTAAATGCGGTACCAACTGGACCATCCAGATTTTACATGACATGATCTACAGCATCCATGGCAAGGAGCCACCGCCCCTTATGACCATGCTTGAATTCGGATCACCAGACAAATTTGAGAGTTTAAACCAGATCCCTTCTCCAAGAGTTCTAACGACGCATCTGCACCGCGACAACATCCCCAAGTCCGTGGAGGTGAACAAAGTGAAGACTTCGGTGGTGTTTCGCAATCCCAAAGATACTGCAGTGTCGCTGTTCCACTTCTATAATAGCCTGCATCTACTTCCCAACTACAGCTCCTGGGATGAGTTTTTTGAGCACTTCATGACTGGAAAAGTGTGCTGGAGTTCGTATTTTGAACATGCCATTGCCTGAAATGAACATATAGATGATGAAATGTGATGGTCCTGATGTTCGAAGAAATGAAAGTGGACCTGGAGGCAGCAGTAAAGAAAATAGCCAATTTTTTGGGGATACATCTGACCGAAGAGCAGATTCTATTAATCAACACGGATAGAATTAACAAGGCATACATCATTTCCGCCTCCACTTATTGTTTGGTTTAATTTGTTATTGTATTGACCTAAAGAGCTTTCTGATTGGTCTGATTGCATAATTTATATAGCGCTTAATGCCATTGAAGAGCTCGTGAACTGCTCCAGTTTTTATTGAGTTCCTGGGTGCCCTCCGCAGCGGATGTTTGAGATAATGTTTTATGCATTTTGGCCTAAACTCAAGGTCAATCATGCCCAGCTGTGTTTCTTTTCAAAGGAAGCAGCCTGTTCTTCTCGAGTGCTTTTATGTGGGTGTTAAAGTCACAAGTCACAAGTCAGAAATACTTCCATATATTCAGGGCACTCTAATTATGCGTCATGGTTGATTACACGGCAAGAAAATGAAAGTGTTGCAGCATAAAAGCAGCACATTTTGTGGTAGTATTTTATTTTTTCATATGTTGTGTGGACAAAGACTATTTACTCACTGGTACCAGTTTAACATCTAACTGTAGCATTCAGCAACTTAAAGGTGACCGGTTATCTTTTACAAGGGCCTGTGACTTCACAGCAGCGCTTGCAGCAGAGTTGTTAGTAATCTGGAACCAAAGTCTGCATCAGTTGATGGATTATGTGGCAAGTGCGGCAAATTCACAATAATACAGAAAACGCTGGGGCCGCATAAATGAACAATTCCTGTGGCTTTGCATAACAGATCAGTAAGGAGAGAGCCACTGAGACACAAATGCCAATTCACACCAATAATCCAAGAAACAGTTAAGTTTGTTGTGTGTACTACCTAAAAGACCTTTCATAATATGTACACTGCTGTTGTATCTGGTCTTCCGAAACCGACAAGGATACCTCTGTTTCAGAAGGCTTCATCTCCTGTTTTCATGACCCAGTTTTTGCTTGTTACTGTTATTTCTATGTAATTTTAAGTAAAACGCTCTGCCACCCTGTGCCGAGGGGCTAGACGTGGTAGATGAAGAACCTAACTAAATAAATAGTCGCAGGAGTAAAATGTTTACCTTAAGCCTTTGTGCCTTGCAAATCTTAAAATGAATGAAACTCAAGCAGCAGGTGCTGCAGCAGATATGTAGGAGGCGAAAAAAACGTAACGTCGTTGCCGAGACTCGAACACGGTTACCCAGATTTGAAGTCCACCGCCCTAACCGTTAGGCTACATCCTCTTCCAGATTTATTCCGAGATATGGGCTCTTTCCTTTAAGGGTTTTTGAAGGCAGTGTGGCGTTTTTTTTGTTCAAAGGCAATGATACACAATGCATTGCCCTTGGTTTAAAACTAGAGAAAGGAGGAAATGTGATTTGTAACAGAATTACAGACTTTGTGGCCAAGAACTATAGGTGCAGGGAGAGCTGCGAGGCGCTGTGCCGAAGAGGGGAGAGCTGCGAGGCGCTGTGCCGAGGAGAGGAGGGCTGCGAGGCGCTGTGCCGAGGAGGGCTGCGAGACGCTGTGCCGAAGAGAGGAGGGCTGTGAGGCCTTGGGCCGAAGAGGGGAGAGCTGTGCCGAGGAGGGCTGTGAGGCAGTGTATCAAAGAGAGGAGGGCTGCGAGGCGCTGTGCCGAAGAGGGGAGAGCTGCAAGGCGCTGTGCCGAGGAGAGGAGGGCTGCGAGGTGCTGTGCGGAGGAGGGCTGCAAGGCGCTGTGCCGAAGAGAGGAGGGCTTTGAGGCGTTGTGCCGAAGAGGGGAGAGCTGTGCCGAGGAGGGCTGCGAAGCAGTGTGTCGAAGAGAGGAGGGCTGTGAGGCGCTGTGCCGAAGAGGGGAGAGCTGCGAGGTGCTGTGCCGAAGAGGGGAGAGCTGCGAGGCGCTGTGCCGAAGAGGGCTGCGAGGCGCTGTGCCGAACAGAGGAGGGCTGCGAGGCGCTGTTCCAGTGCCGAGAGGGTGGACTGAGGACACACAGAGCCCCCTCTGTCCTTTACACAAAAGGTGACAGCATCGTTTGTGTGAGAGGGACAGGCGAGCAGTGACGGGGAGGGGTTCTCTATTAACTCGGGAGGGAGGGAAGTGGGGTAGAGGGTGTGAGAGGCTGGACAGCGCCACCAGTCACAGGTGCCTGGAGCAGCCTTTTTATTCCGGAGATGAGAAGACCTAATTGCTATCCTTGTTAGGCAGCGGCTCCAAAGTTGGTTGACGCGAAAGCAACTAATTCATTAAAATCTAGACCGAGGTAAAGGGTTTTTCTACACTTCTCATCTTATGTGAAATAGGCATGGAAGAGGATTTTCACCCACAGAGCAGTTTAAAACTGAGCGCGGTGCCGCTTGAAGGACACCGCGCTCGGTTTCTTTTTTTTAAAACTTTATCACTGAGCGTGGTGTCCTTAAAGCGGCGCGCTCAATGTTAAAGTTAAAAAATATAAAGAAACCGAGCGCGGTGTCCTTGTAGCGGCGCCGCGCTCAGTTTTAAAGTAAAAAACAAACAAACAGAGCGCGGTGTCCCTGAAGTGGACACCGCGCTCAACATAGATGCTAATTATAAATAAATAAAGTGAGCGCGGTGTCCCTAGCGGACGCCGCGCTTATTAAAGTAAAAAAATCATACCATTTTGAGCGCACGCCTTGGGTCCGAGGACAGAGAGCCCGCCCGAGGCGCATTTTAAGCAAGCTGTCGGCATTGTGACAAAAATATAGTGCGCCGGACTAATGAAGGATACTGTGTAATGCCGCTAGCAAACAATCCAGTCCGGATGGGCCGTCCAAGAAGGAGACAGGGCGGTAACCAAAAAGCCTCCTTTTCAATGGGAAGCCAGCGTTTAGCATAAACGCTGACGCAACCCAATAAAAATGATGGGCCGGGCTTAAACTGAACTTCAAGAAAATCCCAACTACAAGAAGCCTCGCAGAGCGAGGAGCGCATGCGCGCTCCAACGCTTGGCGAGATCTAAAATTGCTAAATAAAGTTCTCTGAAGCACAGCGCGAGCAGAGGAAGGACACAAATTAAACAAAATCAATTAGCACTTGATCCATGCTTCAGAAAATTAAAAGAAAGTGATGTGAGGCATATGGTGGCTAATTTGGAGGCAGCTGAAAAGACTGACAATCAAGCATGTAAATCGTAAGTAATGGGAGGGCTCCAATCTCGTTACTGTATCCAATCTCCTTGCAGCAATAGCACATGCTTGCTGTTAGGCAAGACCTGAAAATGGCTCAGAAAGGACAGAGCCAAGTCTGAAATTACCTGTCACTTTAAAAACTAAAGGCCTGATTATGAGATTGGCCGTAAGGGAGCAACCGTCGAAATGGCATTGAAAACCCTGTAGCCTAGTTGGGGGTCCGCCCGCCATTTTATGATGTTGGAGGTTTGCAGAACAAAAGACCACTGGAGCACCGCTGCCACCGCCAGCCATTCGCCAACCGCTTTGATGGCAGAAGGGGGAAAGCAGCTGTCAGAGGGCCGTACAGACAAGTTCACTGCCGTCTGAATTACGAGTTGGCTCACGCATTTCCGTTTCTTCCCTTCAGTCTCCCATGTGGACCCCTTCCTCTAGGGACCCCCTTCACTGCAGCATCTTGAGCCCTGAAGAAAACAACGCTTTTAGTGCCAAAATCCAGGTAAGTCCATTTTGCACTATTTACCCATTGACTGGTCTGGTGACATATGGTCTGGACGATACAAAAGGGGATGATGGACGGAACGTTTGAGCCAATCAAACACTCACCCCCAGTCAACTGATCTGGGTTTAATCCATCATCATTCTTTAGCTCACTCCACCACCCCAGTTCAGACATGGCCATATGCAAATCAGTCTGACCCTGTGCCTCATGGGAATAGTCCAGCCAGAACTGCCAAGCCATGTCTTCCCTGGACCGGAAACAAGCATCCTAGGACCGGTTTCTGGCATTCCAGCCGTCATCAGCCAGGCTTGCTTGAATCCAGTGGCAAAGTGAGCAAGGGACCCACGTCTGGGCATACCCCGCCAACTTAGGGGCGAACAAAGCGATACAAAGGGGATGATGGACGGAACGTTTGAGCCAATCAAACACTCACCCCCAGTCAACTGATCTGGGTTTAATCCATCATCATTCTTTAGCTCACTCCACCACCCCAGTTCAGACATGGCCATATGCAAATCAGTCTGACCCTGTGCCTCATGGGAACAGTCCAGCCCGAACTGCCAAGCCATGTCTTCCTGGACCGGAAACAAGCATCCTAGGACCGGTTTCTGGCATTCCAGCCGTCATCAGCCAGGCTTGCTTGAATCCAGTGGCAAAGTGAGCAAGGGACCCACATCTGGGCATACCCCGCCAACTTAGGGCGAACAAAGCGATACAAAAGGGGATGATGGACGGAACGTTTGAGCCAATCAAACACTCACCCCCAGTCAACTGATCTGGGTTTAATCCATCATCATTCTTTAGCTCACTCCACCACCCCAGTTCAGACATGGCCACTGCAAATCAGTCTGACCCTGTGCCTCATGGGAACAGTCCAGCCCGAACTGCCAAGCCATGTCTTCCCTGGACCGGAAACAAGCATCCTAGGACCGGTTTCTGGCATTCCAGCCGTCATCAGCCCCTTTTGTATCGCTTTGTTCGCCCTAAGTTGGCGGGGGTATGCCCAGACGTGGGTCCCTTGCTCACTTTGCCACTGGATTCAAGCAAGCCTGGCTGATGACGGCTGGAATGCCAGAAACCGGTCCTAGGATGCTTGTTTCCGGTCCAGGGAAGACATGGCTTGGCAGTTCGGGCTGGACTGTTCCCATGAGGCACAGGGTCAGACTGATTTGCATATGGCCATGTCTGAACTGGGGTGGTGGAGTGAGCTAAAGAATGATGATGGATTAAACCCAGATCAGTTGACTGGGGGTGAGTGTTTGATTGGCTCAAACGTTCCGTCCATCATCCCCTTTTGTATCGCTTTGTTCGCCCTAAGTTGGCGGGGGTATGCCCAGACGTGGGTCCCTTGCTCACTTTGCCACTGGATTCAAGCAAGCCTGGCTGATGACGGCTGGAATGCCAGAAACCGGTCCTAGGATGCTTGTTTCCGGTCCAGGGAAGACATGGCTTGGCAGTTCGGGCTGGACTGTTCCCATGAGGCACAGGGTCAGACTGATTTGCATATGGCCATGTCTGAACTGGGGTGGTGGAGTGAGCTAAAGAATGATGATGGATTAAACCCAGATCAGTTGACTGGGGTGAGTGTTTGATTGGCTCAAGCGTTCCGTCCATCATCCCCTTTTGTATCGCTTTGTTCGCCCTAAGTTGGCGGGGGTATGCCCAGACGTGGGTCCCTTGCTCACTTTGCCACTGGATTCAAGCAAGCCTGGCTGATGACGGCTGGAATGCCAGAAACCGGTCCTAGGATGCTTGTTTCCGGTCCAGGGAAGACATGGCTTGGTAGTTCGGGCTGGACTGTTCCCATGAGGCACAGGGTCAGACTGATTTGCATATGGCCATGTCTGAACTGGGGTGGTGGAGTGAGCTAAAGAATGATGATGGATTAAACCCAGATCAGTTGACTGGGGGTGAGTGTTTGATTGGCTCAAACGTTCCGACCATCATCCCCTTTTGTATCGATTTGTTCGCCCTAAGTTGGCGGGGTATGCCCAGACGTGGGTCCCTTGCTCACTTTGCCACTGGATTCAAGCAAGCCTGGCTGATGACGGCTGGAATGCCAGAAACCGGTCCTAGGATGCTTGTTTCCGGTCCAGGGAAGACATGGCTTGGCAGTTCGGGCTGGACTGTTCCCATGAGGCACAGGGTCAGACTGATTTGCATATGGCCATGTCTGAACTGGGGTGGTGGAGTGAGCTAAAGAATGATGATGGATTAAACCCAGATCAGTTGACTGGGGGTGAGTGTTTGATTGGCTCAAACGTTCCGTCCATCATCCCCTTTTGTATCGCTTTGTTCGCCCTAAGTTGGCGAGGGTATGCCCAGACGTGGATCCCTTGCTCACTTTGCCACTGGATTCAAGCAAGCCTGGCTGATGACGGCTGGAATGCCAGAAACCGGTCCTAGGATGCTTGTTTCCGGTCCAGGGAAGACATGGCTTGGCAGTTCGGGCTGGACTGTTCCCATGAGGCACAGGGTCAGACTGATTTGCATATGGCCATGTCTGAACTGGGGTGGTGGAGTGAGCTAAAGAATGATGATGGATTAAACCCAGATCAGTTGACTGGGGGTGAGTGTTTGATTGGCTCAAACGTTCCGTCCATCATCCCCTTTAGTATCGCTTTGTTCGCCCTAAGTTGGCGGGGGTATGCCCAGACGTGGGTCCCTTGCTCACTTTGCCACTGGATTCAAGCAAGCCTGGCTGATGACGGCTGGAATGCCAGAAACCGGTCCTAGGATGCTTGTTTCCGGTCCAGGGAAGACATGGCTTGGCAGTTCGGGCTGGACTGTTCCCATGAGGCACAGGGTCAGACTGATTTGCATATGGCCATGTCTGAACTGGGGTGGTGGAGTGAGCTAAAGAATGATGATGGATTAAACCCAGATCAGTTGACTGGGGGTGAGTGTTTGATTGGCTCAAACGTTCCGTCCATCATCCCCTTTTGTATCGCTTTGTTCGCCCTAAGTTGGCGGGGGTATGCCCAGACGTGGATCCCTTGCTCACTTTGCCACTGGATTCAAGCAAGCCTGGCTGATGACGGCTGGAATGCCAGAAACCGGTCCTAGGATGCTTGTTTCCGGTCCAGGGAAGACATGGCTTGGCAGTTCGGGCTGGACTGTTCCCATGAGGCACAGGGTCAGACTGATTTGCATATGGCCATGTCTGAACTGGGGTGGTGGAGTGAGCTAAAGAATGATGATGGATTAAACCCAGATCAGTTGACTGGGGGTGAGTGTTTGATTGGCTCAAACGTTCCGTCCATCATCCCCTTTAGTATCGCTTTGTTCGCCCTAAGTTGGCGGGGGTATGCCCAGACGTGGGTCCCTTGCTCACTTTGCCACTGGATTCAAGCAAGCCTGGCTGATGACGGCTGGAATGCCAGAAACCGGTCCTAGGATGCTTGTTTCCGGTCCAGGGAAGACATGGCTTGGCAGTTCGGGCTGGACTGTTCCCATGAGGCACAGGGTCAGACTGATTTGCATATGGCCATGTCTGAACTGGGGTGGTGGAGTGAGCTAAAGAATGATGATGGATTAAACCCAGATCAGTTGACTGAGGGTGAGTGTTTGATTGGCTCAAACGTTCCGTCCATCATCCCCTTTTGTATCGCTTTGTTCGCCCTAAGTTGGCGGGGTATGCCCAGACGTGGGTCCCTTGCTCACTTTGCCACTGGATTCAAGCAAGCCTGGCTGATGACAGCTGGAATGCCAGAAACCGGTCCTAGGATGCTTGTTTCCGGTCCAGGGAAGACATGGCTTGGCAGTTCGGGCTGGACTGTTCCCATGAGGCACAGGGTCAGACTGATTTGCATATGGCCATGTCTGAACTGGGGTGGTGGAGTGAGCTAAAGAATGATGATGGATTAAACCCAGATCAGTTGACTGGGGTGAGTGTTTGATTGGCTCAAGCGTTCCGTCCATCATCCCCTTTGTATCGCTTTGTTCGCCCTAAGTTGGCGGGGGTATGCCCAGACGTGGGTCCCTTGCTCACTTTGCCACTGGATTCAAGCAAGCCTGGCTGATGACGGCTGGAATGCCAGACACCGGTCCTAGGATGCTTGTTTCCGGTCCAGGGAAGACATGGCTTGGCAGTTCGGGCTGGACTGTTCCCATGAGGCACAGGGTCAGACTGATTTGCATATGGCCATGTCTGAACTGGGGTGGTGGAGTGAGCTAAAGAATGATGATGGATTAAACCCAGATCAGTTGACTGGGGGTGAGTGTTTGATTGGCTCAAACGTTCCGTCCATCATCCCCTTTTGTAACGACATATGGTCTGGACTCCAGCAATGGGAAAGTACTGGTAGTAGGTATTTTTTCACATGCCATGCATATGTGTACATTTAACACTTGTACACACCTGCATCGACATATATATGTAAAATATTCCCTGCCACCAGAAACACCACCGCTGGGCCAGCAGTGACATCATAATACGGCGGGCGGGAGACTGATGTGGCGATGGTCTTCTTGGGACCGTCACCATGGCGGTGCAGTGGTGAGGCTGCCAAACTCGTAATCGGGCCCTAAAAAGTTTGTGGGTGCAATTTTGAATAATCTCTGCCTCTTGTAATTGCTTTGTGGTATATCCTGTACATCTTTTTTCGTGCTCACTATTCCGTTACAAACAGAAAACAACCTCATTCCATTCCAATAGATACAATGCAGCTGGAACTACTGACCAGAAACCTTCTGAAAGCGAGCAAATGCTACCCCAAGATGGTGCCCTTTGACTTCTCGAGGATGCGAAGCATATTTAGCCTGAATGTACCTACAGCACCCGGGGCATCTTACTTAGAAAAAACAAAGGAGTGATTTTAACTGTCTATAGTGATACTTGAGAGAAAAATCTATGTACTGGAATGTAGGCCATAGTAATTACCAGCAGTTGAGATTAATTCAACCATTCCACCCACTATTTATTTGTTTCTCTCTAGAATAGTGAATCTGTATTTTGACACATCGTGTGTTTTTCTCTGATGCATCCCTGTAAAAGTAACTGAGAAGTCCACACTTTACCTCTGATCTTCCATGGGAACTGAAAATAATCTGCCATTGTTTGCATGATACACATTGTCCTTGACTGTTTCTGCCATATTTATTTTTGTTTGACTCATATCTCTCCTTGATCTCACACCTGTGTTATGTTGTCTTTCATCTTTGCCAGACAGAAGCGAACGCCTATGTGTTCATTATTTATGAACCTCCTATTTTGTCTACCTAACAAGAGTCTCTCCATCCCACAAGGAACAAGGAGCTGCTCCCATCTGTCTGATAACAAACCCTGCATTCTTCAAAGGGGAAAGCCCTGACCTGCAGGATATCTGCTGTCAACATCTCCCCATTAGCAAGACA
The DNA here is from genome assembly GCA_963921515.1 of Calotriton arnoldi. Classification (NCBI taxonomy): domain Eukaryota; kingdom Metazoa; phylum Chordata; class Amphibia; order Caudata; family Salamandridae; genus Calotriton; species Calotriton arnoldi. Next base: position 466,896 of record CAWUFW010012754.1, read on the forward strand.
TGACTTACAGCTGCACAAGGTGGAAAAGCCAGCGGACTTCACTGGGAAATAAGAAAACGGATGAAGGCCATTTTGGGCAAAAACACGCAAAAAGGATGAAAAGTGAGTGAATAAAAACTGACATTTGGAAAATGTATTAAACTAAATTAAAAGAGACAATGAAAATAGCTTCTCTCGTGAGAAACACGTACTAACACAGGCATCTTACAATGAATTAACTTTCAATCTCCAGCTGTTTGAAAGTCTTGACCTTGCAAACAGCTGTGTTTTTTAGCAGAAAAATAATCTTGTTAAAATTTCCAGATGAAAGAGCTTCCGTCTCATCCAAGGATGTATGAATGAATAACACGACGTTGACACAATTTATGAGTCTCCTCTTAAAATGGTTAAGGTTTCAGGTGAGGGTCAACATGAAATTAAGGGGCATATTATCAAGAAACGGCGTTAAAATTATCGCCGCTTAAGCGGCAGAAAACTGCCGCTAAAGGGGCGATAATGGGCTTGATAATATGCCCTTGAGAATTCCAATAGAAGCCCATGTTCTGGTGTCAACATGGGCTTCTATTGGAATTCTCCAGGGCATATTATCAAGCCCATTATCGCCGCTTTAGCGGCAGTTTTCTGCCGCTAAACCGGCGATAATTTTAACGCCGTTCTTGATAATATGCCCCTAAGTATCTGCCAGATTAACTTCCTTGAACATTAAGGGGCTTATTTACAAGCCCCTTGCGCCGCCAGTGCGCCACTTTTAAAATGGGAAAAAGTGACGTACCGGTGGCGCAAAGGGCTTGTCAATAAGCCCCTAAATGTGCAATGAAACATTCTTCACTTTTCACAACCTTGCCCTCTGTAGTTCCTGTGAGCCCCCCATTGCCTGTATATCTCAACTTGTGTTTGGAATGCTGAGAATGAATGATGTAATAGAATGTTGGTGTGTGGTCTGAAGTGGAAGTGAGGATATAGGGACAGTAGTGAGAATGGATCCCTGACAGAACCTGCCTGATGTTGTAGTAATCTAAGGACCTAACCTGAATTGAAGAATTTAGGACCAGATGTACGTAGGTAATCGTCTGCGTTTACCAAATAGAGGATTTTTGCAATCCGTTATTTGGTAATCACAAACACCCACGTACAAATGTGTGGTTTACACATTTTGTGATTCCTAGTGGGTCACAAATAGACCTACCTCATGAATATTAATGAGGCAGGTCTCGATTTGTGACCCATTGGGAATCGTAAAAATCACAGGGATGGTGTCCTGCTGGGGTTAGCAGACCACCATGTCTGTGATTCCTTTTAAATAAAGCAATCTTTTTTTGAAATGCAGCCTGTTTTCCTTAAAGGAAAATGGAATAGAATTCAAAAAGTAAAATAAAAAAAATTCTTTTCATTTTTTAAGAGTAGGCAGTGGTCAAACAAACATTCACAAAGGGGGAGGGGTCACTTGGTACCCCTTTCCATTGACGAATGGGTTACCACCGGCTTGAAGTAGGTGGTAAAATGTGAATGATTTGCGACCACATTTCGGTCACAAAACATTCACACATACCACTACGATTCGATATTAGGAAGGGACGCCCTGAAGACGTCCCTTCCTAATACTGAATCGCAAACCCAACTTGCAATCTGGTAATAGGTTACCTAATCGCAAATTGGGATTTGTACATTTCAAAAAGCCTTTTTGCATTCGCAAAAGCTTTGTACATCTGGCCCTTACTTCCTATCTATGGGGCTCCAGACTCTTGTGTAAAGACCATGCTCTCTGTTTCGAACATTTTAGTGACAGGAAACTTTGGATCTGCCTGAAAATGCAGCAAGACCCTGGTGGCAGTTGGGGGCTATTTCTGGCAGAGGAGGAGGTGGTCTTGAGACGGAATATTATCCTGTGCCTATCAAAGACTACGTTGGGTCAGCCCTCCTTCTATTCCACCTGCAAGTGTGTAGCAATATATAAGTTGTAGGAAGTATTCTGTTTATGTTGCCCAGTTACTGTTGCATTATTCTTAGAATATCCTGATTTGTAAGTTCTATATATTTCTATTGGTTGTTTAAGCATTGCTGTTCAACTAGTGTTCTGATTCTACGGCAATTGGCTTTTACTGGTTGTACAGTCAGCTGCGAAGCATGTATGTCAGTTTCAGCTGCTGGGGAGAAGGAACCTAAGTTTAAGAGCAATGCTATGGATGAAGTGTTATAAGGACAGTGCTATGGAGACAGTGCTGTGTAAACAGTATTGTGGAGATAGCGGAAGTGGAATAATGGGAAATCTCCTTTATAGTGAACATAATTCTGAAATGACCCGCGGAGCTTAAGGCAGCGATACATTCAATGGTGACAAATATGGAGGTCAAATAACGATAAGCGTCAGTGAGGACATAGCCTAATTTCCTAATTAAGGTGACTGTAGCACAGGCTAGTCCAAGCCTTGGTAATGTCCATGTGATCTGTTATTATTAGTGTGCTGTAACTGTTGCAGATCTCTTTTTTTTAAATTCAAGTGCCACATGTGCCGGGTGCATATATGACTCACAACCTTGTCACTTTTCCATTGAAGGGCACAATTTCTGCTTGTATCACTAGAGGGGCATGCACATCATGAAAAGCAAGAATCCTAGTGTGTGCATAGACATGACAAATATTAGTAGAGTGCTTCATGGTGTGTTTGTCACTGCTTTTATGGTGTTTCTTATGAGAGAAATCCCTGAATGCAGGGTAACTAATGAGGTGAAGAAACACCTTACTTTGTTGGAGAAGTGCAGGCTTCTTGAAGGGTGCAATCCAGAGTACAGAAGAATTTGTTTCAATAATCTGTTTACTGAAAAGACTGAACATAGACAGTGCCCTGTGACTGAAAAAAGGCCAATGCCAATTTACAATAAAGACCAAAGAAGGCTGAAGAAAAAATGAAGTTTTGCAGCCTTGAAAGAGTCCTGCGGACGAAAGGCGTGTCGGCTGCCTCTATGGTGAAAATGTTCATGCCATGCACAGACGTTTGTAAAAATAAACAGAAGAATCTGACCTACCTGTTCACTTGTGCCATTGACTTATCAAGGAATTCACAAAAACAGTAGAATGTGTGCTTCGGTGCTTTCCCTTCAAGTTGCCCGCACTGTCATGCAGTATGGTAATCTGCACCCTAGGTGGCTGGGTGGTGTCACTATGTGAGCACCACCAAAATGACTTCCTTTTTTCCCTCACTTGGTATACTTGGAACTTACTCACTACCCAGTACGTTTGATTCTGATGTACAAGCATTTAGAATAGCCATCTGTTGCTTATCTATTACAACCCTCAGTTGAGCGATACTGCCATACATTAAAAATTCATAACTTTGTTCCAGTACAAGGCACTTTTAAAAAGGAAGAAACAGCAAAAGACACAGTGTGATCAGTTAGCAGCAGCAGATAAAGAAATGCTGGCTTGTACTTATAGAAGCCCCTGGACTTTAAAGTGGTTCAAAGATACCTACGGCGCAGGGATTCATAATACCTGCAAAATAGAACTAAATGCTTCAGTTTCTGAAGTGAGCAACCATCACAGGGGCACCTGTCACCGACTTCAGTTTGAATTTGCCTGGAAGAAAGCAAATAAGTTTACAAATTGTGCCCTAACAGAAATTAGTGAAGAGTGATCTCTCCCAAGAGTGCCTGTCAAAAAAAAGGTAAGGTTCCAGGCAAGCATTGGTTTTCAGGAGCAAAAGGGATTTCATAGCTGGTTTCTCCAGAGCCTTATTCTTCTTGTTCTCCTTGGCATGGCTAAGGAACAGGTTCTGAATTAACCTCCTGTCAACTTTTTTTTAATATCTGCGGGATAGAGGACATTTCTGGGGGACCCAAGGACAAAGTAACAGACCTAATATAGTGAATGTATCATCAGAAAAATTATCTTGGAGAAATCAACTCATTCAGGTATCTCACACTCCACTATCTTCACAATCAAACATTCCTTAGTATCAGTCTTAAAGGGGACCCAAAAGGCAATTATAAAAATCTGTTTAATGAAACAATCAATAAAAACAATTGTACAATTATATAACATTCATATTGTTCCCTAAAATGATGCTAGACCCAGCAAAAGATATTATTGATTTGGGCCCAATGTTCAAAATGTTGTGAAATTATATGCCCCACACTCCTTAACAAGTGGGTGTAGTAAAGAGATGAGTCTAAAGCATCTGGGGTCCTGTCTGTTCCCCTTTTTAAAAACCGGCACAATAATCGCAGTTTTTCAAGAAGAGCGAATATTGACCTGGGCATCTGCATTTAGGGCATTCGTTAAAAGGAGGGCCCAGAGGAAAATCTCCACCCTATAAAGGTCCATAGGTACCCCATCTGGACAGGCTGCTTTGTTAAAGAGGCTGGCTAAAATTGCTGATCTCACTTCGTCAATGTCAAAACTGACACCCAATAGAAATAGTTAGGACTCCGCTGCCTCAGCCAAAGATTCAGCACTTCCAAGTGCATAGTTCGTATTATAGTACACCACCCATTGGTCAGGTGTAGAGGTCGAAGATATGTCACGGGGAGCAGCTTCACAAATCTGCTTCTCATTGACGATTGCCCAAAAACCCCTGGCATCCCCAGCTTTACAGGTAGATACCAAGTGTTCCCATGTTGCCTCTTTTAGGGTTAGTTTCTTTTCCTGAATGGTTTTCTTATAGCCCAATCTAGCCACCATGATATGTTGTGGATCATTGGGTCTAGCATTGAAGGCCGCACGGAGCTGCTTGTTAGCCACCCTGCACATTTTGTCGAGCCAACCTGCTTGGGTGGTCATGCATGGCTCAGACAGTTCCAGCATGATCAATCTAATGCAGGCATTCAGGCAGTCAAAGGCATCTAAAACAGAGATGGGGGACGCCTCAACATTTAACAAAGGCCCCAGGATAAGGCCAAAGTTTGAGCCAACTAGGGCTTTAAAGAGAGTAGGAATTGGCACATTGCGCCACTTAACCCTAAGGCCCTTATCCTTTGTGGATAAACCAGTGAGACCACAGACAGCAACATAAGTATACTAACAGATAATACCACCGACTCAATTGGATTATGGTCGCTTTGGAAGGTTTTGTGCACCTTACCCGGTGTGACATGATCTGCAAGGGTCCTAGAGTAGAACACATAATAAATGATTGACCCCTTACTAGTTTTTCGCCCAAAATTATTTGCCCCTATATTCATCATGTTGCAGAAACCCGTCTGCCCCAGGGAATTATGTAAATTCCGTCCCCTGAAATCAGATGCCATGAGGCAAAAAAAAGAGTTGTCGGGAAAGAAAAGGGTTAAGAACAGTGAGATTCAAGCTCAGCTTAGCATTAAAATCACCGCCCAGTATCAGGTTGAAACAACTGAGTTTGGAAAGTGACCCAGTCTCAAGAATACTCAGCGCTGCAAACAGAGCCTCAATCTGACATCCTAGATCATAAACTGAGTTATAAAAGTTGACTAGAAAGAAATGAAACTCGCAGTATGCAACTGCTCATAGTATCTGGATCCCAGAGTGACCAGAGGGGACTAAAAATACCCTAAGGTGTTTGGAGATGCGAACCATTGTTACTAGTCCACCTTGGTCTATGGCCTTGGGAAGGTGTAGCTGCAATGGCAAAGCATTCATAGCCGTCCCATGTCATAGTCACTTGGGCCCAAGTTTTCTGTAGCATTGTTACATCGAATTGGGAGATGAACCTAAGCCATTCAGCATCCAGGAGCCTAGTTTTAATTCCTGCGATGTTCTAACAGAGAAGCCTCATAGTTGACACATGGTGAAGAGGAGGCGTGGCAGCATTGAAATATGACCACAATCATGGCCAACTGGCCCTAGGGCTGGATGGTGAGGATGGAGTACACTCGAGTCAGTCGTTAAGATCCAGATATGACAGAGGGAGAAATCTGTTTGTTGTGGGCACTAGTGTATTCTCCAGGGTCCATGGACCCGGAGGGACCCCTGACACATGGGTATGGAGCACATGTTGATAGAAGAACCAAAGCGGGAGAATATTAATGCCCTTATCCCTTTGGTGCTGCATGTCGGTGCTGTGGGTCAAGCGCCTAGCCAGACTTGCAACTGGAGACCACACAATTGACTATCAGGATTTTGGCCACAAGGCCTACCCACCCCACCCTCCTCACCAGAAGGATGTTCTTGAATATTAAAGTTACCATTGCTACACAACCAGTGACAGACTTTATTTTTCCACACAAAAGGCTACAATTGGTTCTGCCAGGTAAGAACAATTGCATTAAAAGCTCATGAGTTTAATCATAACACATACATTTACACAGGTAACAATGATACTTGAAAAGTCAGACTGGAACATAAGAGACAAACAATTTACACTCAGTCGAAAGTATTTACTTTTTGTTGTTCTGAGAAAAGATATTTTTTATGCATTGTTTGAAGAGGCTGTCACCAATTCAATAAATATGGAGTGACAATAATTAAAGTGAAAAAAGTGCTCAGTGACATGGGTGAAATTAGTGGCATTGATACATGGGTGAGACACAGACGAAAAATTTATTTACAATTTATACAAGTGAGAAATTATGAATATGGCCAGTATAGCGAGGATTCAAATGTCTCTGGTAGACAATACAGTTGCTTGTTACTTTGAAACCAGAAGACCTATTGGGACTTGACCAAGAATGAACGTCGACGTTTCGACCCTGACGTGTGCGCGATTTAAGAAAGCGTCATAGCGGGTCTTCTTCAGGACAAGGTGACAAGGGTAAAGGACAGCCAACTCAATGTGGATAATTAATGTCCTACCGCTGCCTTAAGGGATGCCGGAGAACAACCGGTAATCTGAATGATTCAGGTTAAATTCCCAGCAGTATTCCGGTACATGATCCAACTGGGAGGGTGTTGAATCCAACTTGTGTGTGGCCTCAAAGTTATTCAGAGGTGGCGCCGTTTGTGATCTGGTTTGAAAAATTAATTGATGAGCTTCAGGGCTGCTGCAGCGATCAATCTGCCCTGGGGCTGGAACTTTGATCATTTGTATGTAGCCCTCAGCACCAGGTCCATGTAATTGGAACCGATTCCTGCGAGTCGGGGAAGCTCACGAGTCGTGTCTAGCAGACTTTATTTTTCAGCTGGAGCATAGATTCCCTGGCATTAGGCTTAATTTGAGGAATCCCGGTCTTGATCGCTATGTAAGGGCAGCATGTAGCTGGCAGGTTAAGACTATGTAGACCTTTATCAGGTGGGCAACCCTCTCCTGGACCCCTATCGGGCTCACCACCACTGTAACTAACCAAAGAGCTATTGGACTGCTCTCCGCTAGGTGGAAGATCCACAACCGCCTCCAGGGGTGGTGGGTTGGGCTGTTGGATGATAGCATCAGGAGGAAGGAGACAAGGGGCGGAGGGGGAGGAATAAGGACCTGGGGGCCTACTCATGCCACCTTGAGTAGCAGGAATAACAGAAGAGGCTGAGTGAGCAGAACATAAGGGGGAAGAGAGTTGATGTTAGAATTAAGGGTAGTGCAGGACTTAGTCAAATCTAAAACAGCAGTCTCTAATTTATGTACTCTCTCCACCAATGCAGCAACACTCTGGATGATATTATCTTTGAGCCTGTCAAAAATACAATCCCAGCCTGGATTGGAAAATGCCAAATCTTCCTGATGATCCCCAGAAATACCCCAGTGGCTCGAAGCGAAGGCTGACGCTTAGTATTCCCACTTCATTTAAGTTGGTGCTTTCTCTTGGCCGAAGGCACACAAACAATGCTATTTAAGATTTCAGGCAAGGCGTTTACGATCAGATGCTCCTGAATATCAGGGGACGTGCTAGGAAAATTGGGCGAGTCGGCAGGAGAATCATCAGGGCCTAAATAGGAGTGGATGGCTGATTGGGCTACTAGAGCAGATGGCAAAGTACTAGGGCCTTCCCCTGCATCCAGGGATAATTGCTGCTCTTCCAAATCAGTTTCTTTCATGATCACCACTACCAAGCGGGCAAGAAAGTAGTCAAGGGTGGTGCCGTAAGCTGGCTTAGGGGCAATGTCCTTGTCCCCCTGCAGTTTACGCTTCCTCATATTGGACCCCCAATCACCCCAAATCGGTTGACTGAAGAAGTTAGCTGGTTGGAAAGAAGCACACCAAAAGGGCAGTAAGGTGGTACTCACCTGAAAAAAGGACCCAGAAAGGCACAGGGACAAAGGAAGAGGGCCCAGCCCAGCAGCATCTGGGCAAGATGGGTGAGGACGGACCCAGTCTTGGCCCAGTCTGCACCAGGCACATGCCCTGGCGTGTCCCGTGCAACGGGAGCACCTGCAGCCTTTGTATCCTGCACCTCAAGGAACACTTAGGATGTGGACAGCGCCGAGAGCAGGTGAGCAGATGAGGCTGGGGGCCTTAATCTAGTAGACTGCCCCATTAAGTTTTTGCTTCACCCATCTGGGGAGCACTGTGCAGAGTTTGTATTCTGTGCCTCCAGGCGTGCTTAGGACATGGACAGGGTCAGGACCAGGTGAGCAGGTGAGGCTGGGGTCATAATCCTGCAGATTTCCCAGTGAAGGTCATGAGTAACGTCATCTGCAGCAGCGGCCGAAATAAACAAAGGGTGGTGGGCTGGTGGGGTCGCGAGGGAGGCGTCGCGCTTGGGGGTCATTGAATATTAAAAAAATATTAATAATAAAAATTACCTTTTCCTGCCAGCCACCTCCAGCATCGCGTCTACTCGCGCCGCCACTTCTCTTCCTGCCTGCTCTTCCCAGCAGCCCTTGGGACAGACTCCCTGTCCAATGAGCGCAGGCATGAGTCTGAGCAGGCAGAAAAGATGCCCTGCTCAGACCAGGGAGTCTGTGGGGTTTCGCCAGCCCGGCTGCTCAATGCAGCTGGGCCGGAGAAAACCTAAGTGAGCATGTACGTTTTGGTCGGCCTGAGACGGCCGGCCAAAACACATATGCGCACTTAGGGAGTGGAATGGACTAGCACTCCTCCTCTCCCCTCCCATATCTCGGCCCTGCCCCTCCCAACAGCGCAGGCTAAAAGCCGGCAATTGTAAATTGAAACAATGCAAGAACATCGTTTTAGTTTACTTTTACTGGCTCTGAGCCAGGCAGTGAGGCGACGCTCCTCCGCCATTGCGGAGGAGCAGCTCCTGGTTGTCTAAGAAATTTGGTGCAAGCTGTCTTCATGATAATGAACAATTTTTATCAATCCCAAAATTTTATGTAGAAATTGCACTAGACGAGGTGAAGAGTTTGTTTTAAAACAACTGTAAAATAAATGTTAGCTCCAAACTTGAATCATGTGATCAAGGCTCCTTGAGAGTTGAAACGCGTAATGGCGGCATCCAAATAAATATCTAAGAACACTGTATCTGTGGTCCGTGTCCGTGATTTTGGATCCATCCGAAGGAGTGGCGGAAAGCGAAATATATATATATACACAGCAGAACAACAGATACTATCAACTCAATAAGAAATTGCAATCCAATGGCAAAGTTATTATACGCCAAGCAGATAAGGGGGGTAATGTGGTTTTATGGTCCCGTGATTTATATTTGGAGGAGGCTTTCAAACAATTAAATGACCGTCACTGTTACAAGAGGATTGATTTGACTAAGGTTAAACAGACCTGGCAAGATTTTTACATCAAACTTTTGGCATGGAGAAGTGCTGGTCTTATCAGCTTTGATGAACTGAAATTCCTTAAGAATGACCATCCGGTCATTCCGGTCATATACTTTATTCCAAAGGTGCACAAAAGTGTTGAAAAACCCCCGGGGAGGCCGATTATTTCGGCCCGAAACAGTATCTTAGAGAATACCTCCCGTTATGTAGATTATTTTTTACAAGATCATGTGAGGCAGCTCCCGTCTTTTATACAAGATACGGGTGATTTCCTAGGCAAACTGAAAAATGTATCATGGGAACAGGACTATCTTTTGGTTACCCTAGATGTCTCTAGTCTTTATACTAGCATACACCATCATGATGGTTTAAAAGCTATCGATTTTTACCTGAGAACTAAACCCATACATATGCATAATCACAACAACATGTTACTTACAATGATTAAGACCTGTTTGGAGAATAATTTCTTTCTTTTTCAAAATCAGAAATTCCAGCAGGTTAGGGGTGTGGCTATGGGGGCCTGCTTCTCCCCCAGTTACGCTTGTCTCCATATGGGACTGTGGGAGGAGCAGGTCCTCAGAGCAGCATTTGCCAAAACCCTAGAGACACATGTTGTTTGTTGGTATCGTTATATTGACGATATATTCTTGATTTGGAGAGGTACTGAGTTGCAAGCCATGATCTTTATTGAACAAATCAACAAAAATGTGCTTAATTTGGAATTCACTTCCCATATCAGCAGTGAATCTGTTTACTTTTTGGATGTGGAGGTTTTCATTGATAATGGGTACTTGGAGACTAGGCTCCACAGGAAATCCACGGCTGGAAATACAGTGCTCCATGCCACGAGTCATCATCCGCGGCATTTGATCCGCAGCATTCCTTTCGGGAGATGCTGCGTATCAAACGCATTTGCAGTAAGGAAACTGATTGTATGTTGGCACAGAAGCTGAGCAAACAAAGATTTTTAGCCAGGGGTACTCTGTCAGTGATATTGACAGGGCTATTAAGAAAGCTAGTAATATCCCCAGGAGTGAAGCCTTATTAAAATCCATTCGCAATACTACCAAATCTGCAAATCATGTAACAGAACCCATAAGATTGATTATGTCATACAACCGGCAACATTGCAGCTTGCGTAAGATTATTAAGCACAATTGGAATCTAATACGCAATGATCCAATTATTGGGGAGTCAGTACCATCAAACCCCAATATTGCATTCAGGAAAGCACGCTCTATGAGTAATGAGCTTGTTAAAAGCAGCCCTGAAGGGAGAGCGCGCGGCATCGCGATCCAAGATGGCCGCTCGGCACTGAAGCTCCGCGGCTCACCGGACCTCGGCTGAATTTTAGTGCGGATTCAGCGCTTCTCTCCACGCAATGAAGCCAAATTCCTAAACCGGATTCCCAGCGCTCCTGGAGAATGTGTTTTTCTCTTTTGTTATTGTCTGGGTGAGGAGAATCATGCAGGTGACTTGCATCGGCTTTTAACGGCCGCCATTTTGTTTTTCTTCCTGCCGTTTTTCTCCTCAGCTCCTCCTCATACTCTACGCATTTTCGACCCACACCAACTTCTTTTGCTCTTGCTGGCATACTTTAGTTATATGCTGTGGGGAACCAGCTCTTTCAATTGGAGGCAATGCGTTGTTCAGAGGGTGCAGCTTGCCACTTACTTCAGCTTGGAGAAATGAAGCTTTTGTCCAGGTAAACTTAATTGCGGTTTGACGGCCGCCATTGGTTTTTCTCCTCACGGACTTTTCTAGCATGCTTTTTCCTATGTGCTGCCCGTTCTGCCTTGGGTGACCGCTATTTTTGGGGATTAATCTCCCTTTTGCATACACTGTCACCTTCATTCTGGGTGGCGCTCTTCTTCCTTCACGCTCCTGCTTTACCATCCTATGGGTAGAGGCAGGCGTCTCTTGCAACAGTCCAAGCTGGTAGCAAAGCCTCCGTCCGCCTCTGGAACCAGTCCCTCTACATCTAATAAGTTTTCCTGTTTATCTTTATTACCATCACACGGTGACTGCCTCAACTTTACAGGAAATACTACCACCATGTCGTCGAAGGGGCCTCTGCCCTCCACCACAGGCAAGAGGCTTAAGCAAGATCCTCCTTCTCCCCTAAGTCTTCTTCTCCGGTCTCCTTGGACATGGTTTGGGAGGAATTGCGCGCTCACCGTCCATTTATTGAAGAAACTAATTCCCGTTTGCAAATGTTGGACGATAAATGGTCTTCCATGGACTCCCGTATCACTGTGGTGGAACATCAACTTGATGATGTACAGGTCTTGTCTGCCAAGTTATCCTCGTTGGAGTTGGAAGTCTCACAGCTGAAAAAAGCGTCCGAGGATTTGGAAAACAGAAATCGCCGTAACAATTTGCGTATTTATGGACTTCCTGAGAGTCTTGAAGGTGATGACCCCGTCACATACTTTACATCTTTTTTGCCTCAGTTTTTGGACCTTCCTACTACCACCAAACTGAACATTCAACGCGCTCATAGACTAGGCCCCCGACTTTCTTCGTCATCTACACCCTCCAAGCCTCGTGGTATAATTATCTTATTTTTGCAATTCACTGACCTTTTGTTGGTACTCAATGCAGCTAAATCCAAAAGAATCTCTCCTGGCATGGTACCAAGGTATTCATCTCCCAAGATGTCTCTTCACTGACTGCTAAACGTCGTAAAGAATTTCTGGATCTCCGTCCTCCTCTTCGTTCCCTAGGTGCACGATATGGCCTATTTCATCCGTGTCTCTTCAAAGTCACCTTTCTCAATAAGACTTCCACTTTTGAGGATCCAGCTGACCTTCGCAGATTTATTCAATCTCACTCTACCACATCAATGGAGATGTCTTCCTCATCCTCTGGCTCTTGACTTTTGTGATTTAATTTAATCCACTGTTTCCTTCGCAGATATATTGTTGTTATCTTCGTCTTCTCCATGTCTTTACCTCATTCTCTTCTTCTTATTTGGCATTTTGTTGTAATTTTTTATCTTCGCGTTTGATTCAATCTAGATTTATTTGTTTCCTTTGCAGATTTATTGTATGTCTCCAAGCTCTATTCGTGTTCCATGTTCCCGCTCCTGCTTTTATTCATTTTATAGATGTCCTGGTGTGCCGTGTTGCCCTTGTTGGGTGTGCTGTCTTCGTTGTCCCTTGCCGCCTCTCATTCTTTTTCTTTGTTTCTTTAAGGTACGTATTACAGTCGTCATTTTGACATGAACTGTCTTCTCTTACTCTTATTCCTTCTTCCCCTCCTTAACTCCTTTATTCCTCCCCTTTTTTCTTCTGCTCTTACATTCCTCCGTTCTCTATTGGTTTTTCTATTTCCTTCTTTCTATATTCATTTCTCGTTTGCTTTACTTTTTCACTATTACATCTTTTATTCTTTAGGTTATATCTCTGTGTTACTTGTAAGTTTGAAGGTAGTAGTTATTGCATCTTTGTTAATATTGCATGTTTTGTTTTTGTTGATGATTTCTATGTATTTTTAACGGTTTTACTTTCAGAATAATTTCCTGGAATGTGAAAGGTTTCATTAACCCTATTAAGAGACAGAGAATTCTATCTCATCTTGCCTCATATAATCCTGACTTGGTCCTTCTACAAGAGACCCATTTAACAGAAATTGAGGCATTAAAATTGAAGAGAGGTTGGGTGGGATCAGTTTTATTCTCTCCTACTTCAAATAAGAAGAATGGGGTCATAATTTTATGCCATAAGAAATTGAATTGTAAACTTATTTCACAAGAAATTGATACAGAAGGTAGATGGTTATTAGCTAAACTGTTAATTAATAATATTTCTTTGACTGTTTTTAACGTTTATGGTCCCACTCATCCTGATTGCGCCTTTTGGCCTCTGATCACACAAAAATGTATTCAATTTAGAGATGATTATTTTATTTTAGGAGGTGATTGTAACCAAGTTGTAGACCCTTTTCTTGACCGCCAATCACAAACACGCTTTATTCCGCATAAATCTCATACACATTTCCTTGACACAATTTCCCAATCACATCTTGTTGACTCTTGGAGACTTACTCATCCCGACTCTCTGGACTTTTCTTTCTTCTCTCCCCCTCATAATTCTCTCTCTCGCCTAGACTATATTTTTCTCTCCCAATCTTTATCCCAAAATTTGGTATCCTCCTCTATTGAACCTATTGTTATCTCTGATCATGCCCCAATTATAACTGACCTTGATTTCCTTCCATCACGTCCCAGGTCCTCCCGTTGGCGTTTCAACAATTCTCTTCTACTTGACCCTCTTTTCTCTTCTTCTTTCATCAACTTTACTAATGAATTTTTTGATCTAAATACTGATCCTAATTCCTCCCCCTACATACTTTGGGACTCCTTTAAAGCCACTGCAAGAGGCTTCATTATAGACTTCGTCTCAAAAAAAAAAGAAACGTTTCCTCCAGCAACATAAAGATACCCTAGCCCATATTAAAACTTTAGAACACAAATTCTATACTTCATCAGATGACGCAGTCCTGCCAGCTCTCATTCACGCTAAATTGACATTCAATAAAACCTCGACTGACAACGCATCTTCCATGCTTCTCCGTAGCAGTGCTCGTTACTACGGAGGCCGCAACAAAGTTGGGAAACTTTTAGCAAATTATCTTAAATCCCGTAAAGACCGTACACTGATTGACTCTATATATTCTTCGGACGGCTCTCTTCTTCATAAAGATCAAGATATTCTTAATGAATTTAAGTTGTTCTATAAAGATCTTTATACCCCTGAGTCCCCTCCTTCTAGTTCCCTCATTCAATCCTACCTTGACAATCTACCACTCCCTTCCACCTCCCATCTTAACTTTTCTAATCTTGAGGTTGACCTCTCCCTCAATGAGCTATCCTCCGCTTTATCCGCTTTAAAGAAAGGGAAGACTCCTGGCCCAGATGGTTTTTCAGTTGAATTTTATTTGCATTTTTCCAATTTACTCCTTCCTAAACTCTTAACTCTTTTCCATTCCTTCTTTCTCTCTGGTAAAACAGAAGGCACTTTTCAAGAAGCGATAATTTGTCTTATCCATAAAGAAGGGCGAGATCCTATGTTTTGTAAAAACTATAGGCCGATTTCCTTGGTCAACGTTGATTATAAACTTTTTGCCAAGACACTAGCTTTACGTTTAGATCCTCTTTTACCTCATTTAGTTGGCAAGGAGCAGTGTGGTTTTGTCAAAGGCAGGTTAACTTCGGATAACTCTCGTCTCTTTCTTAATGTCTTAAACAAAGTCCCTTCCCTCTCCACATCCTTAGCGGCCATTTCTGTTGATGCCGAAAAAGCATTTGATAGAGTAGACTGGTCCTTTTTATTTGCTTCATTGAAGTGGCATGGTTTTGGCCCCAAATTTACCTCTCTTATATCTTTATTATATTCTGCCCCCAGAGCTTCAGTATTAGTTAACGGCGGTGTCTCTTCCTATTTTCGCCTCCATCGTGGTGTCCGTCAAGGTTGCCCTCTCTCTCCTCTTCTCTTTGTTCTTGCTCTTGAACCTTTTTTATCCTCAATTCGTAATAACGTCTCTATTTCTGGTTTTTTGTATGGTGATCAACATTTAAAATTCTCTGCTTACGCAGATGACATCCTACTCTTCATTTCTGATCCTGAAAAATCCATTCCCCCTTTATTACAGGAAATCACTTCTTTTTCCCTTGTCTCTGGATATAAAATCAACTCTGATAAAACAGAGATTCTCCCTCTCACTAAATTTTGCCTTCCACACTCCTTTTCCTCCACTGGGTTTACATGGAATAGCTCTAAAATCAAATATTTAGGTATATGGTTCTCCAATTCTATCGCCTCCTCTATTAAATTAAACATGTCTACGATCCTGTCTCGTATTGACAAATTACTCTCCTCTTGGAATCCTCTTTTTCTTTCATGGTGGGGCCGGTTAGACTCAATTAAAATGATGATTACTCCTATTTTGATTTATACTCTTTCTATGCTTCCTGTCCACATTCCCGCATGTTATTTTAAACAAATTGATTCTCGCCTTTCTAAATTTCTTTGGCATAATAAAAAATCCAGAATCTCTCTTTCCTCTCTTCGTAAGACTAAATCTAATGGAGGTGTAAATTTCCCTAATTTTCGCTTGTATCACAAGTCATTTTGTCTTCGCCAGGCCTCCAAATGGCTTCTTTCTGATCTCTCTCCCTTTAACCCCTTGTGGCTTTCCATTGAGCGCACCTTATTATTACCTTTCTCTTTAAAAGAAATTTTAGCCTTCTCTGCCAAAACATCTCTTACCTCCCCCTTTGTTTAATCACACTTGCTCCCTATTGAAACCTTTGATACATTCCAAACCTATCTCTAGAGAATCCTTTTTAGATTCTCCTGTTTGGCATAATTCTCTTATCACTATTAACGGCAGATCCATCTTTTGGAGCCCTTGGAGATCTAGGGGCATAATCTGGGTCAAAGATCTTTTTGACGGTCTAGCTCCTTGTCTATTTCCCCAATTTCAGACCACTTTTCAATGCCCTCGCTCCTTCCTACAGAAATTTACCACTTTAATGACGGTCATTCTTGATGTTTTCTATTCTCTCCCAACATCACTTCTTCCCCCTGTCCCTAACTCTCTTCTCAAGATTCTTCTCTTGCTCCCTAAAGCCTCTCCTATTTATAAATATTTTTCAGCTCCTAATCCAGAACGTATTAAAACTAAGTTGGAACTTTCGTGGGAATCTGACCTGGGATGTGAATGGTCTATCACTTTCTGGGACAAACTCTGGTCTCGTTCTCTCAAAATCTCTCGCTCTGCTTCTCTTACTCAATCTTTGTTCTTTCTCTATCATAGACTTTACCTTACCCCTATCTCCATCGCTAAATTTTCTCACTCCACTAATACAAACTGTTGGACCTGTGGCTCCTCTAATGCTGACCTTCTTCATCTTCTCTTTCTTTGTCCTTCTGTTTCTACTTTCTGGGAGAAAGTTTGGACCTATATCTCTCGCTTATTTAATATCTCCATTCCCTATTCCATTCCTCTTCTCTTCTCTGGAAGTCTCTCTGATTCCCTAGACCTTCTTCCTCACCAAAATGGGCTTCTTGATCTTATGCTTGCTTTAGCTTTCCAACACATCACTCTTAATTGGAAAACACTCACGAAACTTTCCATCCATCACTGGTGGAACAGTCTTTGTCACATACACCGACTTGATACTGCGTTTTCCTCCTCCTGTTCACCATTGGTTAATAGAGATCTCTTTTGGTTACCTCTTACTACTTATTTAGATAATTTAGTATTGACAAATAGTTCTTGTTTAAATGCTGAAAATTTTAAACCTCATTGAATGTCTACTTTCTTTGTTCCTTGCCTTCTGTTGCCCTTGTTGTGATTCACTATATATATTAGCTTGATTACCACAATTTTCTTGTATTCCATTGTAAGATGCAGTTTCCCTTTTTATCAATTTCTCCCTCTCCCCCCCTTTCCCTCCCCTTATTCCTTTAAAATTAAAATAGCTTTCTCTTCTGCCTCATGTTAACCACCTATTTGATCAGTACTTTGTATCATTGATCCCTCTTGTATTATCTATTATTCAAATAAAGCTTTCAAACTTAAAAAAAAAAAAAAGCAGCCCTGAAATATTGGCGACTAAGACAAGGTTGAGTTCTAGAAAGGGTTTCATTCGCTGTACCAGTTGCAAAGCTTGCAGATTTGGTATCAGCAAAACATCCTACTTGACTCCATTCCATACGGCACCGAGAGTCATCACCAAGATGCTCACTTGTAAAACCGAGTTTGCCGTCTATGTGCTGGAGTGTCCCTGTGGCCTGCAATATGTTGGTAGTACCAAGTTGCAGGTGCACAAAAGGATACTCCAGCACATTCGGGCCATTAACAACAGCGATCCCTCCTACCCGGTGGCTCGTCATTTTAAGGAGTTTCATGAAAACTCTCCTGAATTCCTCAGATATTTTGTAGTGGATTCTGTGCTGCCCCTGAGACGTGGTGGCAACCGTGAAGGAGTTCTTCGAAGATTAGAAACCCGATACATTCTCGAATTAGATACTAAGTCGCCTAATGGATTGAATTTTAGCGAAGATTTCCATACATGTCTCTAGCAATAATTTTTCCCCCCCCCTCTAGTTGTGCTTGCATTTTAAATAACAGATTCCAATGTTTTTAGATATAAGATATCATTTCCGCCTCTGCAAAACTTTTTTAAAGATTTTCTTACAAACACACGTTTATTCACAAACAATGGGTAGCACTTTAATGCACACGCACTTTGTCCTGTCATACTTGATTTTTGATATCTTTTAGCCCACTTGGGCAGGACCAACATGCACCAGCACTTTTGCTTATGAAATATAAATCTGACTGAAAAAGCTGACATAAATAGAGCATATGTTGCATTTCATGGGGTCTTTTTAAGGGTACTTCTTAAGCAGTTGTTCT
The DNA here is from genome assembly GCA_963921515.1 of Calotriton arnoldi. Classification (NCBI taxonomy): domain Eukaryota; kingdom Metazoa; phylum Chordata; class Amphibia; order Caudata; family Salamandridae; genus Calotriton; species Calotriton arnoldi. The sequence continues at coordinate 484,905 of CAWUFW010012754.1, forward strand.
TAATAATTATTTGAGTATAAAATGATTATTTATGTTTTTCTATGTAAACAGAGGGTATAAACAATGAATGTTTTGGTAATTGCCCACATGGGATAAAATTGCCTCTGCACATGTATTTTAGAATATTAACCACCAATTGTGAGTTTTTTTCTGTTTTACATTGCTACTATCTTGTTTTATAGAACTGTTCTATATGGTACATGGAATTAATGGACACTTAAACAACAATGGTGCTATGTTTTATCAATAATATTGCCTCTCTTTCTGTGTAGAACAAATATGTGAAAGATTTGCTTTTATTTCTATGTCTATGACAAAGTGCATAGGTTTAGATCACGTGCTACGGCACTTTCACTTTATAAATGGCGACACTCCTCATTTCGCGTCATGTGATCAAGGCCTCTTGAAGGCCGAAACGCGTCATGGCGGCAGTGCAGGGTATGGAGAAATAAACTATTTTTGCACTGACAACTGGGTCTGTTTCGTCTGTTCCTAGCAAGAGGAAGTTTGCGACGAAGTCTGCAGCATATATATATATTACTGTAACATTTCCCAGTATCTAGTGCATCTCCTGTATTTTATTAAATTTTATTTTTATCTCTTTTTTAAGGTATAATGCAAATGTGTTTATTATTATGACTTATCAAGTGCAAATAAACACACCTGTATTAACACTTTAAAAAAAGCCATTTGTTGGTGTAAGTTGACATTATCATGATGATTGCTTGCACCAAAATTTTAATGTCCATCACATTCTTTATTTACTAGTGTATGAACTTTACAAAATTGAAATGTAAAAAAAAGCTTTGTATTTCCTGTCATAATCGAAAGTAAAAATATGTAATACACATATTTATCATTAACAGTCCTAGGAATCAAAGATTTGTAGATGGCAAATAATGTCAGGACAAACTTGGTGAAAAGAAAACAGATATATATTTATTTACAAATGAGGTACATCTCTCAAATAAATCTATTTTTATTTTCAAAACATAAAACAGTGGCCAATATATCTTGCATAGCATTACAGTCTGTTGGACTATTGTCCCAAACTTGCCTCCTAAACAGACTGCCAAAGGGGAACCACCTCAGAAAGGGTGCCCAGATCAGGCACCTGAGGTATCTTTCTTGGGAGGGGTGGGCTTGGGATTGATAGGGGCTGGGAGCAGGTAAGACATAAATTCAGTAGGAGGATTATGGGTAGGAGGGGTGGGAGAAGTTTGGGTTTGGGAGGAAGAGGGAGCTGCAGTGTGTGATGTAGGTGTGTCTGTTAGTTTTGCAATTGCATGTGGGTCTGGTGTATGTTGTGTATGCTTGGGTGTTTGTTTCTTGGCAGGTGTATGTTGTTCAGGTGAGTGTATGCGTATGTGTTTGGTGGGTGTTATTTTGCATGTAGGTGTACTTGTATGTGAGGGAGTTGGTTTGGATGAGTGTGCTGTTGAGGTGATTGGTGTGGTTGTGCTGCATGTGGGTGTATGTTTTGTAGTGGCATGTGGGTCTGGTGTATGTTGGATGTGTGTGGTTTCTCTGGTGCTTTGTATTCACGTGAATGTGTGTGTTTGTGTTTGATTGGTGTTGTTTTGCTCTTAGGTGTGTGTTTGCATGAGCCTGCTGCAGAGGTGGTTGATGTGGTTGTGGAGCTTGTGGGTGTGGTGGTGGTGGTTGTGCGTGTGCTGTTGGTTGTGGTGCTTGTGGGTGTGCTGGTGGTTGTGGGTGTGATGGTGGTTGTTGTGGTTGTGGGTGTGGTGGTTGTGGGTGTGCTGGTGGTTGTGGTGCTTGTGGGTGTGGTGGTGGTTGTGGTGCCTATGGGTGTAGTGCCAATAGTGTCTGTATGATGTTTGGGTGTTTGCATGTGTTTCTTTCTGTGTTTCTGCTTATATGTGTGTGAATGTGCTGCTTGTGTCTGTTGGAGTGGGTGGCTGCAAAGAAGTGAGTGTGCTTGAGATAGGGTTGGTACTTGGGATTTGGGATGAGGAAGGGGCCTGAGTTGACGCACAAGGTTGGGCTGGTTGGGAGGCTGCGGTCAGTGAGGAGGTTATTTTAACAAGCGATCTCTGCATGCCAGACATTGAACTGTGAATGGCATCCCGAAATGCAACCATGTGTTGCATTTGACAACTAATGCCCTGGATGTCATTCACGTTCACAGCCTGACCTACAGAGATGCTGTGTAAGAGGTCAATAGCCTCCTCACTCAGTGCAGCCGAGGTGACGGAGCACGGGGGAGGTACATGTGGCTAAGGAGACCCCATCCCTTTTAGGGCGTCAGGTTTGGCAACTGGGGGGAGCAAGAGGGAGGATGGAGATGGGTCCCGGAGTGGCCAACAAGGATGTAGGTGGCACAGTTCCTGTAGGGTCCACCACCACTAGGGACTGGTCACTCATGGAGGCCTCGGAAGATGTTGATGAGCTGGTGGCCCCATTCCAGGCTCCTCACCCTCTGTGCCACTGTGTGGATTGTTGTCTGTGGTCTCACCACCCAAAACACAGTGGCAAGCAGCTTCCTAGCTTTTGTGGACAATGTCCCATTTGCCTGCTCCTGAAGATGATGAAAACACATATAAAATAATTTTATTGTATCTGTGAAAATAGAACTAATCATTAACTTTTTTCTCAAAACAGTTTAGAAATTTTCAGATTTCACCTGCTTCAAGGCTTTCAAACTTTGGTTCATTTTTATCATTATCTCATGCATGTAGGGAACATCTTCAGAAACCATTTGGCTAGAGTTTTGTAATTTCCCAAAATTGCTCCTATATCATTTATGATCTTGCCTCGTAATCATTTTAAATTCTCTCCAGGATCTGTTGAACACCTCTGAATGGTTCTGATTTGTTGTGTAGAAGAGTGAACATAAAATGATTTAAAGCAAAAATACCTTTGTATAGTGTGTGTACAAGGCAAAAAAGCTGATTTATCTTCATTCATAAAATTCAATTATAAATCAACGTGTGCCAACAATTACTGCAATGTTGTACCAATATTTGTCAGAAAGGAATGCCTGTTTCCTTTGTTTGGGCATTTCACAATGGGAACACATACTTAAAGTAACTTAAGTATATTTCAAATGTTAAAAATATTATCTGGATTCAGTACTGAAGCTGCCTATTAATGTATCATTGTAGCTGCCCTATGTATATACCTATGCTGTTAAAGAAATTAAGAAATAATTTTTAGGTGGATGTTCAAATGAGTCCTACAGCATAAGTACATACAGAGGACTTGATACATTTTTAATCCACTTTAGTACAGAGCAAAAATATTTTTACACTTCACTCCTAAATTTCTTACGATTTTTTCCAGTTTGTTTTATAATTGTGAAAAATATGATGGCTTTCACTTTAGGCAAAAATTAGTACAACATCACAGTTAATATTTCGTACACTGATTCATATTTAATTTGTAAATCAAACATTAAAATCCAAATCACAATGTGCAACAGGTTAAACCTTGATGCTTCTCTACAATTTCCTAATGAGTCATGAGTTGTGTCTGATTTTGAGTTTTCCAGATGGAATCCTCCAACATATATGTGACGGAACATTTCATCTGCAAAAGTCTCCTTAAGTATCCTATTTTTGTTCATCATTGATTTAACATCTGGACATAACAAAGGACATTTAAAAAAATGTTTTTGGGTATGTGTTACTCTGTCACCAATGTGTCCACATTCCTGTCTGTTTTTTCAAAAAACAGACTGGCCGTCATGCACATTTGTGAAGTAGTAAGACATCATGTAAATTTGTCACTTTTAACATAACTTAAATAGTATCTTTTGAATAAAAACATATTTTTGATATATTTTTAATAAAAAATGTAGCCTTTAAATCTTATGTTTTTAGTAATTTTGGCTCACATGCTCACTATTGTTTGTTTATAGTACCATCTCACAAATGTGACCTTTGAAACATCCAATGTATCATAAGTGCATTTTATGCTATGTCACCTGTAATAGGGCTAAGTTAACATCATTCACAATTGTGACGGAGCATCACACCTGACACAATTTAAACTTGTGGCTTGTTTAGTACAACTGTCCCTTATAACATCAAACAAACGCATGTGTATTTGTTGTTAGGCAGGCATGTGTCTGCTCAAAGCAGTCCGTTGGTAGTGATCAGAAATCTGGTGTTATCTTTTCCCACTAATTAATATACAGAAAACATCATCATACACCTTGTGCAAACTTACACCATCCAGAACCCTTCTTGCATTGGACATGTGTCAACCTTTATGTTGATGCCATAGTTTTCTGCTGTAACAAAAAATTGTTATTTAACATGACAAAGTAAAAAAGAACTTCTCCCCTTGGTGCTGCTGTTGGGCTCTCAACTGCCCATCAAGCTGGGGATAGGCCACTGCAAGTATGCGGGCCATTAGGGGGATCAGGGTGCGGCACACATGCTTTCCATGTTGAGAGGACTGGCCAAGCTGGACTTCAGCTGACTTTTTGGTCCATTAAATTTCTCTCATTTTAAACAAATGGTTGTATGTTTTCTTTATATTTATGGCCATTGGGAGTAAGGGGCCTGCTGTTTGTAAATGCGACACTTTGAAATAGGATAAAACTGAAATGAAGAGTTAACTTAATCATTTAAATCTTCATTTTAATTTTCTTCCCATTTAAAAGCATTCAGAAACATGAGTTTGTTCAGAGCTTCAATACTGAGTTGACAAGGACTTTAATTTAAGAGTTAAATACTTCAGTGCTTCAGTTGTTCACCGCTGTGACCCAGCTCCAGCCTGGGGCATAAATCTGACTGACCACTGCTCATTATCAGGCCCTGCTATCTGCAGACTGATGATGATAATATTAAATTAACACAGCCTTCCCTTAGCTTTGAAAGGAAAATATGACCTTGTGCTTATTTAAAAATGAACTCAAGGCTGCGAGCTACTCTGAAGGTGTCTGGGAGCTACTGGAAGCTCGCGATCAACTGGTTGGAGACATCTGATCTGGGCTGAGTGATTTGTGGGATAATACAAACAGAAAAAATCATTTATATATGGGACGTAAAAAAAAAAATCTAACGCTGTGAGTACGGCGAGAACTTTTGCAGCTGTGCCTCATTCCAGATATCAGTGAGCAAGGGCTGGGAAGCCTGAAATGCGTTTGGTCTACTATTGCTGTTGAGGTGCTGCTGGTCCTCCTGCAACTTACCAATAAAAGGTTTTCAACACGCTTGTGTGTGGCGCCTCAAGTTTGGAGCGTTGGCATATGGAATATATATATATATATATATATATATATATACAAGAAAGAGACGTACGTTATAAAATTGTATGGACACTCACTAGGGAGAAAAGACTGATGAACAATTAAGCGCGATGGCAAAAATGTAAAAAAGCAATTGCATACAGAACTATTTCTTTGCCTCAAAATCTTTTTAGAAAAATTTAAACAATTGTTTATAAATGTTATTTTAAATTATTGCACTGTTTTGCACATATACTTGCACTTTATAATAATTGCACTAATAAGCACTTAAGCACTTTAAATCAATTGTTCATTTTTTAACACAATATATATATAAAAAATCATAAATAATCTATAAAAAGTAATGCACTGCACTACAAATACCATGATGCTATGCGAGAGAGGAAACAGGAAATGCTTTATGAAATGGAAATAAATGATGCCTGTTTGTCCTTGAGTGAGAAAAACATATCCTGTGATCAAGGTTCGTGGCTCGAACCGAAACGCGTTGGTCATGGCTACTGCTGCTTTCACAAAAGAATAAAATAATTGAATTAATGGACCCAGAGTGAGTGTGTTCTTCGAAACAACTTCTGGTGACAGAGGTACCTTGCTGCGATATATATATATATATATGTATATATATATATATATATATATATATATATATATATATATATATATATATATATATATCGCAGCAAGGTACCTCTGTCACCAGAAGTTGTATATATATAAATTTAAATTGAAAATATAATGTGTTTTCTACATTAACATAATGTTAATTTGATAGATTCCACATGAAATTATTGAGTATGCATATATATATATATATATATATATACCTTGCATATATACCTATGCATATATATAAATATATACCTTGCTGAGATATATATATATATATATATATATATATATAGATATATAGATATAGATATATATCTATATATATCTATATATATATATATATATATAAATTTAAATTGAAAATATAATGTGTTTTCTACATTAACATAATGTTAATTTGATAGATTCCACATGAAATTATTGAGTATGTATATATATTCGCGCTCAATTTCCGTCTTCCTTCCTTCACTCACGGCCGGGTGCTATGTATATATATATATATATATATATATATATATATATATATATATATATATATATATATATATATATATCAAAGCACGAGATAGAAGGTCAGGGCACTCAAGGCCTGCACCAGTAAGTCTAGTATTTAGTAGTTTGGGCAGGAATGGTGGTGCAGAGAGCTGGGAACTTGACCTTCCTAGTTCCCACAATTTTGGAAAACCAAAAACACAAGGTACAGAATGGCTCAGCACACACCTAAAAGTAAAAATATGATAACAGGAAATACAATATAATATCAAACAATAAGCAAACAAGAAAACATCTCCCAAAAAGACTAGAATGAGTCTTCAAATTATGTGAAAAATGTTCTTCTTTTATTCCTTTATATAATATTTCTTCATCTAACTTCGTTCGTTTAAAAGCACAATACAAAATTCATAGCCGACGCGGCGCGTTTCGTCCCAAAGGGACTTCTTCAAGGCTGTTTGTGTTTTTTTGTTCACAACAGTAATGTATGATGTCACTTCATGGCACATCAGGTTGCACTGCTACCAGTGAAATTCTTGGTCAAATTGAGTAACACGTCACTGTTAGTGATTGTAAGAACTCGTGTGGGTTTTAGCAGGTATTGGTCACCCAACGTTCTTATAAAAAAGGAGCACCACTCTCATAAATTGTGTGTGCTTTTACTCCTAAGGGGTAAGGTTGCCCCAGATTTGCGCAAATGTAGATAAGCGTGTGATCCAAAGTCCGGGTCTGAAAAATAACGTCTGACAACCTTAGAGGGCGTGCCGGTAAACCGTGCTTGCTACCGGTAACATATGAAGTCCAACTCCCACTCTGTTAAGAACAGGTCCGACACAGCCAGATGACTTGAACAGACTTTATTGCCAAAATGACAAGCGCGTGACATGGAGATGATATGGTGGTGAAACGCTGGGCAGACGCGTTTCAGCCTTGCGGCTTTCCTCAGTGCCAGTTTTACCTTTAGCAAAGATATTCCCACCTGGAGGCCAGATTAAATCAAGGAAGGACCACTCCCATTGGAGTAAATTGTTAGCCCATCCTCCACACTCGCAGGTCTGCGCTCCTCCCAAAGCTGGTCCATGCCGGGTTTTGTGCCTCCCGCTGCAAGTGTGAATTAAGTAATTTCAACACTCGTACGCCTTGTGGCGTCCCAACACTGCTGGCCACGGTTATCACATTCACATGGCAGCCTTCCATGGGAGTGATTGCTGGTAAGTCTGTGTTTGGCCACCTTCTTTGCAGTAAAATACTGCTTCCTCTCTCCCCAAGAAATAGTGTATATATATATATATATATCCGGATTAAAATATAGGGCACAAAACACACAACACATACTAATATGTTTAAAAACACACATCACAATTGTTCTATCTACTTTATAAAGAACTGAAACTTCACTTCAATCAATCTTTATTCGGTCGCAGTCACAACCATAAAGGATAAAATCGCAAAGCAGATACATTAAATACAGTGTCAAATATAAATATCAATAAAAAGACTTAGTAAAATCACATTAAGACAATATACAATAAGACAGACTGCACATCACTTCAATCACTACACTTCAATCAGGAACTAAAAGGGATATTCTAGCCTGTGTAAGTCAGGATAACATTTTAATTTAAACATGTACATGTTCTTTTGGTGTAGCCAGCAGCTCCAGCTCCCGTGACGAGAAGGCTGTGGCCCTTTTACTTGCTTCCATGGGCATTGTGGCTCCTAGAGGCTGGAAACAGCGGCAAAATTTGAGGAGGTGTTGTTGGCTGCAGTGTTAGGAGGCAAGCGAGCTTATTTGAAATGCCGTGTACATGTACACAATGTGCGCTATCATCAATGGAGACAAACACATCTATTGGCTTTCGTACATTGCTTCCACACATGTTAGCTTATGGCTGTGTCTGTCGTGGAGTTTGATGCCCACTACCTGCTCAATCTCTGCTAACGGCTAAATGATTGCAAATGTCTTGATGGCGAGGTCAGGCGACTGAATTTTGGATTATAAAATAGTGTGTTTGTAAATGTTATGTGTACCACCACCACTCAAAATGTTGGCTAGTTTGTTTACATATACAAAATGCTAATGTTACTCATTTTTTAAACAAAAAACTTTGGGGGTCATTACGATGGCGGTCGGAAAAGCAACCCGACCGCCATGGTAGCGGAAACTCACCGCCCGCCGCTACCGCGGGAAAATTGACGGCCTGATTAGGATCCACGGCGGTAAAAATCCAACCGCGGTGGAAAGGAGACCCGAGAAACCGCCCTTCGCGTGCGGAGAAGGCCGAAACCCGTCCGCGGCGTTCGGAATCGCGGCGGAAACAGCCCAAACCACCGCAACCACAGCAGAGACACCGCCATGGAAATTATGATATCCCTGACATGACCGCGGTGCAGAGCGCTGTTTCCGACCGCCGCGGTCGACAATAGTGAGGAATGAGAGAGTCCGCGGAAGCGCCCTAGCATAGCCACCGCTGCGTACGCTCCGTGAAAAAAATGGCGGTCGAAAAAAATACACACAACATGCCCACAAAGTGCACAAAGCAAACACGTCATGCACCCAAAAACACCTAACACAGCCCAAAGACACACCCCATGTTAAACTCAAAAAGTACAAATCCCAGGACGACACACACACCACACCTGCAACCAATACCCCATCCTGACACACCCGCATAGCCCAGTATAAATCCAGCCCCCTACCAGACCATAATCCTTTGCAAAACTCTAGAACTGAAGGGACATACACCACAGCTGACAGGAGAAGCAAATCTGCACAACACACACACACATCACCACCACCACCACCACTTCTACACCTGCACCTCTAACCCCTTTGCACATCACACACCATACACATCACCACCACCACCACCACTTCAACACTTGCACCGCAAACACCTTGGCACATCACACACCATGTCACCACAGAAAATGCCCAAATTCACTGAGAGTGAATTGAGGGTACTGGTAGATGAGATAATCAGGGTAGAACCCCAATTGTTTGGTAATCTGGTCCAACAGACACCAGTAGCCGCAAGAACGCTAATGTGGAGAAGGATAGTAGATAAGGTAAATGCAGTAGGGACCGTGCCACGCAATAGAAATGAAATTGTGAAGCGCTGGCACGATCTGAAGGCAGTGCTCAAGAAGAAGAGAGCCAAGAACCATGAGCTGGCTCACAGGACAGGCAGTGGCCCTCCCGTTCCACCCAAAGCATTCACCGAATGGGAGGAGAAGGTGCTTGCATACTGCATCCAGAGAGTCTCACAGGAATACCCGGGGGAGTGGAGGCTGGTAAGTACAAACAAATGCCTAACATCACACTGATATGTACTGTCTTGCACCACTACTAAGCTATACCTCCTAGGTACAAATGCAATCATGTGCACCACACTCTCACCAACACATCTCTCACACATTAATACAACAGTCCCTCCGGTTCACCTCCAAGGTAGCTACAAACATCACCATGGGTACATGTGTACATGCTGCCAGCACTACAACTCCCACCAGGCCCCCTTGTCCTACAGCTGCGCAAGATGGAGCCCTGACCCCCCCATGTGGCAGCCATTGCATTGCTCACCTTAAGCTAACAGGTAGGTAGCCATCCTCACAGGGAGGTGTGTGGGTGGTTTGGAAGTCTGCACTACAACTCCCATCAGGCCCCATTGTCCTACAGCTGCGCAAGATGGAGCCCTGACCCCCCCCAATGTGGCAGCCATTGCATTGCTCACCTTAACCTAACAGGTAGGTAGCCATCCTCACAGGGAGGTGTGTGGGTGATTTGGAAGTCTGCACTACAACTCCCTCCAGGCCACTTTGTCCTACAGCTGCACAAGATGGAGCCCTGACCCTCCCCCCCATGTGGCAGCCATTGCATAGCTCACCTTAAACTAACAGGTAGGTAGCCATCCTCACAGGGAGGTGTGTGGGTGGTTTGGAAGTCTGCACTACAACTCCCACCAGGCCCCCTTGTCCTACAGCTGCACAAGATGGAGCCCTGACCCCCCCCCCATGTGGCAGCCATTGCATTGCTCACCTTAAGCTAACAGGTAGGTAGCCATCCTCACAGGGAGATGTGTGGGTGGTTTGAAAGTCTGCACTACAACTCCCACCAGGCCCCCTTGTCCTACAGCTGCGCAAGATGGAGCACTCCCCACAACCACAACAATGTGGCAGATATTGAATGTGACTCATCAAACTTACTGGTAGGTAACCATTTCAACTTGGAGTGGTGTGTGTAATTGGTGACACTGCAGTACAACCCACAACAGGCCCACTTCTTCAACAGTTCAGCATGATGGAGCATTTGTCCCACTCATAGGCATGTGATGTTTGTTCCCGCGCACATCACACCATACCACTTTGTCCACAGTCACTTACACAAATCATGCTAAACAGTCGTATTGTACTCAGCATGCACAAGTCTCAGTGCAAAACTTACCCACATTGTGTCTACTGTGCCAGGCATCACACAATGCAACACTAACACCGATCATGCTTTCCTGCAGCAGTGTCTGGCAGGTTGCTTGTCAATGTGCTAATCACCCATGTCATACCACAGTGTTGCAATGTAAACAGTGGAAGTGCAGATTACCCAAAAACTCCACTGGACCTGGGACTCACACTGCTAAACTATGCACATCCCAACTGTCTTGCAACAGACCCAGCAGCCACAGTGCTGCACTGAATTGCATAACAAGAGTACTTTGTCTGACTAAAATGCACAAATGTGTCTGCTTGGGACCAGCAATGTGTGTATGCATTGACAATGGTCACATCTCACACTGTCTGTCTGAACAGTGCTGGTATAGTCTGGCCCCAAAAGCACACATTGTCTGCACATGGCTGACTGTACCTTACACACACACCACTGTTGATGACAACATGTAAGTGTATGGATGCCCCGGAACAACTACATCACCAGTACTTTGCTCATGTTCACAGGTCCACAAATACCATGAAACCATGATAGTGTGGAAATGTTTGCTGGGTGAGATGTTCAACCTGCTGTATGTCACCACAGTGATAGGAGCCTATACCCCATGCCCTATTGTGCCTTCAAATGTTGGGGGAGTGGACCCCACACCCAGATACTTGGGACAACAGTGATGGGGGATATACACCATGCCCTATTTTGCCTGCAAATGTTGGGGGAGTGAACACCACACCCAGATAGTTGGGACAACAGTGATGGGGGGCTATACCCCATGCCCTAATATGGCTGCAAATGTTGGGGGAGTGAACCCCATACCCAGATACTTGGGACAACAGTGATGGGGGGATATACCCCATGACCTATTTTGCCTGCAAATCTTGGGGGAGTGAACCCCACACCCAGATAGTTGGGACAACAGTGATGGTGGGGCTACACCCCATGCCCTAATGTGATGTGAAAAGTTTGGGTACTGAAACACACACACACCTTCTGCTCTCCACAGGCACGTTCCTCCCAAGAATGACTCTTAAGTCACATAGCCATGTCATTGCTCACCTTCACCTCAACCGGTAGGTAGCCATCTTCACACGGAGACGGTGTTGTGGGGTTGGCAAATTGTCCCACAAATCCCACCATGCATGCTGTCCCACCCCTGAGTAGGATGGGCCACTCCACCCCCAATCAGAATCATGTGGCAGGCATTGTATGCTACCCACTCAACTAACAGGTAGCTAACCGCATCTCACAGGTCAGGGTGGGAAGCTTGCACAACAACTCACACAAGCCCACATGAGCTCCATCCCCAAAGACTGATTACACCCTCGCACTAAGATGCATGTGTTAGTCATTGCACTGTCCACTTCCAAATCACTGGTAGGTAGACATATCATGCTGACTTGTCCCACACTGGACCAAGATGGAAGCCTTCCTCACACACACACACACACAGTGAGGTCTCACAAATACAAGCAAAAAAAAGCAAACAGAACATATCACCAGCCACTACATGCAGCCAGATATGCTTCATGACAAGCATGGTGGCATAGGACACCAGGCCTCACATTGCACAACTGCACACCCAGATAGCATTGGCCACTATAGTGTGCACACACCCAAGTAAATGAAACCATGACAGCAACCAAAGTGTGGCATTCAGATCCACATGTAGATGTAACTCAGTGCACAACCCTGCACACCACTGCATGCCATCTGAAAATGGCAGGGGTCCAGACCAGCAAGGACCAAATGAAAGCAAAGAAAGCATGGCTGGAAGTGCAAATACAGATATGTACACCACATGCCAAAGGTATGGATGCAACTATAATGTTCACTCAATGTTCAGAGTAAACAGCTGCAAGGGCACAACAAGTGACATACATGCGTAACTTGATCACATATGATTTAACACTCACTAGATGCCAACATGAACCTGTCAATGTAAAATATGTAAATTGTGCATGTCATGTCTTGCCAACTCCCACTATGGGCAAGTAATGCATGTGCCTCAACAGCTTGTAATAAATCACTGGATGTCGGTAACTGCAAATTAGATCAGTGAACAACTGCTGGATGTACAAACAGTTGATGTAACAGTGCGAACATAAACTTTGCTGGTTGCAACACAATGACCATTTCCCATCTGACCCACAGGTGACCAAGAACTCACTGCAGAGGACGACACCACCAACCTGCAGAGCCAGTCCCCCACCCCGGAACAGAGACTACTGGATGAAGACTCCCTGGATTCCTTGGATGAGGAGCCCCAAGCCAGCCCATCTGGTGTGGCAGGCCGCAACCAGTTCCAGGCACCCATTGTCCCCACAAGCACATCTTCTGCAACCCATGACCTTCCCCAGACAGCTGTTGTCACGGCCTGTGTGTCAACCACAACCACCACCACCACCCCCACCCCCACCACAGCTGCCCGTAACACCCTCCCTGCCCCAGGTGATGAGCACCCCACGACATCTACTCAGGAGGCCAGGGAGAGGATGCAGCGGAGCAATGTGGGGAGCCAACAGGCCCGTGGCAGCAGTATAGGTGGGAGGGGCAGGGTCATGCAGAGGGGAACTGAGCCTGGGACGGAAGCCCTGTCCCACATCAACAGAGTCCTTGGGGCATACGAACAGGCCCAGGGACGAATGGGCCGGTCTGAGGAAGATTCTCGGGAGCTCCTCCTGCTGATGAAGTCCATGGACACCCGCATGGGACAAATTGTGGACCTCTTGGGGCAGCTAGTGGTGGTTCGGAGGGACAGGCCAGCGTAACATTCAACACCTCCGCCTCCCCCTGATGGGCAGCAGAATGACAGTTCATCATCCTCCCCTGCGTCCACAGAGGGGTGCGAGTCCTCAGACACCACTGCCCCTGCATCATAGGCCCCTCCAGTCAAGCGCAAAAGGGGCCGTCCAAGGAAAGGCCAGGAGGCATCAAGTGCCAAAGCACCTGCCAAAGGCAAGTCCCAGAACCAGCCATGATGGCAGACCACTGCACCACTGCATTTACCTTTTGGACTATCCTTCCCCACACTGCCATGTGAATGGCATCTGTCTGTTGGACTGGGCCTCCACATCACTGTGGTGACAACTCAATTATCTCGTCTACCATGACCGTCAACTCATTTCTTCAAATTTCCCCCCCTGTACATTTTCTCAACCCTCATATGTCACAATTGTAAATAAATACACCTTACACACATGTTGTTGTGTCTGCTCCGTCTTTAATACAGGATGTGCAACCTTCACCGTGATGTAAATGTCCCAGGGAAATGGAATGTAGGTAGGCAAGGAGAGGCTGAAGGGACCTAGGAAAAACATTAGAACAAGAGCCACTTGTTTTGGTGTGGCATCACACACATCACACAACACTTGTCAACAAGGTACTCCAATCTTCACACATTACACAGAGCAACAGTCGCCATAGAGACATCCTGTATCTGTGTCAAACTACCCTATCCCACAAACATTGCCAGCCAGCAATGAGTGAACACAAGGCTGCAGTCACCAAGCTCACATACACCCTCACAGCAACTGCAACACCATCAGACCATGTGTCCCTCCTACATCGTCACTCACCTTCAAGTGAAGTAGCAGTTGATGAGCTGTTGATGCATGTCAACACCTTCCTCCTCTCCACTGTCCTCGTCACTGGACCCGGGTTGGTTTGCAGGCAGGGGCCTTGGCTGCTCATCATCATCCAGGATCAGGGGTATTGCCTTGCAAATGGCCAGGTTGTGGAGCATGCAGCATGCCACGACTATCTGACACACCTTCCTTGGCGAGTAAATCAGGACACCTCCGGTACGGTCCAGGCAGCGAAATCGTGACTTTAGGAGACCAAATGTATGCTCTATTACACGCCGTGTCCTCCCATGGGCATCATTATATCGCACATCAGCTGCTGTCACAGGATTCCGCAGTGGTCTCAGCAACCATGGACGGTTAGGATATTCAGAGTCACCTGGGTGTGAGAAACACAGATTAACCTTGATGTTCCACAATGCCACAGGACAGCATGTCACACACACACCACACTACTCCACTTTGCATACTCACCCACAAGCCATGCACGCTCAGGAAGCAGATTGGCCATCAGCTGCGGGACGATGCTGCTGTGCATGATGTGCGAATCATGGGCTGACCCGGGATACCTGGCACACACGTGGGAGATGATCATGTCCGCCTGGCACACCACTTGAACATTTACCGAGTGGTAATGCTTCCGATTTCTGTAAACTTGCTCACGTGCCTGTGGTGGCACAAGCCCAACATGTGTGCAATCAATGGCACCAACGACATGGGGGATGTGTCCAAGGGCATAAAAATCTCCCTTCACAGCCACCAACTCTGGCACCCTGGGGAAATAAATGTATCTGTCCTTGTAGTTCATCATAGCTGACAGTACATCCCTCAGCACCATGCTGAACATCGGTTGTGACATCCCACCTGCACTTGCTACCGTGTGCTGGAATGAGCCTGTCGCAAAGAAATGCAGGCACGCCATCACCTTTGAAGTTGCGGTGAAAGCTGTTGGATATGTGCGACGTGGCTGCAGGTGGGGCTCCAACATGGCACATAGGTTTTGTAGGGAAACTCTATCCAGCCTGAATTTACAGATGATCTCTTCATTCTCCATGTCAGCCAGCACTGTGAATGGACGATGGATATTGGGCCTCCTCCTAGGTCAGATGAAAGTGCACATATGTCAATGAAACACACCATGAGATGTACAGGACATTTCACATTTCTACAGACCCATTGCCAAATGTTACAGACTGCACCATCAACCAACAGAGCACTGCACAAGTCGGTACACATCAGGCACACTACTCGTACACTTGTCCCCTTCCCCGCAGCAATGATCTGTGCACACCTCCGGCTCATTGGCATGCACAGTGGGATATGGAACCACATGTGTGCGCACACCTGTGAGTATTACCCCCAGCATATGTGTCAAACCACAATACTACCCTAGCACACCGTGCTGCTGTCCATGATACACCTCCCAACACAGGTTGCACATGGCACACATCAAGTACACACTGACCACAGGCTGAGCGTGGTGAACACGTGTGTGCATGTGCAGTAGACAAAGTGACAGTCAATGATGCCCCTAGTTCACACAATGAGACAGTATTGTGTGTTACATTGCACCTACACACATTGACCATTATCTACATATGCTATGCAACACAAAAACTGTACAGTCTACATGCCCTTACACATCACATGTGACATGTGCGTGTGTATGTGTCAATGCAATTTATCACATACACATATATGGCATGTGTAGGTGACATGGAGTTAAATGTCCCATTCGTAATGTTGGCCTCATGAGGGTCCTTCAATGTTGGAGACACTAGTCACTGTTCATGTTGGGCTATGGATAGAGCTGGATGACGCCATATGTGCAGCAAACCTGCTCCGTGAGTCCACTGACGGTCACTACAGGCACTGTATGGCACCCATCTGGCGGTGCCTACCGCCTGGCCCATGCCGAATGTCACCGCCAATATCCCAGACACGATCCCGGAAGTCTCAGCCATGCCTACATGTGTAAATGGCGGTTGGCATGCACCGCTACCCAGCTCACAGTCACTACAGGCACTGTATGGCACCCATCTGGTGGTGCCTACTGCCTGGCCCCTGCGGACTGTCACCGCCAATATCCCAGACACGATCCCGGTAGTCTCAGCCATACCTACATGTGTAAATGGCGGTTGGCATGCACCGCTACCCAGCTCACGGTCACTACAGCACTGTATGGCACCCATCTGGCAGGACCTACCGCCTGGCACCTGCGGACTGTCACCGCCATGGACCGTGGCCTGGCAGGCAATGGGAAGCACCCTCGCGGTAGCCTGATGCAATTTTGAAAATAGCGGTAGGCGTGTTTCGCAAACGCGGAGCCGGTCATTTGAAGCATTCAAAAGATGCACCACCGCGGTAGCGCGCTCCTGGCCCCTGAGGTGTGTCACCGCCATGGTCCATGCCCTTGCAGCCAATGGGATGCACAGTAGCGGTTGCTTCATATGGATTTAAAAATTGCGGTAGGCGTGCACCGCCACCGCGGAGGCGGACATTGGATGATTTTAAAAATAGCACACCTGGTACACCAATTGCAGCGGCGTGGGACCACTGACACAGCCCCAGGGGCCTATATATGTGTGGGAGGGTGTCCTACATTTCCATGAGGGACTGCTGCCTTACACCCCTCACCTGCTGCTGCTGCCTCCAGGGACTGCTGCCTGCCACCCTCCACCTGCTGCTGCTGTCTCCAGGGACTGCTGCCTGCCACCCTCCACCTGCTGCTGCTGCCTCCAGGGACTCCTGCCTGCCACCCTCCACCTGCTGCTGCTGCTGTCTCCAGGGACTGCTGGCTGCCACCCTCCACCTGCTGCTGCTGTCTCCAGGGACTGCTGCCTGCCACCCTCCACCTGCTGCTGCTGTCTCCAGGGACTGCTGCCTGCCACCCTCCACCTGCTGCTGCTGCCTCCAGGGACTGCTGCCTGCCACCTTCCACCTGCTGCTGCTGTCTCCAGGGACTGCTGCCTGCCACCCTCCACCCTCCACCTGCTGCTT
Source organism: Calotriton arnoldi (assembly GCA_963921515.1). Taxonomy (NCBI): domain Eukaryota; kingdom Metazoa; phylum Chordata; class Amphibia; order Caudata; family Salamandridae; genus Calotriton; species Calotriton arnoldi. Next base: position 502,243 of record CAWUFW010012754.1, read on the forward strand.
CCAGGGACTGCTGCCTACCACCCTCCACCTGCTGCTGCTGTCTCCAGGGACTGCTGCCTGCCACCCTCCACCTGCTGCTGCTGCCTCCAGGGACTGCTGCCTGCCACCCTCCACCTGCTGCTGCTGTCTCTAGGGACTGCTGCCTGCCACCCTCCACCTGCTGCTGCTGCCTCCAGGGACTGCTGCCTGCCACCCTCCACCCTCCACCTGCTGCTGCTGTCTCTAGGGACTGCTGCCTGCCACCCTCCACTTGTTGCTGCTGTCTCCAGGGACTGCTGCCTGCCACCCCTGAACTCTACCTGCTGCTACCTGTCCACAGTGATGTCGAGGACACAGAAGATCCGGGCCAGTCCCTTCACCAGCGAGGAGCTGGAGGTCCTGGTGGACGGGGTGCTTGCACAGTACCCAAGGCTCTATGGTGCCCCTAATGTCGTGGTAAGTCTCCAACATTGTGAGTGAGAGTGCAGGGGGGGCACACGTGAGGTGGAGGTGCTGCAGTATGTGTCAGTGAGTGTGGGGCTATGACATGCACTGCCTAGCATGTTTTCTCCAGGGGGAAGGGCTGTGTAGCCTCTTTTACACGTTTCCCTGCATGCCCATCCAGATTTGAGGGACATGTATTGTCCTGCCAGCCATACAGTGAAGCAGCAAATTGGTAATGCAGGAGTCAGGCCAGTGATTGCTTGTGTGAATGGCTGTGTGGGTCCCAAATGTCCCTCTCAGTGTCAGCCCACCTGGCCTGCACAGTCGCCGCCCAATCCTACAAGTACACATCACTGCATGTACAGTGTGTTCCATGTGTCTTTTGTTCACACATCTTCATCAAAGAGCCATCTCAGCCCTGTAGATTGCACACGACAAGCCTTGTGACAAGGGTGTGTGTATGAGAGTTGATGTCACTGTATGTTAACTCCATGACACAGTGAGCCATTCACAGGGCGAGGGCATTGGGGGCTGCGCAGTGTTGGACACAGTGAGTCCACCAACAACCATGTGTTGCTATCTAATCTATGTGTTGCTCTAGCTAACAGCGGACAGTAGATGTGGGCAGACTACACATTGCTTGATGTGCTGGCATCCTGAATGTGAATGGGATGTACAGGTACTGTGTCCACCCTCCCACCTTCATGGATTCACGTGTGGTTCTCCAATGCCGTTGTACCATGTGCCATGCATTCTTGGCTCTGTTACACATATCTGTTGATTTGGGATGAGTGAGTATCGTGCCACTGTATTGAGAGATTTTGGTAGTATACACTGTGTCACTGATGTATTACCCCTCTTGTCTCCCATGCCTGCAGCTGAAAGTCCACCAGCATAAAGCCATGTGGAGGGACATTGCCTCCAAGGTGCGTGATCTGGGTGTGTCAAACCGACGGCGCAGCCACTGTCATAAAAGGTGGGACGACATCTGCCGGCTGAGCAAGAACGTGGCTGAGATGACGCTGGGGCTGCTCCCTCGGAGCGGCAGGTTGGCCCGACGCACCCTGACACCAATAATGGCCCGCATCTTGGCCGTAACACAGCCTGAGTTGGATGCACAATTGAAGGAGCATCAGCAGCAAGCTAGGGGTGAGTATTTGTTGACGGGTGGCTTTGGCAGGGAGTGGCTGCATGTGTCCACAGATTGGACAAACTCTGAGCTATGTGAAGTGGGTAGTGTGATGCAGTGGATTGTAAGTGGCGTCTGTCCTGGGTGCATCTGACATGCATTTGTCCCACCTGTACTCACTGATGTGATATGCGCAATGTGCATTGCCATTGCATTCAAAGCTGTGGCATTCAGGTACCTTGTGCAGTGGGGTACTGTGTGAATTCATATTGATGTTGACGGCAGTGTGCCTAATCTGAGTGTGTTTGAATCAATGCGTGCAATGGCTGACAGCAGATTTCAGCTGCTATAACTTCTGAGGACAATGTGCTACAGTACTTGTGCCCCTGCAAGCAACATGGTGGCTGGCATGCGCTAATGGCCATTGTGGGCTATTATGTTGTGGTCTGTGTGTGTGTACTCCCCTACTGCTCCATCCATGTACGTAATTGACACCAGGTTGTTGTGTTCATCCTTGCCATCCTCAGCACCCTGTGTGGTCAGAGAGATTTTTGTGCCTGTGTCTGAAGTGGGCCACAGGCAGGATGGTGTGCTGTGTGAGTCACCGGGATCACTTATGGCTGGATTTGTTCTTTACATGCACTGTTGGGTTGATAATTGAGGTGGCAATGTATATTTAGTCAGGGTGATGTGCAACGTGGATAACACATCTTCCTGAATGGTGATTTACTTGCACATGTTACTTCAGTTGGTGCCACTCCACTAACACTACATCTCTCTCCCATGTAGCATCTCCCGTGTGCGTTGAGGGACAGGGGACGGACACCAGCGGTGAGGCATCCAGTGCAACAGCCGCACCGGAGCAGAGTGACACAGATGTGACCAGCGCCGAGGAGGGGAACAGGAGTCTGCTGGAGGAATCACAACCCGAGACGCAAAGCTCTACGTCATCTGACGCCAGCGGTGACGCATCCATGTTGGGGGCCACAGGGAACGGGGACTCTGCCTCCTCTTCCACCACACAGCGTCCAGTGCCCAGCCTCCCATCTACTTCCACTGGTGCTGCCCGTGTTCGCACAAGTCGAAAGGGAAGAGTGTACTTCACCCCAGGCACTGCTGCCCCGGCCAATGTCAGCCCTGCAGCCCTCAGTGCTGAGTCAGTAGAGCTATTGGGCCAGCTGTGTGTGGGGCAGACAGCTCTCCTCAATGCCTTCCTAGACCACGATAAAAAGTTGGGCCAGGTGATAGCTTTCATGGAGGGCATACATTCGGATGTGGGTGGGCTACGCCGTCACATTGTCCTCAACAGTGACGGCAGCCCTGCAACAGGCACATTCTCAGGGAGCAGCTCCTGTCCCTTTGTCCACCGTCCTGTCAGTGTGCACCTCTGACGACAGTGACAATGCTCAACAGACCCCAAAGTCCACATACAGCACACGCAGCACACAGCAGCAGCAACAGCCCAAACGGTCCAGGCCGCAGACACCATCCCCACAGAAAACTAAGACCACCCCAGAGCACAGAGATAAAAACCCGTCAGGCGACACCAAGGGCCAGAGGGGCAAGAAACAGGCCTCAAGGTCACAGGCCTCAGAGTCATCCCCCACCAAGGACTCTCCTGTCCCAAGGACCGCTCGCAAAGCAAAGAAGACAGTTTCCCTGCCCACTGAGGAGGTATTACCTGCAAGGCGTACACTGGATGAGGGCCCTTTGGCTGATCCACCCACAACCTCCACTCCCATCCCGAGCCCTGTGAAGCAGGCACAAGGGGGCACTGTAGGGGCTAAACATGGTAGACAGGGTTTGGAAGGGCGGAAGCAAGCCCCAGGGAAGCGCACAGCTGGATCCAGCATGTCCCCAGAGGGGGGCCCAGAGTCAGCACCAGGAGCAGGTTTGGTGGTGGGGTTACCTGTTGTGTCCACACCAGTTCACATTAGTCCCCAGACAGGGAAGCCTTTCAGGATCCCCAAGAAGTGGAAAGGCACCCCTCCACAATCTCCTGCACACACGGGGTCTCACCCCAGCATCAGTCCACCTCCCCGTGCCACCACCCCACCTGGTCCAAGCAGCCCTCCAGCTTCCCAAGCCAGAGATGTCTCTTCCACAGATGTTCCTCACACTCCCGGGGCAGTCCTCCTACTGACCGCGACACACAGTCACCTCCAAGTCCGACAGACAGCCACATCTGAGTGGTAGTCACCCTCACACACCTGTCTGTCCACAGCGGTGTCTGTGATGCCCATTGTTATCCCCATGACTCTGTTGCTGAGCATGGCATGGTATAGTCGCACACATTCCCTGTGCAGCTTCTGATGTAACTACTCTGCACATTGTACTTGCCTTGCTGTTCACTGCTGTTTGCCCCTTGCCTGTGCAGCTTCTCATGTACCTCACCTGCACTGTGTCCTGGCCACTGGCCTTATTGTTCACTGCTGTTTGCCCCTTGCCTGTGCAGCTTCTCATGTACCTCACCTGCACTGTGTCCTGGCCACTGGCCTTGTTGTTCACTGCTGTTTGCCCCCTGCCTGTGCAGCTTCTCATGGACTTCATCTGCACATTGGACTGGCCACTGGCCTTGTTGTTCACTGCTGTTTGCCCCTTGTCTGTGCAGGATCTCATGTACCTCACCTGCTCTTTGGACTGCCCACTGGCCTTGCTGTTCACTGCTGTTTGCCCCTTGCCTGTGCAGCTTCTCATGTACCTCCCCTGCACTGTGTCCTGGCCACTGGCCTTGTTGTTCACTGCTGTTTGCCCCTTGCCTGTGCAGGATCTCATGTACCTCACCTGCACTTTGGACTGGCCACTGGCCTTGCTGTTCACTGCTGTTTGCCCCTTGCATGTGCAGCTTCTCATGTACCTCACCTGCACTGTATCCTGGCCACTGGCCTTGTTGTTCACTGCTGTTTGCCCCTTGCCTGTTCAGGATCTCATGTACCTCACCTGCCCTTTGGACTGCCCACCGGCCTTGCTGTTCACTGCTGTTTGCCCCTTGCCTGTGCAGCTTCTCATGTACCTCACCTGCACTGTGTCCTGGCCACTGGCCTTGTTGTTCACTGCTGTTTGCCCCTTGCCTGTGCAGCTTCTCATGTACCTCACCTGCACTGTGTCCTGGCCACTGGCCTTGCTGTTCACTGCTGTTTGCCCCCTGCCTGTGCAGCTTCTCATGTAACTACTCTGCACATTGTACTTGCCTTGTGGTTCACTGCTGTTTGCCCCCTGCCTGTGCAGCTTCTCATGGACTTCATCTGCACATTGGACTGGTCACTGGCCTTGTTGCTCACTGCTGTTTGCCCCCTGCCTGTGCAGGATCTCATGCACCTCACCTGCACTTTGGACTGCCCACTGGCCTTGCTGTTCACTGCTGTTTGCCCCTTGCCTGAGCAGCTTCTCATGTACCTCACCTTCTCATGTACCTCACCTGCAGTGTGTCCTGGCCACTCACACCTGTGAGTATTACCCCCAGCATATGTGTCAAACCACAATACTACCCTAGCACACCGTGCTGCTGTCCATGATACACCTCCCAACACAGGTTGCACATGGCACACATCAAGTACACACTGACCACAGGCTGAGCGTGGTGAACACGTGTGTGCATGTGCAGTAGACAAAGTGACAGTCAATGATGCCCCTAGTTCACACAATGAGACAGCATTGTGCGTTACATTGCACCTACACACATTGACCATTTCCTACATATGCTATGCAACACAAAAACTGTACAGTCTACATGCCCTTACACATCACATGTGACATGTGCGTGTGTATGTGTCAATGCAATTTATCACATACACATATATGGCATGTGTAGGTGACATGGAGTTAAATGTCCCATTCGTAATGTTGGCCTCATGAGGGTCCTTCAATGTTGGAGACACTGGGCACTGTTCATGTTGGGCTATGGATAGAGCTGGATGACGCCATATGTGCAGCAAACTTGCTCCGCGAGTCCACTGACAGTCACTACAGGCACTGTATGGCACCCATCTGGTGGTGCCTACCGCCTGGCCCATGCCGACTGTCACCGCCAATATCCCAGACACGATCCCGGTAGTCTCAGTCATGCCTACATGTGTAAATGGCAGTTGGCATGCACCGCTACCCAGCTCACGGTCACTACAGGCACTGTATGGCACCCATCTGGTGGTGCCTACCGCCTGGCCCCTGCGGACTGTCACCGCCAATATCCCAGATACGATCCCAGTAGTCTCAGCCATACCTACATGTGTAAATGGCGGTTGGCATGCACCGCTACCCAGCTCACGGTCACTACAGGCACTGTATGGCACCCATCTGGCGGTGCCTACCGCCTGGCCCCTGCGGACTGTCACCGCCACTATCCTAGACACGATCCCGGTAGTCTCAGCCATACCTACATGTGTAAATGGCGGTTGGCATGCACCGCTACCCAGCTCACGGTCACTACAGCACTGTATGGCACCCATCTGGCAGGGCCTACCGCCTGGCACCTGTGGACTGTCACCGCCATGGACCATGCCCTGGCAGGCAATGGGAAGCACCCTCGCGGTAGCCTGATGCAATTTTGAAAATAGCGGTAGGCGTGTTTCGCAAACGCGGAGCCGGTCATTGGAAACATTCAAAAGATGCACCATCGCGGTAGCGTGCGCCTGGCCCCTGAGGTGTGTCACCACCATGGTCCATGCCCTTGCAGCCAATGGGACGCACAGTAGCGGTTGCTTCATATGGATTTGAAAATCGCGGTAGGCGTGCACCGCCACCGCGGAGGCAGACATTGGATGATTTTAAAAATAGCAGACCTGGTACACCAATTGCAGCGGTGTGGGACCACTGACACAGCCCCAGGGGCCTATATATGTGTGGGAGGGTGCCCCACATTTCCACTGCTACCAGGGACTGCTGCCTGACACCCCTCACCTGCTGCTGCTGCCTCCAGGGACTGCTGCCTGCCACCCTCTACCTGCTGCTGCTGTCTCCAGGGACTGCTGCCTGCCACCCTCCACCTGCTGCTGCTGCTGTCTCCAGGGACTGCTGCCTGCCACCCTCCACCTGCTGCTGTCTCCAGGGACTGCTGCCTGCCACCCTCCACCTGCTGCAGCTGCCTCCAGGGACTGCTGCCTGCCACCCTCCACCTGCTGCTGCTGCCTCCAAGGACTGCTGCCTGCCACCCTCCACCTGCTGCTGCTGCCTCCAGGGACTGCTGCCTGCCACCCTCCACCTGCTGCTGCTGTCTCCAGGGACTGCTGCCTGCCACCCTCCACCTGCTGCTGCTGCTTCCAGGGACTGCTGCCTGCCACCCTCCACCTGCTGCTGCTGTCTCCAGGGACTGCTGCCTGCCACCCTCCACCTGCTGCCTCCAGGGACTGCTGCCTGCCACCCTCCACCTGCTGCTGCTGTCTCCAGGGACTGCTGCCTGCCACCCTCCACCTGCTGCCTCCAGGGACTACTGCCTGCCACCCTCTGCCCTCCACCTGCTGCTGCTGCTGTCTCCAGGGACTGTTGCCTGCCACCCTCCACTTGTTGCTGCTGTCTCCAGGGACTGCTGCCTGCCACCCCTGAACTCCACCTGCTGCTGCTGCCACCTGTCCACAGTGATGTCGAGGACACAGAAGATCCGGGCCAGTCCCTTCACCAGCGAGGAGCTGGAGGTCCTGGTGGACGGGGTGCTTGCACAGTACCCAAGGCTCTATGGTGCCCCTAATGTCGTGGTAAGTCTCCAACAGTGTGAGTGAGAGTGCAGGGGGGCACACGTGAGGTGGAGGTGCTGCAGTATGTGTCAGTGAATGTGGGGCTCTGACATGCACTGCCTAGCATGTTTTCTCCAGGGGAAGGGCTGTGTAGCCTCTTTCACACGTTTCCCTGCATGCCCATCCAGATTTGAGGGACATGTATTGTCCTGTCAGCCATACATTGAAGCAGCAAATTGGTAATGCAGGAGTCAGGCCAGTGATTGCTTGTGTGAATGGCTGTGTGGGTCCCAAATGTCCCTCTCAGTGTCAGCCCACCTGGCCTGCACAGTCGCCGCCCAAACGCACAAGTACACATCACTGCATGTACAGTGTGTTCCATGTGTCTTTTGTTCACACATCTTCATCAAAGAGCCATCTCAGCCCTGTAGATTGCACACGACAAGCCTTGTGACAAGGGTGTGTGTATGAGAGTTGATGTCACTGTATGTGAACTCCATGACACAGTGAGCCATTCACAGGGCGAGGGCATTGGGGGCTGCGCAGTGTTGGACACAGTGAGTCCACCAACAACCATGTGTTGCTATCTAATCTATGTGTTGCTCTAGCTAACAGTGGACTGTAGATGTGGGCAGACTACACATTGCTTGATGTGCTGGCATCCTGCATGTGAATGGGATGTACAGGTACTGTGTCCACCCTCCCACCTTCATGGATTCACATGTGGTTCTCCAATGCCATTGTACCATGTGCCATGCATTCTTGGCTCTGTTACACATATCTGTTGATTTGGGATGAGTGAGTATCGTGCCACTGTATTGAGAGATTTTGGTAGTATACACTGTGTCACTGATGTATTACCCCTCTTGTCTCCCATGCCTGCAGCTGAAAGTCCACCAGCGTAAAGCCGTGTGGAGGGCCATTGCCTCCAAGGTGCATGATCTGGGTGTGTCAAACCGACGGCGCAGCCACTGTCATAAAAGGTGGGACGACATCTGCCGGCTGAGCAAGAACGTGGCCGAGATGACGCTGGGGCTGCTCCCTCAGAGCGGCAGGTTGGCCTGACGCACCATGACACCACTAATGGCCCGCATCTTGGCCGTAACACAGCCTGAGTTGGATGCACAATTGAAGGAGCATCAGCAGCAAGCTAGGGGTGAGTATTTGTTGACGGGTGGCTTTGGCAGGGAGTGGCTGCATGTGTCCACAGATTGGACAAACTCTGAGCTATGTGAAATGGGTAGTGTGATGCAGTGGATTGTAAGTGGCGTCTGTGCTGGGTGCATATGACATGCATTTGTCCCACCTGTACTCACTGATGTGATATGCGCAATGTGCATTGCCACTGCATTCAAAGCTGTGGCATTCAGGTACCTTGTGCAGTGGGGTACTGTGTGAATTCATATTGATGTTGACGGCAGTGTGCCTAATCTGAGTGTGTTTGAATCAATGCGTGCAATGGCTGACAGCAGATTTCAGCTGCTATAACTTCTGAGGACAATGTGCTACAGTACTTGTGCCCCTGCAAGCAATATGGTGGCTGGCATGCGCTAATGGCCATTGTGGGCTATTATGTTGTGGTCTGTGTGTGTGTGCGCTCCCCTACTGCTCCATCCATGTACATAATTGACACCATGTTGTGGTGTTCATCCTTGCCATCCTCAGCACCCTGTGTGGTCAGAGAGATTTTTGTGCCTGTGTCTGAAGTGGGCCACAGGCAGGATGGTGTGCTGTGTGAGTCACCGGGATCACTTATGGCTGGATTTGTTCTTTACATGCACTGTTGGGTTGATAATTGAGGCGGCAATGTATATTTAGTCAGGGTGATGTGCAACGTGGATAACACATCTTCCTGAATGGTGATTTACTTGCACATGTTACTTCAGTTGGTGCCACTCCACTAACACTACATCTCTCTCCCATGTAGCATCTCCCGTGTGCGTTGAGGGACAGGGGACGGACACCAGCGGTGAGGCATCCAGTGCAACAGCCGCACCGGAGCAGAGTGACACAGTTGTGACCAGCGCCGAGGAGGGGAACAGGAGTCTGCTGGAGGAATCACAACCCGAGACGCAAAGCTCTACGTCATCTGACGCCAGCGGTGACGCATCCATGTTGGGGGCCACAGGGAACGGGGACTCTGCCTCCTCTTCCGCCACACAGCGTTCAGTGCCCAGCCTCCCATCTACTTCCACTGGTGCTGCCCGTGTTCGCACAAGTCGAAAGGGAAGAGTGTACTTCACCCCAGGCACTGCTGCCCCGGCCAATGTCAGCCCTGCAGCCCTCAGTGCTGAGTCAGTAGAGCTATTGCGCCATCTGTGTGTGGGGCAGACAGCTCTCCTCAATGCCTTCCTAGACCATGATAAAAAGTTGGGCCAGGTGATAGCTTTCATGGAGGGCATAAATTCGGATGTGGGTGGGCTATACCGGACTGTGCAGACATTGTTCTCAACAGTGATGGCAGCCCTGCAACAGGCACATTCTCAGGGAGCAGCTCCTGTCCCTTTGTCCACCGTCCTGTCAGTGTGCACCTCTGACGACAGTGACAATGCTCAACAGACCCAAAAATCCAGATAGAGCACACGCAGCACACAGCAGCAGCAACAGCCCAAACGGTCCAGGCCGCAGACACCATCCCCACAGAAAACTAAGACCATCCCAGAGCACAGAGATAAAAACCCGTCAGGCGACACCAAGGGCCAGAGGGGCAAGAAACAGGCCTCAGGGTCACAGGCCTCAGAGTCATCCCCCGCCAAGGACTCTCCTGTCCCAAGGACCGCTCGCAAAGCAAAGAAGACAGTTTCCCTGCCCACTGAGGAGGTGTTACCTGCAAGGCTTACACTGGATGAGGGCCCTATGGCTGATCCACCCACAACCTTCACTCCCATCCCGAGCCCTGTGAAGCAGGCACAAGGGGGCACTGTAGGGGCTAAACATGGTAGACAGGGTTTGGAAGGGCGGAAGCAAGCCCCAGGGAAGCGCACAGCTGGATCCAGCATGTCCCCAGAAGGGGGCCCAGAGTCAGTACCAGGAGCAGGTTTGGTGGTGGGGGTTACCTGTTGTGTTCACACCAGTTCACATTAGTCCCCAGACAGGGAAGCCTTTCAGGATCCCCAAGAAGTGGAAAGGCACCCCTCCACAATCTCCTGCACACACTGGGTCTCACCACAGCATCAGTCCACCTCCCCGTGCCACCACCCCACCTGGTCCAAGCAGCCCTCCAGCTTCCCAAGCCAGAGATGTCTCTTCCACAGATGTTCCTCACACTCCCCGGGGCAGTACTCCTACTGACCGCGACACACAGTCACCTCCAAGTCAGACAGACAGCCACATCTGAGTGGTAGTCACCCTCACACACCTGTCCGTCCACCGCGGTGTCTGTGATGCCCATTGTTATCCCCATGACTCTGTTGCTGAGCATGGCATGGTATAGTCGCACACATTCCCTGTGCAGCTTCCTGCCTGTGCAGCTTCTCATGGACTTCATCTGCACATTGGACTGCCCACTGGCCTTGTTGTTCACTGCTGTTTGCCCCTTGCCTGTGCAGGATCTCATGTACCTCACCTGCACTTTGGACTGCCCACTGGCCTTGCTGTTCACTGCTGTTTGCCCCTTGCCTGTGCAGCTTCTCATGTACCTCACCTGCACTGTGTCCTGGCCACTGGCCTTGTTGTTCACTGCTGTTTGCTCCTTGCCTGTGCAGGATCTCATGTACCTCACCTGCACTTTGGACTGGCCACTGGCCTTGCTGTTCACTGCTGTTTGCCCCTTGCCTGTGCAGCTTCTCATGTACCTCACCTGCACTTTGGACTGGCCACTGGCCTTGCTGTTCACTGCTGTTTGCCCCTTGCCTGTGCAGCTTCTCATGTACCTCACCTGCACTGTGTCCTGGCCATTGGCCTTGCTGTTCACTGCTGTTTGCCCCCTGCCTGTGCAGCTTCTGATGTAACTACTCTGCACATTGTACTTGCCTTGTGGTTCACTGCTGTTTGCCCCCTGCCTGTGCAGCTTCTCATGGACTTCATCTGCACATTGGACTGGTCACTGGCCTTGTTGCTCACTGCTGTTTGCCCCCTGCCTGTGCAGCTTCTCATGGACTTCATCTGCACATTGTACTTGCCTTGTTGATCACTGCTGTTTGCCCCCTGCCTGTGCAGCTTCTGATGTAACTACTCTGTACATTGTAGTGTCCACTGGCCCTGCAGTTGCCCACATTTGTTGCCTATCTATGCACAAGTGTGAATAAAGACAGTTGTTCCTGTTTTCAGTTCTGTCAGTGTAATTTATCAATAAAACTGTTTCTGTGTGTGCATGGTTTACTGTGTCACATGCTCAGTATGGCACTTCAACATTGGCAATGGGTTGTCTCACGTTTCCATGTTTTTGCAGGGGTGACAGGGACTTCAATTCTTCCTGAGTCTTATACTTGTGGGTGCAGTGAAGGTGGTTTGTGCAAATTTCTTATTGTCATCATCCTTCTTTGTCCATGTTGTCTATGGTGTAGACATGTCATGTTTGGAGGCAATGTCAGCACTGGGTGGGTGTTTATGCACAGGCTTGCATGCAGGTTGGCACGGGTCATGGTGTCTGTGTGAGCTTACTTACTGTGTGCCCAGCAGTGTATGTGTACATCTTGTGGTGGACAGTAATCCTGGTCCCATGCCTTACTTCCAAAGTGTACACTTTGGTGGTGGAGAAGTGTGTGGTGTGAAGGGGGTGAGTTTGTGGTGACTGTTGATGTGTGTGCACCTGCATTGTCAACTACACCCATGTGTCACCCTGGAGTGGTGTGCGTGAATGTGTACTTTTTGTGCCCTGCAATTGTGATTTGGTGCACATGGGGGTGTTGTGTGCTGCTGATGTGAGAGGGTGGATGTGTGACGTATCCTACTTGTGCTTCTCAATCATGGAGTGTGTGAATGGGGCCTGTGTGTTGTGGTGCAGAGATGCTCTTGTCAGGTAATTGCATACCTATGTGTGTCTGTTCAGCATTTGACTTCATGGCCTTCCTCTCATCCCTGTGCCTTGACATGGGTGGACTTGCTGTCTCCCTGAGTTGTTGAATTGAGGTGCTTGTGGTTTGGGTTGACTCACTGTGGCAGCCTTGTGTGATTTGATGGGCTGTGGGTGTTCTCAGATGTCTGTTGTCTTGCATGTGATGTACACATGCTTGATAGTTGTGTCCTTGTCCTTCCATTTGTGGGCACATCACTTTAGCTTTCATGTATGTTGTCCTCCATTGCTGCTAGCAAGTGGTCTGTGTATGTGGCTATGAGGCAGGGTAGGGTGTGTCTGTGTAAGTTGGTAGGCTGTGTGTGCAGTGGATTGTTTGATCATCAATATGTGTGTGTGTGTACATTTTGTGCTGGGGCTCAGTGTTCTTGGCATGTGTGTGGTGTTGTTGTGGTTTGTGTGTTGGCTGGGGCCTGGCCTTCTGTGGTATGTGTTCCTGTGCAACAACTCCTGCTGTGGCTATCTCTGCAGTTGTTAGGGATGTGGGGCAGGGTGTGTATTCACCTGTGTTGTTGTTGTGCAGGAGTGGCACATGGAAGGCACATGGTATGTCCCTTCAGGGAGAGGGCTAGTGTGTTGTGTGTTGAGTAGTGGTTTTGTGCTGTTTGTAATGTGGCCATGGCTGGCGCTGGCACTGGCCTCTGCGTTGTGTACATGTTTTCCTGCACACTGACTGCGGCGGTGATGAGACTGGGACATTTGATCATGATCGCGGAACATGGGTGACCAGGATGTGGCGAGGTGTTTTTGTGACAGGTGGGACATGTGTGGATGCAGTGATGGCTGTGTGCCTGTCCCCACAGGGGTGTCTGGTGTGGACATGCACCGTTTTCAAACCCTTGACTTGTGTATTGTGTTGCATTCCCAGTTGTGTGTGTACGTACCTGCGGCGGCGTCCGCGCCGGACAATCACTTGCAAGTGGTGTATCATATACAGCACCGGAAAGGCATGTAGGGCTGGATCCATCGCGGTGTGTGCCGGGTGTCTATTTTCTTGCTCCGCTGTGGTGTCTCCGCCGTCTCTGGCTATGCGGTTGCTCCGCCACGGTGTGCTGCCCTGTTTACGGCATCGTGATTTGTTCGGCGGACGGGACGTCATTCCGCACGGCGGTGAGTGCTCATTGGCTCACACCGCCGCGGTGGCGGGCGCACTTTGATGGCGGTCCGCGTCACGCCGCAGCGGATGGGAAATGGGCTCTGTCTAGACATGCTAATATGGCGGGCGTGAGGACCGCTGCCGGCGCGCGGTAAATTGCATTTTTCCGTACCGCCAGCGCCGCGGTGGTGCCTCCGCCCGCCATCGTAATAGGCCCCTTTATTATGTAGTGCTTTACTGTGGTTAAATGCGATAGGGTGGTTTTGTTAATACTTCTGTTGCCGAGTGTTTGCATGAAAAAAAAAACAATATGTAAATAAAACATTTAAAGTACATTATTTACACACTTCTTAAAAAAAATTAATGGACATGTCCAAAATGTTATTTATAAATAAATATTAGCAATAATAAATGTTGGGTAAAATTATGTGAAGAAACCTAACATATTTTTACAAATACATGACATTTGTGTTTTATATCATAAAAATGTTTGCAAATGTTATAAAAAGAATTACAATTCTTAATGCAGACATATGAACCCAGGGAGAGTAAGAAAACAAGAGTTTCAAGTTTTAGACCATTTCCAGACCTTGCCATCATGGAAGAATGGGATATTATCAAAGAATCCAGATTGAATATGCAAACAATAATTGATTTATGTCATCAGCTCGAGCCAGATCTTCTGCCTCACAATCTGAATCCCACAGCAATAGTACTAACAGTCAAAATCATGGCAGCACTTCATTTTGTGCCCACATGAACATTCCAGTTCGAAATGGGATTTCTGGTTGGCTAGGGCATGCGCCTAAGCAAGGCAGAAACTATCACTCTAGTCAGGGCAAGGGGGTTACACACCCAAGATAACCCCTGCTCACCCCCTTGGTAGCTTGGCAGAGCAGTCAGGCTTATCCCAGAGGCAATGTATAAAGCTTTTGCGCAACACACTCACACAGCAGCGGCACACTAGGCACGCCACAAAAGAAACTCCACACAAGGTTATATAAAAATAGCCTTTGTATTATCCATAAAACACATTAGAACACCATCACATATATACACTGTGCCACCAGGCACTTGTAATGACTTTACAGGTATTGCATAATTCATTAGGCCAATCTGGCCACTGTCATAACATATCACATTAGGCTGACCAGTCACTACTGGTAGGAGTGCGCTTAGCACCATACGTTATGCAGACCTAATTAGCAGTGCACCATAGGCAACACTTGCAGCCGGGCGTACATCACAAATACATCATGCCCCATTAGACATATGCAGATCACCCATAGTGTACATTAGCAACGTCAGGGCATACCACCTCAGTGGATGAACTATCCTAGGATAGCATAACTGTTAGAGAGCCACCCACGCTCTGATGATGGTACCTGGTGTCCCTTCTGTAGGCTTCTGGGCCACGTGCCCACCTACACCAGGAAATGCAGCTGTTTTAACCACCTGGGGCCTCCCTTGAGGTCTCGCCCCGGCCTAAGCCCGCAAAGAATGGCCCCGTGGCCTAACACCAAATCCGGGGCGGGGTGCTACACACACCAGGAAATGACCCAGCTACTCTGATAACAGCCCCAGGGCTCCCGTGCTCATCGTATGGCTGCTCGGTGACTACAGGGGACTTAGGAACGGCCCCTCCGAGGGTTGCCACCCCACCCTGACCCCAAAGAAAAACTGCCCACGCCACTGTGCCCAAATACCTCTAAGGAATGAAGAATGACCTCGGTGCTGCGCTGCCGGGTGCACGGGGCAGGTCCCCTGCATTCGATGCAGCAGCCCTTGTCTTCGCCTACACCAGAGGCCGGCAACGCACTCAGCACTCCAGTCGAGCCCCCTCCTGGGCCACGAAGGCATGGAGCAACAGTCTCTCTTGGGCCAGGGCCTTACGCCCTGGCGCATTGGTCCGCGGCTGTCGAACACAGAGCAAAGTCTCTCCCGGGTCCGCTCTCGTTGGCCACGCCCCTCTGTGACAGGGGCGTTGCAGGGAAACCCAGAGGACTTCCTGGGCTAGGAATCCTCGCTTTCCTCGTGTCGTTGAGCAGTCCAGGGCCGAGTAGCAGCGCCACGGCTGCGCCGAAAAAGCAATGGTGATGGCGGGATTACAGAGGGAGAGCGCGTCTGTGGCAGTAGCTCTGCACTCCCGTGAATCAACTGCCACACTGAGAAAATGCAGCCCACGTGCTGCATGGTGACCCGCAGCGCCCTTTCTGTACTTCAGGGCAGGGGGCCAGAACTTACAGCACTCCCCCGCGCTGCCTTTTAAAGATAAGAGGTCAATAACACAGTGCTAAACGTGTACTGTTACCTCTCACCCAGGGCAAGCCACCAGGCCCTGGGAGATCACTGGGGCAGAGGACAGTGCCCAGGCAGGCCAGTACGCAGGGTCCCCTAGCAGAGGGGCAGGTAGTCCCAGATGGCGGTACCTCCTGGCAGTCTACACAGTATCTTCTTTTCCAGTTCCAAGAAAGCACACAAACATGGGGTCACAGCTCCAGTACTTATAGGGCATATGTCTTTGTTCTCCCCTGGCCCAGGGCTCTGAGCCCAGTCCAAGCCAGTTCTGGGGGCACTTGGCAAGTGCACAACACTCCCTATTGTAAGTTTAGGCCCTGGCCCCAGACACACCCCAGGGGGGCGGAGTCATCATTGTGGAAGGCAGGCACAGCCCTATTCAGGTGCAGGTGCTACTCCTCCCACCACTCCAAATGCAGACCTGGCTTATTCAGCCTAGCACTGACTCTTCCAGACTCTCTGGAGCCACTGCACCTCCCCAACCCCTGTCACTCCAAGGCCAGACAGTCAATACACAACAGGCAGGCACAAAGACACATAGCACACAGAAATGCTCACTTCTAAAAGTAGCATTTCTAAAATAGTAATAATAAATCTGCGAACACCAATACGCAGCATTTATCACCACTATTCCAAACATACCAAACTTGATCACACTACCCCTCTCATGTCAGGAATTACCACTGAAGTACATATCAGTGAATCCCCAATGCATTCCTGTGAGAGGGCAGCCTCACAGCAGTGAGAAACCAAATAGGCTGTTTGTCACTACCAGGACATGCCACACAGTTAAGGCACATGTCCTACCTTTTACCTACACCGCACCCTGCCCATAGGGCTATCTAGGGCCAACCTTAGGGGTGACTGATATGTAGTAAAAGGGGAGTCAAAGACGTGGCCACCACTTTATGTGCCACGTCACAGGTGCAGTAAACTGTGCGCGCAGGCCCTGCAGTGGCAGAGGCCTGAGACAGGTTTGAAAGGCTACTTAGGTGGGTAGTGCAAGCGGCGCTGCAAGCCCACCCAAGCATTTAATTTACTGGCCATGGGTATGTGGGATACCACTATACAAGGGACTGACAGGTAAATTAAATATGCCAAACAGGTGTAGACCAATCTTACCAAGTTTACCATAGAGAGCACATGCACTTTAGCACTGATCAGCAGTGATAAAGTGCCCAGAGTCCTAAAACCACAACAGGTCAGAGAAAATACAGGAGGAAGGCAAAACGTTCTGGGATGACCCTGCAAAAAGGGCCAAGTCCAACACAACCCCCTTCCAACTTAAAGTCAGGGTAGACCAATCAATCCCTTGATGGGCTTCCCTGCTTGGGGCGATAGAACTGTGCCCTAATACCTCTAAGGAATGAAGAATGCCCTCGGTGCTGCTCTGCAGGGTGCAGGGGGCAGGTTCGCTGCGTTTGATGCAGCAGCCCTTGTCTTCGCCTACACCAGAGGCCGGCCGCGCACTCAGTACATGCACTTTAGCACTGATCAGCAGTGATAAAGTGCCCAGAGTCCTAAAACCATGAACAACAGGTCAGAAAAAATACAGGAGGAAGGCAAAAAGTTGTGGGATTACCCTGCACAAAGGGCCAAGTCCAGCACACAGCAATAATACCAATAGTCAAAATCATGGCAGCACTTAATTTTGTGGATACAGGATAATTCCAAGACACTGTAGCAGTATCTGGTGGAATGTTACAATCAACTTTCAGTGGTGTGCCACAAGAAGTTCTTTCTTCAGTGATGAGACACATCAACAGCTTCATCCAGTTTCCACGAAATGAGGATTTTGCCATGGTGAAGGAGTCTTTTTTGCTTTGGGTCGCCTATCACATGTGGTTGGAGCATCTAATCACACACCACACGCCAGAGAACAAGTCAACCACAATTGAAAGAACTTCCATTCAGTCAGTGTTCAAGTTGTCTGCTTGCCAGATTTGTACATCACAAGCATGTGTGCGCGTTTTCCAGAATCAACCCATGATTCATTTGTACTATGGTACAGTACCATACCCCAGCAAATTTCACAACTTGGGCCTGAGCGGGCCTGACTTGTTCGTAAATACAGTCTGTCATTATATTGTTTGGTTAATTTCAAGTTAAATGATTTAAAATAGTGTTACATATTTAGGCTCAATTGATTGATTTCCATACAATAGACTCAGCTTATCGTAGCCGATTATGGTTGTTAGCACCGCTGAGGAATCCAACAACGCCAAGGGAAGTCCGCTTCAATGAAATCCATGGAGGAACCTGCATGTTACACAACATAGCCCTGCGATGGAGTATACGTAGATTGCAGAGGAAGAAGATCATGATGAGCCACCAGGTGAGGATGATGAAACGCCAAATGAAGATAATAGTGGTGGAGAGGAAGGAATTGACTTACATCAAAATGCTATTGACAACTTCTTCACATGAGTGTAAGTGTATATTCACTTGTTATTACATTACATTTGAAAACATCTAATGAGTATAAAGGTCTGTGGTAGATATTTTTTAGAAAGGACTAGTTAAGATAAATCCAGGGCAAAGGTGTTTGTTGATCTAAGTTTTGATACATGGACTACTGTATTTATTTACATTGTTTATCTTTGATTTTTTTAGAAAATGTGTCCTCAAAATTTGTCAATTGTAATGTGTCTATTTTATAATGTTATACAAAATATTTATTTTTTGTTTTTATCCTGTTTTAGGTTCCTTTACAATGTCATCTTCATTTGGACATTTCAACATTGTGACATTTGCAGTTATACGCGGCTGTTATGTACTACAAAGGGAACATGGGTTGATCCTGTGAAAGACACACACTTTGGTTGTACTGATCTTGTACAAAGACAATTTGCACAGCGACTGAATTGTATTTGTAAAGATTGCATTAGACTTGTTTTCTGTTAATTGTTGCCATCAATGCAATATGTGCTGCTTAAATTGATCTGCCCACATGTGTTAACCCACCCAAAGCATACAAATCTCCCTTCACATAGGCAACATCCACAAACATAGCTGTTAATGTGTCTCATCATTGAAGGATGAATTTCTTGTAGGAAACCACTTAAAGTTGGTTGTGACACTCCACAAGATACTGCAACAGTGTATTGGAATGATCCTGTGGCCAACAAAGGGTCTACTGGCATTATGTTCATGACTGATGATATTAATGTGTTTTTCCTATTGTGAGGCAGAGATCTGGCTCCAGCTGATGACATCCATCAACAAGCGTTTGGCTATTTAATCTTATTTTTTGGATTATCTCCCATTCTTCCACGGTGCCAAGGTCTGGAACTGTCAATGAAAATATTGCATGATAATTTTGGAATGTGCATGGGTTATTATGTATCAGGAGAATATGAATAACTTTTCTTTATTCCAAATAAAACAGAGCCTAGGGGCCCATTAC
>CAWUFW010012755.1:0-10000 GCA_963921515.1 Calotriton arnoldi
GGGTGGTGTTTCAGGGTTTAGGGCAGTGCAGTGGTGTTCGGGCAGTGTAGGGGGTCGTGCTGGGGGTGGTGTTTCAGGGTTTAGGGCAGTGGTGTGTTAGGGCAGTGTAGGGGGTCTTGCTGGGGATAGTGTTTCAGGGTTTAGGGCAGTGCAGTGGTGTTTGGGCAGTGTAGGGGGCCGTGCTGGGGGTGGTGTTTCAGGGTTTAGGGCAGTGCAGTGGTGTTCGGGCAGTGTAGGGGGTCGTGAAGGGGGTGGTGTTTCAGGGTTTAGGGCAGTGCAGTGGTGTTTGGGCAGTGTAGGGGGTCGTGCTGGGGGTGGTGTTTCAGGGTTTAGGGCAGTGCAGTGGTGTTCGAACAGTGTAGGGGGTCGTGCAGGGGCTGGTGTTTCAAGGTTTAGGGCAGTGCAGTGGTGTTCGGGCAGTGTAGGGGGTCGTTCTGGGGTAGTGTTTTAGGGTTTAGGGTAGTGCAGTGGTGCTTGTGGAAGTGTAGGGGGTCGTGCTGGGGGTAGTGTTTTAGGGTTTAGGGTAGTGCAGTGGTGTTTGTGTAGTGTAGGGGGTCATGTTTTAGGGTAGTGCAGTGGTGTTTGGGTAGTGTAGGGGGTCGTGCTGGGGGTATTGTTTTAGGATTTAGGTTAGTGCATTGGTGTTTGGGTAGTGTAGGGGATCGTGCTGGGGGTAGTGTTTTAGGGTTTAGGGTAGTGCAGTGGTGTTTGTGTAGTGTAGGGGGTCATGCTGGGAGTAGTGTTTTAGGGTTTAGGATAGTGCAGTGGTGCTTGTGTAGTGTAGGGAGTCGTGCTGGGGTAGTGTTTTAGGGTTTAGAGTAGTGCAGTAGTGTTTTTGTAGTGTAGGGGATCATGTTTTAAGATGCAACGCTCCAATACCTGACCAGTCTGCACTACATAAAACTGCAAAAAAACTAAAAATAAAAAGTGTTTTGCACACTTTTGTCATTGGGCTATATGTGGGCTACATCTGGGTAATATTTGTGCTACATTTGGGCTCTTTTTTCTCTGGTGGCCATCTTGGAAGACTTCTTTGTTATGAAGTTTCCTAATTTCCTCATTTACTGCAGTCTCCTCAGTAGGAAATGCTTTCAGTGTTTTACTTTGATTCCATCAAGAAGGCATTCAGATGTGTCTCACATTTGCCATAAATTCAGAATGTTAGCACTCTAGTTGCTCATTAGATCACTGTACTAAAGCTACTGCTCACCAGGGAGTTAACTGGAAGTCTGCTGCTGGTATTGAAAGTGATTGTTTCAGTCTGCATGTCAGAATTTTCTAATGAAATAGAAGAGGATTTGAGATCTCACTTAAAACATGCCCTCATTTTTCTTCCTGCAGCACTAACCATAATTTCTATTTAAAAAAGAACCCCCTCATTTTGTTCCTTTTTAAATTAAATGTTTTAAGTATTAACGGTTTATTCCAATCAAGATGGCTTCCGGTGTGCCATACTTTTGTCATAAGTAAGGCTGTTAGCGCTCTAGTTGTTCTTTAGAACACTCTGGGAAGCTGCAGTAGAACACAAAGGCATCAACTGGCAGGCTGCTCCTGTTGAAATATAACAGGAAGATATTTGAGATCACACTTGAAACATGTCCTAATTTTTTCTTTCTACAGCACTACCCATAATTTTTATGACAAAATGAACCCCATCATTTTGTTCCTTTTTAAATTAAATGTTTTAAGTGTTACCAGTTTATTCCAATCAAGATGGCTTCAGGTGTGCCATACTTTTGTCATAAGTAAGGCTGTTAGCACTCTAGTTGTTCTTTAGAACACTCTGGGAAGCTGCAGTAGAACACAAAGGCATCAACTGACAGGCTGCTCCTGTTGAAATATAACAGGAAGATATTTGAGATCTCACTTGAAACATGTCCTAATTTTTCTTTCTATAGCACTAACCATAATTTCTATGACAAAATGAACCCCATCATTTTGTTCCTTTTTAAATTAAATGTTTTAAGTGTTACCAGTTTATTCCAATCAAGATGGCTTCAGGTGTGCCATACTTTTGTCATAAGTAAGGCTGTTAGCACTCTAGTTGTTCTTTAGAACACTCTGGGAAGCTGCAGTAGAACACAAAGGAATCAACTGACAGTCTCTGCCCTTGTTGGATGTACATGTTTTACTGAGAATGTCAGACTTCATTCTCACATGACTGAGAAAGATAATGTGAATTTACAGAAAATATGCTCTCATTTTAGCTTCTGGAGCACCTTCCAAAACTGTATGGGACAAGCATGTGAAAATAGTTTTCTCTCAAACATGATTCATGATATCCCAGCAGAAGGTTTTTCACAGGGTAAAATCACCTTAGAACACACCACAATTCCTGGAATTAGTATGGTACCAGCAACAAATGAATTCTAATGTAACTAAAGTCTGTTATCACCCTTAATAGTTCTCCTTTTGGTAACCCTCAAAATCTTTGATTCACTACAAGGCATTTCAATGGGGTACTATCATGTATATTGGTCTCAAGATGGCTGCCAGCAATTCCAGGATGAAGTGCTGACAGCCAATCAGATCTCACGATGACACGTGTGGTTAGGCTCCGCCCAGATATATATGTGTTTTTACTTTTGATTTTCTCAGCAACTACTGAACGGATTTACACCATTTAACAAAAGGGTTCTTTCTGAACCAAGAACTACCTCTTTGCCAAATTTGGTGTAATTCCGTTCAGCAGTTCGGGCTGTAGCCTTGCATAAAGTTTCCTATGGGAAATTGATTTTTTGACTCTTATTTTTTTAATTTCTCCGCAACTACTGAACGGATTTACACCATTTAACAAAAGGGTTCTTTCTGAACCAAGAACTACCTCTTTGCCAAATTTGGTGTAATTCCGTTCAGCAGTTCGGGCTGTAGCCGTGTCTAAAGTTTCCTATGGGAAAATGAATGGGGAAAACACGTTTTGGGACCCCCCTTTTTTCTCGGCCCCCGCTTGATGAATCACCCCGAGACTTTCAGGGTAGGAGCGGACAGAGGCGGGCCATAAAGTTTGAAAATTTCGCGAAGATTCGTCAACCGGCAAGAGAGTTATTTCAAATAGAATGTCGCGGATTTCCTATGGAAAATAGGTCCTAACTATAACTATCTACTGGCGACCGCCAGTAGATAATATACACACATATATATATCACTGAAAAAACCATACGTTTTAGGGACAGTTATAGTTAGTTGGACATTGCACTCGTACAAAACCCGTGAAATTCCCGTTATAGTTAGTTCAGCTAACTATAACTCGCACCCCCGCAATGCACTGCTGATGACGTCACATATTACATCACTCATGACATGGTCAGTGACATCACTGATGACATCACTGATGACATCTCAAATGACATCACTGATGACATCACTGATGACATCATCCAGTGACTGTGTGTTTCTGTAAAGTTTAAATATGTTTAATATATATAGGGAAAGGCGTATTGAAGAATGAGTGGGTGTATAAGTGTCTGAATGGATGATTTAGTACGTGAGTGACTGACTCTACAAGTGAGTGATTAAACGTATCTTACTGAATGCATGGGTTAGTGACTAAACTGTGTGAATGTCTGTATCCGTCTGTTTGTTGGTGTGTAAGTGGATGCATGGATTTGCGAATAGCTACATGAGTGTCTATATGGGTTATTGATTGGTTCTCTGAGTATCTGTATGGCTGCCTCAGTGTTTGTGTGGGTTGGGTGTGTGTGACTCTATACATAGATGTGTGAGTGGGTGATTCACTGGGTGCATGATTTCAAGAGTGCATCTGTGATGGACTGCTTGGGTGGGTGAGTGTGTGTATGGGTGTGTTAGTGAGTGAATGTATATCTCAGTGGTACATGTGCGAGTAACTACATATGTAAAAGGCAGTATATATGTGTGTTGGAGTATTTAAATGGCTATAAGTGAGAGTGTGTTATTGTGAGAGTGGCTGTATGGATGCGTGTGTGCTTGTATCAGTTATTGTATAAGAGCGTAAGAATGTGCTAGTATTTGTATGAGTAAGTGAGCTGGTGTGTGTATAACTGTATAGGTGAGTAAATGGGTGTGTGATTAATTTTTTGCATGACTGACTAGGTGTGTGAGTACCTCTATGGATGAGTGGCGGTGTGTGAGTATTTATATAGGTGTATGAGTGCATATGATAGTCCTGTACTGAGTGACTGTAAGTATGAGTGACTGTACAGGTGAGTGAGTGGATGTGTGTGTAGACCTAAGAATCAGTGAGTGGGTATGTAGTTTTTGGTGTTGGAGTGTCTATGGTTTTGAGAATGGCAGTCTGTAATTTAGAGTGGGTGTATCAAAAGTTATATTAGGGTGTGAGAAGATGCATGAAATTATCACATGGATGATGTCATCAGTGATGTCATTTGAGATGTCATCAGTGATGTCATCAGTGATGTCACTGACCATGTCATGAGTGATGTAATATGTGACGTCATCAGCAGTGCATTGCGGGGTGCGAGTTATAGTTAGCTGAACTAACTATAACAGGGGAATTTCACGGGTTTTGTACGAGTGCAATGTCCAACTAACTATAACTGTCCCTAAAACGTATGGTTTTTTCAGTGAATTTCAAAGGTTTTTTAAATGCTAATTTCTAACTATAACGTGTCTGAAACCTATGGTTTTTTCAGTGAATTTCAAAGGTTTTTTAAATGCTAATTTCTAACTATAACGTGCCTGAAACCTATGGTTTTTTCAGTGAATTTCAAAGGTTTTTTAAATGCTAATTTCTAACTATAACGTGCCTGAAACCTATGGTTTTTTCAGTGAATTTCAAAGGTTTTTTAAATGCTAATTTCTAACTATAACGTGCCTGAAACCTATGATTTTTTAAGTGAATTTCAAAGGTTTTTTAAATGCTAGTTTCTAACTATGCCAACAGAGGTAGGACATGTGAAGAAAGAAGAAAAAACGCACAGAAAGAAGCAAAAGATGTGCAGAAAGAACCAACAGAGGAGCAGAAAGAGGCCTTGTTGCAAAATCATCCTGTGCCCACAACTTTTTCAGACGGGTACTGGTGGTAACTGACTCTGACTAACCAGAGCCAGTGCGCGTTTGCACAGTGGTGAAGGGAGGGGGGCCTGAGGTGACATGTGTGCAAACGCGCCCCGTGGCGCGTTTTAAGTTGGGGATTAAGTCCCCTTGAATCCTGAGGGTCCCTGGGGCCCAACTAGCCCCCAGGTACCTACAGTTAGGACCACAGAGCTGAGTTGCAGAGAGGCGTTCCGAGGCCACGCACCTTTTTCACCTCTCTGCAACGCAACTCTGTTGTGCTTACTGAAGGTACCTGGTGGGCTAGTTGGCCCCCAGGATTCAAAGGGAATTAACTCCCCAACTTAAAACGCACCACAGGGCGTGTTTGCGCACATGTCACCTGAGGCCCCGCCCCTCCCTTCAACACTGTGCAAACGCGCCCCGTGGCGCGTTTTAAGTTGGGGGATTAGGTCACCTTGAATCCTGAGAGTCCCTGGGGCCCAACTAGCCCACCAGGTACTTCCAGTAAGCACCACAGGCCTGCGTTGCAACGCCTGTAACAAATTGTGCAGTTGTGTTTAGGTAGTGAAGAGGGTCGTGCTGGGGGTAGTGTTTTAGGGTTTAGGGTAGTGCAGTGGTGTTTGTGTAGTGTAGGGGGTCATGCTGGGGGTAGATTTAGGGTTTAGGGTAGTGCAGTGGTGTTTGGGTAGTGTAGGGAGTCGTGCTGGGGGAGTGTTTTAGGGTTTAGGGTAGTACAGTGGTGTTTGGGTAGTGTAGGGGGTCGTGCTGGGGTTAGTGTTTTAGGGTTTTAGGGTTTAGGGTAGTGCAGTGGTGTTTGGGTAGTGTAGGGGATACTGTTGGGGGTAGTGTTTTAGGGTTTAGGGTAGTGCAATGGTGTTTGGGTAGTGTAGGGGGTACTGCTGGGGGTAGTGTTTTAGGGTTTAGGGTAGTGCAGTGGTGTTTGGGTAGCGTAGGGGGTACTGCTGGGGATAGTGTTTTATGGTTTAGGGTAGTGCAGTGGTGTTTGGGTAGTGTAGGGGTTCGTGCTGGGGGTAGTTTTTTAGGGTTTAGGGTAGTGCAGTGGTGTTTGTGTAGTGTAGGAGGTCGTGTTTTAGGGTTTAGGGTAGTGCAGTGGTCTTTGAGTAGTGTAGGGAGTCGTGCGGGGGTATTGTTTTAGAGTTTAGGGTAGTGCAGTGGTCTTTGGGTAGTGTAGGGGGTTGTGCGGGGGGTAGTGTTTTAGGGATTAGGGTAGTGCATTGGTATTTGGGTAGTGTAGGGGGTCATGCGGGGTAGTGTTTTAGGGTTTAGGGCAGTGCAGTGGTGTTTAGGTAGTGTAGGGGGTCGTGCTGGGGGAGTGTTTTAGGGTTTAGGGCAGTGCAGTGGTGTTCGGGTAGTGTAGGGGGTCGTGCTGGGGGGAGTGTTTTAGGGTTTAGGGCAGTGCAGTCGTGTTTGGGTAGTGTAGGGGGTCGTGATGGGGGAGTATTTTAGGGTTTAGGGCAGTGCAGTGGTGTTCGGGCAGTGTAGGGGGTCGTGCTGGGGGTGCTGTTTTAGGGTTTAGGGCAGTGCAGTGGTGTTCGGGCAGTGTAGGGGGTCGTGCTGGGGGTGGTGTTTCAGGGTTTAGGGCAGTGCAGTGGTGTTCGGGCAGTGTAGGGGGTCGTGCAGGGGTGGTGTTTCAGGGTTTAGGGCAGTGCAGTGGTGTTTGGGCAGTGTAGGGGGTCGTGCAGGGGTGGTGTTTCAGGGTTTAAGGCAGTGGTGTTCGGGCAGTGTAGGGGGTCATGCTGGGGGTGGTGTTTCAGGGTTTGGGGCAATGCAGTGGTGTTCGAGCAGTAAAGGGGGTCATGCTGGGGGTGGTGTTTCAGGGTTTAGGGCAGTGCAGTGGTGTTCGGGCAGTGTAGGGGGCGGTGCAGGGGGTGGTGTTTCAGGGTTTAGGGCAGTGCAGTGGTGTTCGGGCAGTGTAGGGGGTGGTGCAGGGGTGGTGTTTCAGGGTTTAGGGCAGTGCAGTGGTGTTCGGGCAGTGTAGGGGGTCGTGCAGGGGGTGGTGTTTCAGGGTTTAGGGCAGTGCAGTGGTGTTCGGGCAGTGTAGGGGGCGGTGCAGGGGATGGTGTTTCAGGGTTTAGGGCAGTACAGTGGTGTTCGGGCATTGTAGGGGGTGGTGCTGGGGCTGGTGTTTCAGGGTTTAGGGCAGTGCAGTGGTGTTCGGGCAGTGTAGGGGGTCGTGCTGGGGCTGGTGTTTCAGGGTTTAGGGTAGTGCAGTGGTGTTCGGGCAGTGTAGGGGGTCGTGCTGGGGCTGGTGTTTCAGGGTTTAGGGCAGTGCAGTGGTGTTCGGGCAGTGTAGGGGGTCTTGCTGGGGCTGGTGTTTCAGGGTTTAGGGCAGTGCAGTGGTGTTCGGGCAGTGTAGGGGGTCTTGCTGGGGCTGGTGTTTCAGAGTCTAGGGCAATGCAGTGGTGTTCGGGCAGTGTAGGGGGTCTTGCTGGGGCTGGTGTTTCAGGGTTTAGGGCAGTGCAGTCGTGTTCGGGCAGTGTAGGGGGTCGTGCTGGGGGTGGTGTTTCAGGGTTTAGGGCAGTGCAGTAGTGTTCGGGCAGTGTAGGGGTCTTGCTGGGGGTGGTGTTTCAGGGTTTAGGGCAGTGGTGTTCGGGCAGTGTAGGGGGTCTTGCTGGGGCTGGTGTTTCAGATTCTAGGGCAATGCAGTGGTGTTCGGGCAGTGTAGGAGGTCTTGCTGGAGCTGGTGTTTCAGGGTTTAGGGCAGTGCAGTCGTGTTCGGGCAGTGTAGCGGGTCGTGCTGGGGGTGGTGTTTCAGGGTTTAGGGCAGTGCAGTGGTGTTCGGGCAGTGTAGGGGGTCGTGCTGGGGCTAGTGTTTCAGGGTTTAGGGCAGAGCAATGGTGTTCAGGCAGTGTAGGGGGTTGTGCTGGGGGTGATGTTTCAGGGTTTAGGGCAGTGCAGTGGTGTTAGGGCAGTGTAGGGGGTCGTGCTGGGGGTGGTGTTTCAGGGTTTAGGGCAGTGCAGTGGTGTTCCGGCAGTGTAGGGGGTCGTGCAGGGGGTGGTGTTTCAGGGTTTAGTGCAGTGGTGTTCGGGCAGTGTAGGGGGTCGTGCTGGGGTGGTGTTTCAGGGTTTAGGGCAGTACAGTGGTGTTCGGGCAGTGTAGGGTGTCGTGCTGAGGGGTGGTGTTTCAGGGTTTAGGGCAGTGCAGTAGTGTTTTGGCAGTGTAGGGGGCCGTGCAGGGGTGGTGTTTCAGGGTTTAGGGCAGTGCAGTGGTGTTCGGCCAGTGTAGGTAGTCTTGCTGGGGGTGGTGTTTCAGGGTTTAGGGCAGTGCAGTAGTTTTCGGGCAGTGTAGGCGGTCGTGCTGGGGCTGGTGTTTCAGGGTTTAGGTCAGTGCAATGGTGTTCGGGCAGTGTACGGGGTTGTGCTGGGGCTGGTGTTTCAGGGTTTAGGGCAGTGCAGTGGTGTGCGGGAAGTGTACGGGTTGTGCTGGGGCTGGTGTTTCAGGGTTTAGGGCAGTGCAGTGGTGTTCGGGCAGTGTAGGGCGTCATGCTGGGGGTGGTGTTTCAGGGTTTAGGGCCGTGCAGTGGTGTTCGGGCAGTGTAGGGGGTCGTGCTGGGGCTGGTGTTTCAGGGTTTTGGGCAGAGCAGTGGTGTTCGGGCAGTGTAGGGGGTCGTGCTGGGGGTGGTGTTTCAGGGTTTAGGGCAGTGCAGTGGTGTTCGGGCAGTGTAGGGAGTCTTGCTGGGGGTGGTGTTTCAGGGTTTAGGGCAGTGCAGTGGTGTTCGGGCAGTGTAGGGGGTCTTGCTGGGGGTGGTGTTTCAGGGTTTAGGGCATTGGTGTTCGGGCAGTGTAGGGGGTCTTGCTGGGGGTGATGTTTCAGGGTTTAGGGCAGTGCAGTGGTGTTCGGACAGTGTAGGGGGTCTTGCTGGGGGTAGTGTTTCAGGGTTTAGGGCGGTGCAGTGGTGTTCGTGCAGTGTAGGGGGTCGTGCTGGGGGTGGTGTTTCTGGGTTTAGGGCAGTGCAGTAGTGTTCGGGCAGTGTAGGGGGTCGTGCAGGGGGTGGTGTTTCAGGGTTTAGGGCAGTGCAGTGGTGTTCTGGCAGTGTTGGGGGTCATGCTGGGGTTTCAGGGTTTAGGGCAGTACAGTGGTGTTCGGGCAGTGTAGGGGGTCGTGCAGGGGTGGTGTTTCAGGGTTTAGGGCAGTGCAGTGGTGTTCGGGCAGTGTAGGGGGTCGTGCTGGGGCTCGTGTTTCAGGGTTTAGGGCAGTGCAGTAGTGTTCGGGCAGTGTAGGGGGTCTTGCTGGGGGTGGTGTTTCAGGGTTTAGGGCAGTGGTGTTCGGGCAGTGTAGGGGTCTTGCTGGGGGTCATGTTTCAGGGTTTAGGGCAGTGCAGTGGTGTTCGAGCAGTGTAGGGGGTCTTGCTGGGGTAGTGTTTCAGGGTTTAGGGCAGTGCAGTGGTGTTCGTGCAGTATAGGGGGTCGTGCTGGGGATGGTGTTTCTGGGTTTAGGGCAGGGCAGTAGTGTTCGAGCAGTGTAGGGGGTTGTGCAGGGGGTGGTGTTTCAGGGTTTAGGGCAGTGCAGTGGTGTTCTGGCAGTGTAGGGGGTCGCGCTGGGGGTGGTGTTTCAGGGTTTAGGGCAGTGCAGTGGTGTTCGGGCAGTGTAGGGGGTCATGCACGGGGTGGTGTTTCAGGGTTTAGGGCAGTGCAGTGGTGTTCGGGCAGTGTAGGGTGTTGTGCTGGGGCTGGTGTTTCAGGGTTCAGGGCAGTGCAGTGCAGTGGTGTTCAGGCAGTGTAGGGGGTCGTGCTGAGGCTGGTGTTTCACGGTTTAGGGCAGTGCAGTGGTGTTCGGGCAGTGTAGGGGGTCGTGCTGGGGCTGGTGTTTCAGGGTTTAGGGCAGTGCAGTTCGGGCAGTGTAGGCGGTCGTGCTGGGGCTGGTGTTTCAGGGTTTAGGGCAGTGCAGTGGTGTTCGGGCAGTGAAGGGGGTCGTGCAGGGGCTGGTGTTTCAGGGTTTAGGGCAGTGCAGTGGTGTTCGGGCAGTGTAGGGGGTCGTGCTGGG